>LPNX010659675.1:32975-122248 GCA_001517045.1 Pseudotsuga menziesii | reverse complement strand
TGTGGAATTCTCAAAATGACAAATTAAAAGATGATTTGATGAACCACATGGTCTGCTTGTTTGGAGATGATTTCACCCAAAAAGGTGTCACTACAGCAGCTGGGTTGAATTTGAAATATTTTAGGGCATATTATAGGGACAATCTGCAAATTTACCACATGTATGAACATCCTTCGTTGGTTCCAGAGAAGGAGTGGAAGGAGCTCATCGAGGATGTAAAGGATAAGGCATTGAGAAAACAAGGAAAGGCTAATACAATCGGTTCAAGAAGGTATGGCACATATCATATATTTTTTTAAACTTTTAAATATATTTAAGTTGCAATATATAACGTATTTGCAACCTTTCATAGGCTCTCTGACAGATCTAAAGAAGCAAAGGAAATATTGGAAAAACATGGGTAGTACAAACCGGGCCATGGTAGATATTAGAAACTAAGGGAACGAATTGTAAGAATCATTTGATCATTATTTGTATCCAACAATTAATTGTTTTTTCTAATTGTAGGGAACAATTAATTGATTTATCACAAGCACTTTACATGGTGTTATGCATTACAGGGAAATGATNATTTGATCATTATTTGTATCCAACAATTAATTGTTTTTTCTAATTGTAGGGAACAATTAATTGATTTATCACAAGCACTTTACATGGTGTTATGCATTACAGGGAAATGCTTTTCAAGAGGAATCCACTGATGAATTCTTGAAGCTTGGCTTCAAGTATGGTTTTCAGCATGTGCTGAAACATTGAAAAATCTTGGGGCAAACCCCAGTTTCCCCATTGATTCATGCAGAGGTAAATAAAATCAATAAGGAAATCATTATAATGAACTTGCGTAATCTNAGCATGTGCTGAAACATTGAAAAATCTTGGGGCAAACCCCAGTTTCCCCATTGATTCATGCAGAGGTAAATAAAATCAATAAGGAAATCATTATAATGAACTTGGGTAATCTATCCATGAATGATTACATCGAAAACTTAATGTCTTTTTTTGTTTTCAGGGTGAGACCTACAAAAGTAGTGAGGGTAGCGGTACCGAACCGGTACCACGCAATGGTGGTGAGTTGCCTAGCCATTTAGGTATGTATGCTATAAAATAGATGTATTCAATATGATTTTAAATACATAATTGTTTACATTTACAAATGAATATTTTTCTATGAATGGCAAAGCATGTACGTTCTCATGCTCAGTCAAGAGAGGAACAAATGGGTAGAGCCAATGAACACTCCAGTTGACTTGGCTAGTCAGCCAGTAGGTAAATATCATTGTAATGGAATTAAAAATAATGAAAAATGTATATCAATAATAACTTCACACTTATATGTATATAAATGTCTTGGTTTTTGCAGATGATGCCCCTATCCATGCACCTCCATCCCCTCCTAATCGACGTACCAAAAGTATGGTGCAGGGGTGCATATCCACACAATCAACGAAAAAAGAGGGAACAACAACTACAATAGGGAAAGACACCGAAGATGAAGTCCCCCTCTTACAATTTATGAGAAAAAACAAAAACATAAAAATTTAGTTGTAAACATTTAAGATTTGTATTTGATCGAGTGAAGGAATGAACTATTTTCAATTTTGTAACAAGTTTATTGAACTAGTCATTGCATGGTGATATTTTAGAATTGAGGTTTCACATCTGTATGTTATTGCTCAGACCATANTGAAGGAATGAACTATTTTCAATTTTGTAACAAGTTTATTGAACTAGTCATTGCATGGTGATATTTTAGAATTGAGGTTTCACATCTGTATGTTATTGCTCAGATCATATGTCTGAATATGCGTGACCTCTTTAGATGACTATGGTTATCCACAAGGCACTGTCCACCCCTTCCTGAGTTAACCTGAGGAATATGAGATGACCATATAGTTTATAATTGGTTTACTTCTATTACTAATTTTATTTTTAGTAATTTAATGATATATGTACCTCTATGTTTGATATTACTGTGCTTATTAGAACAATTAATATAACTATGTTTGTGCTTTTTAAAATTTATATGCGAAATGTTTGTTCACTTTGTTGCATTGCTTGTTATTGAATATGTGTGAAATCTTCTGAGGAATATGGTTATCATCAAGGGGATGGAGACCCATTGCTGAGTTAACACAAGGAAGATGAGATGGCCACATGAAATTCCTTTTCTTGGGATAATGATTATGAGCTTCCTCTCATTGCATGAGACACATGAGACATATGACCACATACAGTTGAGAAGGCTGGGTAACCCACCTTTGACAATGACTTGATGTGCATGAGCCTAGTATGACGTCGTGTTGCCTTATTATGATACATTGACTTGCATGTTTACTTGTATGTGATGTTTATCCTTGCATGTTTACTTGACTTGCATGTTTAGCCTTGCATGTTTACTTGTATGTGATGTTTAGCCTTGCATGTTTAATTAGCCTCGCATGTTTAGGCTTGCATGTTTACTTGGATTGCATGTTTACTTGACTTGCATGTTTACTTGTATGTGATGTTTAGCCTTGCATGGTTTATGACGCTTGGTTCATAATGGTTACTTGACTTGCATTTTTACATTGAATTTCATGTTTACTTGTGTGGGATGATATTTTTTAGGGTCTTTTCCAGTTCAGCATTCTCTCCTTTAACCGGCATGTTGGTCTAGTTGAGTCTCATGCAACTAACCTAATGCTAAGTGGTTGAAGTATAAGGATAAGGGAGGTCTGCCCCAACATATGAATAAATTTTCTTTCTCCTTAGTCATTTCAGCATTGCAAATGATAATGTGACATGTCCACAATAATGAATTTGTTTGTCTTCTCGGTGTCAATGGGCATGCTGTTGGTTCCATATTCAAATGCAACTCAAAATAGAAGTGCAATAATTGAACTTCTATAATTCCTTATATTGCTAATATGTTTATTTGATTAACTAACATTTTCATACATTGCAAGCTATGCATGAATTTAATGGATGTGCATTTGTACAGGTTGGATACATTGTGACTTCATGCTTATTAAATCAGAACCATGACTTCTTACGATTGGTTATATATACTGTCTACAATGATATTATTGGGGGAAATGAGATATTTCAATTTTTGGAACTTACTATGGTAAGATCTTGTCTTGAAACCTCTATTCTGAAATAAATTATGTTGCTTTCTAATTGTAGTAGTTTTCCTTTTTAACCTATAGTGTGCATCCAGACCACTACATGATTGGGAGCTAAATGGGTTGTTACTTAAGTTAAATGTAGATTTCCCTGTGCAATTGCAAAGATGTCAAGTGTCATTTTTGCAACAAGTGTTTGCAATATTTGGCCTTGGATTTACATAGATATATAATCTATAGACTATAATGTTAGCTAGAAGAAATTTAGCAAAAACAAAAAAATTTAAGCATTGTTCCTTTGATCAAAACCAATTCTAAATAACAAATATAAGCATTGTCCCTGTAATGGTTGCTTGTGATGACCTTCACGTCTCTCTAAGGAAATTCAATTTTGGTTGTAGCTATTAAAAATGATTTTATTTCAACATGAGGACATTTTAAACTCCTCCAAGCAATTTTCATTCCACTATAAGAAACATCAACCAAGGAAATTGAACAAGCTTCAACAAATAGGATTTTATCATAAAACAACACGAATTCTTCCCTCAAATATGATATAGGAATGTGTATTGAATGGTAGCCCAAAGAGACAAGGAATAATTTAATAAAAAGTATTATCCTCCTATTTAGGTCATTCTCCAATCAAGTAACTATCTCCATTTGGT
Organism: Pseudotsuga menziesii; assembly: GCA_001517045.1. Taxonomy (NCBI): domain Eukaryota; kingdom Viridiplantae; phylum Streptophyta; class Pinopsida; order Pinales; family Pinaceae; genus Pseudotsuga; species Pseudotsuga menziesii. The sequence goes on along the minus strand of LPNX010659675.1, from coordinate 118,479 downwards.
CATCATGTAAAATTTCATTAAAGATGTAAAGAGATCTCTAATGCCCTAGGGAAGACTATCATGTAAGAACTCAATTAGGATTAAGAAACCAATGGGTAAGTCATATCCAATGGGCAGATCCATCACAAANTCATTAAAGATGTAAAGAGATCTCTAATGCCCTAGGGAAGACTATCATGTAAGAACTCAATTAGGATTAAGAAACCAATGGGTAAGTCATATCCAATGGGAAGATCCATCACAAAAATTTCTATCATATGAAAATCCATCACGGGCCATCTAGGGTTTGAATTTTGAACATACACCACATTTCCAAAATCTCATGAAACACTGCCAAACATGGTGTAAACACTTTCGAAGTAAGCCTGAAAATCAACATGGTTGCGGTTGAACAAATAGGGGTTCTAGGAATCTTGTAACAAGGTCAATTGTCTAAGATATGATATTTTTTAAGTGTTGGAATAAGTAGGGGATAATACATACACACTTGGTCTAAATCCGTAATTGTGAATTGCCTCTATATTTAGTGTGAAGAATCTCAAACATGAGTCATCCATGCTCGATGAGGAAAATGAAAAACAAGTCTTTCCTATAACATAAGACTTTGCACTATAAGCTCAATCACTGTTAATAGAAGATATAGGTTTATGAAGAAGTCTAGAACAACTAAACAAGGGTAGTAGAAACTTTGTATGGTTGGGTTTGTTACCTCCATATTGTGTGGGTGTTTAAATCTGATTCTGACCATAGTCTTGAAAGTGGTGACATCATTCATAATGCTGATTATTGACATAACACTCTATATAAGGGAATTGCAATTCATGGTACTGAAATTTTTCCTCATCCCTCTAAGTGTCTGGAAATACAAGATGTTGAATCAAATTTACAATCCCCGATATAAAGTGCCATCTAGATTTTGCAATAAAATATCATCAGTCTAGAGGCCCAACTCTCAAAAGTTAGTGTACAAAGAGATTTTCTGGGAAGAGATGGCATAGGTCGATTGTACGAGGCCTTAAGTAGGCACAGTAAGAATCCTTGGGAAGTGGTTGAAGTTCCACAAGCACAAAATAAAGGGATGTCTCTAGCAGAAAATGAGAATGTTACAGGGAGTTGGACAAGGACTTGTCAGAGAGAATGTATGACTGTCTCATTTATTTGTGAGAACAAGCTATTGTCAAATACCTTTTTAACTCTAATATTTCATCTAGGGAAGTGATGGAGTTAGTTGAGAACAAGAGAAAGCAACCCTAACAAAAGTATGGAGGAGGAAATGTGGTTGCTTTTGAAGCATGAAGTTTCCCTAGAAGTATGAAGCATGATTTTACCTTATATTAGCTTCAAAATCAGTTTTGGTCTTGTTTCTAATCTCAAAGCTCATCTATGAGTCAATTTGTTTTATGAAACCATTAATAAGAGGCCTCATAGTCATGTATGGGTCAGTTCTGTTAAATACAAATTATTGTTAGGGATTACTGAATCAGGTTTGGGTTAATTCGTGAGATTGTTGGGAATGAATATGGACAGAGACAACAATTATGGACACAATTTAGGGACTGTCCCACCCTCTCAACAGTAGAAAACAATTATAAACCAACAACAAATCATGGTAATTGACAACTTTGGGAAAATGAAACAAGAATAAGATAACTTTTGGGCACATTACAGAGGTGTACAGGTGTACATGTTTATTATTAGGTTGATATTGTGAGTGCTTCCCTTGGTTTTCTATCCAATTTTGAAGAGGTGTATAGGATGTGGGAATATTTGTAAAGTTCCTAAATATCAATATTTTTAAGGTAGGGATTATCATTCAAATTCTCAACCTGGACAAAGTCAAAGATAGGAAATAGGATTTGCATAATGTGCATAGTTGCACCTTTCGTGGTAATCATTACTATGTCATCTCAAAGTCATGTACTTGGGTTCTTGCTAATGGCTATATACATGCTCATTCACAATGCATTAACAATTGCTTCTATTTGAATAAACCCAAACATACAACTTGCATTTGGAATGTGACTTACTTCCATGTGTCATTGTCTCAACATAGGGGACTTCCATAAATAAGAACTTTGCTCATATATATAACTTTCGGTAAATAGCATCCCAGGTAAATTACAGTTGCAATGCTCATATATATAACCTCTGGAAATAAGGAACTAAATTGAATGAAGGTTGAGATTTGTTTGCAACTTGCTTTGGCATGACTTTTTTTTCTTATAGTTTTGACTCTTGAGTCCATGTGAAGTAATTTGCTACACATGTTCCATTTCCAGACTCCATATCTATTAAGTAGTTCTTTATACTGGTTATATTATATGATGAGGACTGATAAGTGTCATGGCATATATTAGTTACAACTTACAGTGATTTTTTTTATAGAATATCTTTAAATACTTGAATATATAGTCTCTGCTGTCCAAATTGTCACAACTAAAACAACTACCATGTTGATCCGTGTCTTCTTTGATCTTGTAGCAATCATCTTGACTTACAACTTACAAGCTTTGATGAGTGTCTTTGTTGAAGAGGACATTACTTGGAGACAGTTGAAGTTTTTCAATAAAGATTTTTACTTTTGTAGCAAGGGTGGGTAGGTTCAATTTCATCTCATGATGGTTAGCAATAAGAAATAGGACAATGTTTAGCATCCAGGTCCACACCCCAAATCAATACAATGGCTATTGTAATTCAGGGGTCCTTTTCTCGTTTTCCACCTAGATTCCCAAAGGTGGGGCCTTCAACTTTGCAAGTGCCATCAAATAAAACCCAAAGGGAAAGTATTTCCCTTTAAAGACCTAGTCAACCAAAATGTCAGTTCTATATAAATACAATGACAACAAATTTTTCATGGCATGTACATACCATCATTGTAAGGAGAGGATCATTCCCACACCAAATTGTGTCCTCAATCCTCTTGGTCTGCCTATTTTTCTTGTTTCTTCCATTATGTCCAGCTTTATGTTTTCTCTATGGAATTGGAAGTATACCATTCACCCGATCTTGCTTTTATGTTGACAATGTTTAATATTCTTTAAATGCTACCTTGTTGCATGGAATCGTATGTTTCTATGCATTTTGAGTGGACTAAGTGTAATTGTTTTACTTTATTTTTTGTCTCCTACTTAAATATTCATACCTTTGTGTGAATGTGCTTTAAATTTTACCTTGTTGCATGGCATCCTATGTTTCTATGCATTTTTTGTGGATGATGTGTAATAGTTTTACTTTTATTCCTTTTCTCCTACTTAAATATTCATACCTTTGTGATAAGAGTCTCAGTGGCACATCTAAAAAATACTTTTATATGCACTTTCGTAACATGTTTGAGATATAAAGTGCAGAGTACAATTTTATCTGCATGTTGGAAGCAATTCTGATTTGTAATGCATATGATTTTTTGTTTTTGAATGTTTTTCCTCTGTCACATTAATATTAGACCAAACCATGAAAATAAGTTATAACATTTCACATTAAATATGGATTTCTCAATGATGCATATTTCCATTGATTAGCAAGCATAACTTACTATCAGAAGGAATAAATGCTTTCTGGAGGTACTTTAGGTCATAATAAGTTAATTTCAGGTCTTAAGGATCAATGAATCCTTGAGCAGTATGAGGACCTGAATGCCTAAAAAGGAAGATACCTCTTTGAGGCATATTTTGGAGGTCAAACTGAAACTTTTACTTATCTTTCTATGTCAATTTTATATCATCAACATGGATCAAAGTTGGACTGAACAACTGATGTGCTTGATCAATTCTGGAATATACCTCACCAGAAGTGCTTTGTTGATTATATTGGTACAATTCCTTCCGTCTATGTTGCATTCGTTGCCCATACCATTGTACTATTCTCTTCTTTTGTTTAATGTCATTCCCAATATTGGCATGGATCATGTTCTTAACCAGAAGACCTAACATGCACCTTCTTTACTCATTATGCTATCTGCAAGTTTGTACCAACCTACAAATTTGATTAGTCCTTGGGACACACTTGATCGTCATCAGATATGATCGTCATCAGATATGATCTGTATTGGCTCCTGTTTCTTTTTCTTATTTATATTTATAATTAGCAGTTGAATCTAGTGGAGGAAAGTCTAAAAAAGAGTATTCAACGTTAGAAGCTCATCAACAACCTTCTGGTGTTGAAAATTTAGGAATAGATTTATAGGCTTCCACTTCAAAAAGAAAAGTGGGATTTTACATTTTTTCAAAGTTGATAGAGTCCACTGGTTTAAATCTGAATGAGCTTTCTATCATGTCAATTGGGTGCATAAACCAAGGTAAAACTTTCTATTCACAACCCAGGTTATTGTCTTACTGAGCATCAGATAATTTATTCCCGAGAGTTGTGACCAAAGTTGTTTTGAATTTGATGAACATTACGATAGTCTTCAAACTGTCAAAGTCCCAAATTGGTGTAGATAAGGCTGGATGAATCTCATTTAACTATAAAATTTAAATCTCATTACCCTTTATTTCCTACCGTGAAAAGATGATGCTCTTTCTTTGTTTGGGGAATCCATTCTCTTTCGATTTCACAAGCGGACTTCTTAATTTCTTTATCTTTAATAACCATTGATTATGCCAAATCCTTGTGCAGTCTCAAGACTTGTGTTCCAAATATCTTTGATTTCTCTTTAGTTTTTTGTGTTGCTAATTTATCGCATATTTTTATAATTCTTCAAGTCTAAGTTAATTTTTGCAAACGTTTTTGGATAATTCCTGATATTTTTGATAAGTTTCTTTCTAGACATTGGCCTGGAAAAGATAATGATAGAGAGTGCAATCTGAATGTTTCCAACATCAAGGGGACTCCTATATATATGGCACCAAAGTACATAATGTAGAATGACAAATAAATGCAAAACGAAATGTATATATATTTTGGTTTTTTCTTTTGCATATTGATAGAGAACTACTTTCCCTTTCTTACTTTTCCAATAGTTTGATGAATTTCCCTCTCACATAAAGTGAATAATAATAAATAGAGACATAGTTTAGCATCTCACTCTTTTAATTTACAATTTTTTTTTCACAAATATGAGTAGATATTTATAGTAAATAGGACCTAAGGCTAGGTGTCAATTAGTAGGAGATTACAAAATAACCTTGCATTTTGCTAATGCCAGTTTTTGTGTGGCTATTACAAAATATAGGATGGTGATGTTGCTACTAAACCACCTTAAATTATTCAAAATTGAGCTATCTCTTGTGTTATAGATCTTTATTGGAATTAAATTTTCATTCTGCTGCAGCTTTTGCTTGTGTTAGGTATGATATCTACCAAATCCACTCAATATTATCTATTGAAAGGAATCTACAAAAATTTATATTTGTTCATTGAAGTATGCCCAGTTTGTGCAATACCAAGGAGAAATTTTAAGTCATGGAGGACACCTTTTCCATTGTTGTTAGTGCATCACATTTTCCAGTAGTGCATTCACCTTAATTTTGAGTAAAATCCAGATCTGGAAATTTGGCATTAAAAGTCTAATTTATGCTTTAAATTATTACTGTAGCATTTTATTTTGCAAGATTAAATGTTGTGGATGGTAAATGTTACATATGCTATAAGAACTTCCTTCTAAACCATCTGAGGACAATAATCATTAGGATTGAACAACTACTGCTACATTCAACTATATACACTACAACTGTTTGTCAAAGTCACAGACCAAATTACTTACAGTTTGTTATAGCCTAGTGATGCAAAGTGTTTGTAAAAATATATACTCGAGATTTACAATGAATAGGGAAGAAATCAGATTTCTAGATAGAGTGTACTCTACAACATAGATATATCCACATATTTAAGAGTAATTGCATGAATACTGAAACCCTTCCAGACCACTTAAGCAATCGGTGTGATTAGAGGGCAACATGAACATAACAGTACATTCATTAGAAGAAAATTATCCAAACTTGTTGGTTAAATTCTTTTGGTTATAATCTTGTTAGATAAGCTTATATGTGGTCTCTAGCATGTCAAGTTGGTCACCTTGGTCTTCAAAATACAGGATTTGGTTTTTCTTTTACAAGTACATAGGTAGTTTATTATGGAAGGAGGAATTCACCATCCTTCCTTTGAAACATGAATATGCTTTAGAATCTTGACATAAGTACAATCCCCAGAGAGGCCCCTTGAGAAGAAGAATGAGGTGAAATGCAGGAAGAAGGGGGTAGCTTTAGAATTTAATTAACATGGCCATCATGTTAGAGTAATGACAATAGTATTTGAATGTTTCAACATCTATGGAGTCCATTATTAGCATTTTGGGTTAATGATTTTGGTCATCAAAACACCTGTCATTTAAGTAATCATAATTTTATTGAAACATGTGTCTATTTCTATTGCAAGTTCCCACCAGGATGTTTGGACTAATAGGTTATAAGAAATCTAGTTTCGGATCCCCTTTTTAATCCTTTTATAATCATTTGCATTTTGTATTCTGTTAATATGATTTTTGTCCATTTTTAAGATAAATATTTTCCACTACTAATAATATTTTCAATTACAGGAGGAAAAAATTAGGGAGAAGCTAGGTTATGGGCATTTAAAATAATATTTTCACATCTTGATTGAGGCTGAATTACCTACCAATATAATTGATGCTAAGCTGAAACAAGCTCGTGATATTATAGAAGACATGCTGAAGCCCGTGGTAGGAGTGTTTGTCTTTCAAACTTGCATTTTCTTTAGTGGTTTCTCTAATTGTTTATTTCTGTTATGGTCATTTCTAAATCTATACTAATTCAATTTTCTAGAATGAGCCTCATGACTATTTAAAGAATCAACAATTGAGAGAATCAGCCTTGTGGATTGGCACATTGAGAGAAGAAAGTCCTCATATGAGTGGAAGTGTTTCTCCTTTCAACAACAGTGGAATGAAGAGTACAAAAATAGTGCGTTAGTGGGTAAGATGTACTTCCAATATAAAATTTCATTGTGGTCCTTGAAGCATTTTCACATAGCCTATTGGATTGGGTGTTTTAGGTTATGGAAGATGACAATCAATGCATCAAAGTATAGTCAATTGAAGGATGTGGAACTGCTTACTATTCTAATGTCGAATTAAGTTGATCCCATGCTGTGTTGATCATATAACTTAATTGAATGTTTGTACTTGTATATATTTATTTAAATATTGATGATAGAAACTAAGAAAATCCATCCACAATGCACTCTTTGTTAAGTTGTTTCAAGTGAATTAGGGCTTGCAAGTATTGACAAAACTTTTAACGCTCCAATTTGGCCTAGATTTAGACCTATGCGTGTTTGGTGGTGGATAAGTGTAGAAGGGTGCCCAACATGCTAAAATAGGGATGATTCATTCCATTTTTCACTATCATTGGGATGCATTGTGAAACCCTAGACCCATATTTTATCTTATATTATTTTGGTTGACTGGAATTTGGTAGCTTAATATAGGTGGATGCTTGTCCCTCAGATATGTGCTAGAGGTTCACCACTTAGGAAGGATGGGCCCTTGGCACAATACTTGTGTAGGGATATTTTATGGAGGATTTATAAGCATTAGGAGGACGAGTACTTGGTTCCAAGAGCATGAACACCACTCTAGGAGTTGAGCTGAGCTTGTGAGGAGTATTGTTTGGGGGGTGCATCACTTGGAAAATACCATGAATTTGGAACATTTTTTGGAGGGTATAACATTATTATTTTTGAAATAGATTGAAAACCCACCCAACATAGGGTATAACATTATTATTAAAAAAAAAACACAAGATTGACTTTTGAGATTTATCATGACCAAAACTGCTTTAATAACCTCTTCATTATTGTTGTTATAAAGTGGAATGATGCTTCAAATGTGCCTAGACTTGGAAATCAAGATTTTGATTGATGTGCTTCCCCAAACCTTCTTCTTTGATTTTTGTGCACAGAATTCTGATCTAAGTTGTGCTACTATTATCTTGGGTGATGTAGATGCCTAGAACTACCCAGAAATAGCCTATATTTGGAATATTGTCAATCATTGCTACTGCTCATTTGACTTGATTGTTCACTAACCTTGTTGGATTTACTCTTGTCCCTATAGCCTTCATATGCTGATATGGTATCTCGCCTGAATATTCATACTAAGTGTAGTTTATTTATTTCTAATGGTCCTCGGGTTACTTGCATTTCAGTCACTATGACAGGTCAAGAGGGGCATGAATATTATCCAAAGGTTGCGGTAAATCATTTCAAATGATCCATATGGAAACAATCAAGTTGTAGCACTAACATGCTCCCAACCAACCAGATCTTTGTTCTAGACCACCATATGCTTTGAAAATCACCTAGGATTGAAATTTATGGTTGTTAGCTCATGGTTCACTGGTGGTGATTGCATCTAGGTCTTCGAAATAACTTATTTATTGCTAAGTGGAGGGTACAATACTGCAAATATGAATTAAAACTGCTAATTCTGGAAATAAAGTTTGCCACTGCTGCTTTAGATAGGAAACCATGAATTGCTTACTAGGACATGATATTGTTCAGAGTTGATCCTCTCAATTTCCCTAAAACCATGTTAACTATTGTAGCTGATTTCCTTAGTCCTAAATGATGCAAAAAGTATCCCTAAGCTAAATTAGGATAAGTGCACACTTGTGCAAAAAAGGATGTAATACATTGATAATACCATCACAAGGTTCAATGTAAAATCCAATATTAATTGCCAGGAATAGTCCATTTGATAAAACTGAATGAAATAATATAATATTCTATGCATATGTTGATATGTGATTTTGGAAAAGATAGTCTCCATATTTTCACCTACTTTAGAATTGTTTGATGAATTCAAACAAGAATTGAATATTTCAAGAACATTAAAAGGTACGGATATACCTATGTTGAAAGGTATCCAATATTTTAGCGATCCAAATTACCCAAGACACCATTAATGTAAGGGCATGGGAATGTTTTTAATATTTATTTCCAATCTTATTTTCCAGGTATTCATTAATGGTTTGGCCTTACTAAACTCCTCTATAATGTGTTAAACTCTTCAATTCTTATAGACTTTGCTCACATAGGTACAATTAATTAGAAGGTGTTTAATGGTTTCATTGTATTTTTTGGACAAAGTACAATTCATAAAATCAACGGGTTATTGTTTTACTACTTATCTGAGTCACTTGGTTTATGGTGACATGTTTTCCCATAAACAACTTCCTCTTCAAGTTTAGGAGCTTTACTCAATTGTGACCTTTCTTCCTTGCCTTAAAACCATACCCTTATCTACCCTGACCTTGTTTTGAACCCTTTCACCTCCACCTTTTACCTCTATTTCTCTCAAACTTATTGCCTTTTGACTCAACTCTTTTTCTCCTAAACTCTACACTACAAGTTTCCACGAAAACCCACCTCATCAACATTCAAAACGATGGGTTTTGGAAATCCCTTATTTATACTTCACAATATTGTGAAAGTAAAATACAATGACTTAACCTTTGAGGGTATAAGATTGTTTGGAGGGTATACCATTTTTTTTAATAGACAAATCCGTCGCTATAGCGACGAAAATACCTAGTAATATCTGACGAACTTGCTATACTAGCGGCGAAAAATTTTCGTCGCTAGTATAACAAGTTCGTCGGAACTTGCTAGGTATTTTCGTTGGTATAGCGACTGGCCTTCACTGCAACACCAACGGAGTCTAGTGATAAAAATGTCTTTAAACATAGAAAGTTTGTCAGAACTTGCTAGGTATTTTCATCGCAATAGCGACGGGACTTCGTCGCAACACCAACAGATTCTAGTGACAAAAATTTCTTTAAACATGAAAGTTCGTCACCCACCCATAGGTCTTGTGGTCACTATAGCGACCGACCTTCGTCACTATAGCGATGGAGTATAGTTGGAGTATAGTGGCTTAATTTTTTTAAAATATGCTCCTTTGTTGCTATATCAACGACCAAAGTGTTGCTATAGTGACGAAAATGTGTCTCTATAGCGACACAATTTGATGTTTTAAACAAAGCAAAATCCATGTCTTTTCTGTTGCTATAGTGACGAACTATGGAAACCATTGCTACAATGGAGAAAGTTTTCCCACAAAAAGAAGAGGTGATGTTCATCACTATAGAAATGCAAAAGTGTTGCACTAGCAATGATTTTTTATGGGAAAAATGTCCACATGTACTAGTGTGGGAGGTGTTCCATTGCATCTAGAATGTTGTTTCCATTGGAAAATAGTTTTTCATTTGATCAAGAAAAGGTTTTTTTTTCCCAGATAAGATCTGAAGCTGTAATGTTATAGTGATGTTTTTTTTTTTAAATTTCTCATATTTTATTAGATTTATTATCAAATATAGTATTTTGTGTTTTGGTTTCATATTGTTTCATTCCCTATCAGTGTATTCTCTTTGTCTTTCACCTTGCACGATCATGGAAAATCAGAAACATAAAGGAAAAGGTTTTATCTCTACTATGTATTCTCTTTTCCGTGCACCTTGTGTGATCACGCTGAATCAGAAACATAGAGGAAACACAAACATTTCGGGAAAGCTAACATGGACTAAACCCAAAGTATGGAAAAGTTTTTATTGTTTTTGTTTCAGTTTATGTGAAGTGATTTGTAGAAAAAGAATAAAACACAGACTTCGAGACAGAAGAATAAAAAATACCTTCCTCCTTCCTATCTTTCACATAGCTTTTAATATTGGCTCACTTAGTTAAACGTTTCTTTCTTAATTAAGAGTTCTTGAGTTCAAGCCTTGTTAGTTACTTTTCTAAAAGTGCATGCAAATTCTATTTTTAATTTACTTTATTGTAAATGTAAATCTCACTCAAATTATAAAAGTGAGTCACTTAAAGTCTTTTAGTTTTTGGTACATTATTTGAAGTAACATCATTGTAAAAGTGAATTTCACTTATTTTACAAAAGTGATTCACATAAAGCAACTTTCTTGTAAAGTGAGTTTAAAAGGTTAATCTTGGGAAGAGGGTCTTCTATATTAAAATGACAGATCTTTTCTTGTGACCACTTTCCCATGATTTTGTCTCATGTCGACACTTCCATGATGAAACTTCATGAAAGTCACTAAAAAACACCTATATTGGAGGAGCAATATATTGACTTCTATAATTCTGTTTGAGGTTTTCTCTAGATCATTGAAAAGTTATATCATTAAGGAAAAACTTTGTAGAAGACTCCAAAGCCTAGAAATTCCCAAAAGCACCCTACCAATGATATTTTTGTTGTAACCACGACTTTGATTAAGAAAACCTACATTTTTCAGTATGCATTCACAAATTTTCCTTCATAGTACCAGCGATTACCTCCAGTAGTGGTAAAATAATAATAATAATATCAAAAATATTGAATTAAGGGTGTTTTAGTATTTTTTAGAACTGACTTGGTAGTTGTAACTGACCCCTATCCGACCCTACCTCTTCAGAAATGTATAAAGAGAGGGAGAGAGGTCCATGAGAGGGGACTTGAACCTTTGCATTTTTATGCTGGAGGAATTCAGACTCTCTTTCCCTCTACATTTTCCTTATATGTCATCTCCTTGTGTTATAGAGCTTGAAGGATGAGTTCCTTGGAGAAGAGAAATGAAAGAACCAGATTATGGTTTCGAGAGGTGCCTAGCAAGGGGAGAAGGTGAACTATGTACTTATTCCACTTATTTAATAAAGATGTGATGTCCTTCTTCTTCCTAAATCATTGTTTAATGTATGATTGAATCTCTATTTTTATTATATGATGATGTCTATTAGATTAGGGTTTCATGTTTTACTGAAGATAATCTCCTTTCATATAGTCAAATTTGGTTTGAGGAAGGTATAACTTGTTTTGCAGGTCTCTTGGAGAAGAGGAGTAGGAGAAAGGATAGAGAAAGCTTGGACCAGCCTTCAGTGAACCAGGTATGGACCTTACTTATCTCTGAATCTTACTTATATTTGATTATATAACATTGTACGCCAGTCTTTCAACCCTAGTATGTTGATGGCGTCTTAACCCCCAGCCATAGGAACACTTTCCTCTACAACAGAACTAGCGACTCCACTAGGGAGAGCCTTGTCTGTTTGGGATTTTATTCACTTCTTTACAGTTTTTTATAAGGTTTAAGTTCCTTCTTACAACTTAGGATAAACTCTTATTCCTGTTAGAACACCTCCCCTGCCTTCCTATGGCAGTTTTAGACCTTTTCTGGGTTGTTTCCTACCCATTCGCAGGTGTTGGACTGAACAATAGCGATTTATTGATGCATTCATGACCCTGTATACTAGAAAGCTATGACTCATTCATGACCATGCAATAAAATTGTGAATTCCCCTGAATGTTCCTTTTTTCATCATTTTTGTGATTTTTTTGGCTATTTGAGGGATGTTCGAGATATTTTTTAGGGTCCTCTTGTTGGCCCGGGAAAGGGGCATAAGAAGGAAGTTCACATGCGCAACCAAGGAAAATGCACCGCACATGCGATAGAAGCAAAGGAAGACCACAAAGCAAGTAAAGGGCCTGCGAAGGCGGAATAGAGAGGCACATGACAAAGGAAAGGAAAGCGCATAAGTGCGCAAGGGAAAATGACCAAAAAGCGACGAATGTAGAATCCAGATCATGGCCGTATATGACGGTGTAATTCTACAACTACGCATGTATGAGAAGATATTTGTAATTCAGGCTGATAGTTCCTCGTGTCAAGCCATGATCACCACAACTGTAACCAGAGGGGTGGCTGATGGTGACGGCTAACAGACTACCGGTATGCAGTTGGTCCTACGTGGCCTTGTAAATTGGTATAAATAGGAGGGATACAATAGATAGAGGGTTGGTTTGTGTGGTTTTCGTTGATCCTTGTTCAATTTTCAGTAGTAGTTTTCTATTCAATGGTAATCGATGGAGAGGCATGCCGGTTTTGTTGTAATGTCATAGCAATCAGACATGAGGAGACTCAGGAAGAATATAGTAGTGATAGAGGGGTTGTTGAGCCACGGATCTGGCTACTATACGAGCAGACCGCTAGGAGTAGGAGTAGAGTAGAAGAGTGAACTAGAGAGCATGAGAGCCATAAGTCTAAACTTAAAAAGACATATCTCAAGATCAGTCTGCATCCCGCAGATTGCAAGGTGATATATCCTTTCTCATGCCAGATGAAGAGCACCTTGGTGGTTTTTCCTAGATGGGTTTCCATGTTATCTCTTGTGTTTGAATGAATGGTTAATATGGTGAATGTTTATGTGATTGATTACTATTTACTGTCTGTATAATGTTCAATGTTGCTTCAAGCTCTAGTATTATCCTGCAATTGGTAGATGTATGATTGGAATGTATTGTTGAAATGAATATATATAATATCAGTCTGTATTACTGTTTTGAGTCCCGAATTAAGCCATAGAGTTGATTGATGTGAATCAGCTGTGCCACACGAGTTGCGCTAGCTGCGAGGTGGAAAGGAAGGTCAGGTCACGCGTGATGACATATGTTTGTGCTCGGTCCTGCAGAACTGACTCCTATGTACAGCCATCCTACTTCCTTTATTGAGCTCCTTGGCTGCGAGCTAAGGGACTATAATCCCTCGACAATCGTGGAAACATGGTTCCAATGGTTACCCATCTATGAGATATCTCAGGTGAGACTACACCTGCTTGATAGGTGTTGTCAACGGGGCTTGCTTTATCGGGCCAGTATCTTGGGTAGTTGTTGGATCGATGGGCTGCGCAGAACTTGGGTTGTGCGAGTGGGGAAAAGTGGCCAACAAATGGTTCCATTGATGGGACCTATTGATTAAAATGGGGAGATGTTGTGGTACCCAACGAAGGAGGAGATAGAAGACTGGCTGGACGCTAAAACGCTGGTGTTTACGCAAGAAGAAAGCGCAGGGACACGGTTGAGTTCAGAAAGATGGTTAGATGAATATATATACTCTGATATTCACAAGATATTCTTTGCTGAGTTCCCCGTTTTACTATATGAATGGTTAGTAGGATTAACATCTAGGCGGACCAATTTCGAGACAAGGGAGATTAGTGAGTGGAGCGACCAACTGGTTCAAGAAGTAACCAGTGTAAGTAACTCTGTTTCTAGAGTTGTTGATTTTTGGGTTGATAGTACATTACAAGGATATATTACTAAGTTTGCAGTAGATACTATAACATCATAGAGTGAGGCTGAGAGAAATTTTTTCCAAGGACCCCAAAAGAGATACTTACTAAGTATAAGCACATGGATAGAATTACTTGCTTATGAGAAGGGTCTATTCCACTTGGATAGTTGAGATGTGTGTCTAAGTGGGGGACTATGTCACTAACAAAAAAGTAAGAACATGGGGAAGAGTGCATGGAGATGTACCCGGAAGAACAGAACTTGAACTCGAGGTTGGAGTCCTAAGGAATGGGAGAATATTCAGGTTAGGAAAGAGAAGGAAAACTGAAAGGGCTCGATGGAATCCTAGTTTTTTCGAAGGAATAGACCACAAAATTTGGTCATACGAAGACGAAGGGTCTTGCGACGAAGAGGAGGACTATAGCCCGATCTCGGAAGGACCTGAAGATCTAGAGAGCCCTGACGAGACATCGAGATAAGAGCAAAACTATATAACACCAGCAATATTGCCTGAGATAAGATCTAGAGTCTCATCCCTTGAAAGGAACTCTAATACGGACAGAACTAGCCCTAGAACTAGTGCGCAAGAAGGTGCAACCCCATTGAGCACTGTCTGGGAAAACCCTAACGACAACCCAATAGCTGTGACAGATGACTGGTTACCTACATTTAATGGCAATGGAATGGAAGACCCCGAAAAACATTGGTGCCTCTGTGAGGCTGTGTGGATGGTACATTTAGTCCATGGCATAGAAATTAAGAAGGCATAGATGATCACAACCTTAAGGGGTCGTGCGCTAGACTAGTTCATGAAGTTTTGTGGAGCACCAACCGAAACGCTGCAGTAGCGCCTTCAGGAGATATGAGCTGCAATGATCTCTAAGTTCAGGAAACCCAAATCAGAGTCACAATGTATTACTTAGATTAAGGAGATTAAACAGGGTCTAGCAGAAACTGTGTGGGACTTTAATCAACAATTCAAAATGTTGATGTCCAATGTAAGCTTCCAAATATCCGATGTGCAGCATACGCAGTGGTTTATTGCTATGCTACTACCACAGATCTGAGGGCCATTGATGCAGCAAAATATTGAATCACAAACAGAAGTACTAGAGCTAGCGATGAAGCTAGAGGCCTCGCCCATTGGCAATGGTGTCGTAGGAATGGTACAGATCCAGTCGTAGCTAGCCAAACTAATGATATAACTTCAAGATATCAAGAAGGGAAAAGATGCACAAGAGGAATTGTGGTGCACAAAATGTAGAACAGATGAACACACCAAGGATAAATGTCCAATCTTCATGAACTATGTCGCATTAGGTGCACCTAACCCATTAAACGGCAAGGGGCTGCCATGGTGTCGTATATGCCAGTTAAGAGGCCACTGCGACAAAGACTGTATATATCTACAAAAAGTTGTAAGTACCCCAACAAATTTATTCTGTAAATTTTTTAAATCAGTAGGACATGAGGAAAAATACTGTAGAGCATACCATATTCTGAAAGAAAATACAGTTGATACATACTTAATGAAAAATGAGGGGTTCCCTCAGGTTGAATAGGCGCAAGCCTCGTATCAACCTGTGCAGTTCCCACCTAATCAGTACCAACATTTGTATTCGCTTCAACAGCCATATGCACAACAAAATCCCTATCAGCAAAACTACCAGTAGAACCAGTACCCACCGCAGTAACTACACCCTCAGGGAAGGGGTGGCGGAAAATTTAGAGGACAAGGTGGGGGAGGAGGATTTGGTAGGGGAAGAGGTCTAGTTACATGCTACAACTATGGACAACTAGGTCACTTTGCTAGAGATTGTTTAGAGCCTGCAAGAACATGCTCATATTGTAAGGGACAAGACCATAATGTTGAACAATGTCCTCAGCTGATCGCAAAGTGGTAAGCAAGGACCATTGCCGCACCCAACCCTCCACCAAACCCAAACCCTAATGCGAATGCCAATGTTCAGATGATAGTGGTTGAACTGTGAGACCTGAACATTATTGTCGTAACTAGAGGTGCGACGACTGGAGCAGAACAAGACATTAGAGGAATTTTGAGGTCTAAAATGGGCCTCCTAAGGAAAATAATAAAATAATAGTTAAAATAATAAAATAATGTTTATTAATTTTGGAGGAAGAAAGAATAAAACTACTTTTTTGTTCATATTTTTAAGATATCTCCCCATGGTTTTACTCAAATTTTGAGCAGGAGAGCTCGTTGGATGCGGAATTTAATTCCACATCTAACGAGCTTTCCCACTCAAAATTTGAGTAAAAGCACAGGGATATATGTCAAAAATAGGAATAAAAAAAGTAGTTTTTATTATGACAAATATCTCAATTCAACTAGTATGGTTGACTTCCTTTATTGAAATTCTATTGGTTCTTGAATTCCAACTCACAAGAATTTATTGTTGGCACGTTTTCTTTTAAGGCCCATTTTAGACCCCAAATTTCCTCTAATCTAACTCACAAGAACAACTGCTTCCACAAGTGGGGCCAACAACAAAGAAAAAGGAACTACCGACCGACCAGAAACAAAAGGAAATATTCTGGGATGTGCAATCAAACTTCATAAGCCTAGACGTACCATCAACTTCCGCAGAAGTCATGGACATGCTTGACCGGTTCCAACACCTATTATAGAAGAAGGCTTCACTTGAGGTTAGTAAGATGAGACCTCTTCTATCAAGTTGTTTGATGCTAATCCAAGATAAAGATGCTATCGCAGAGCTACAAGCAATGATAGACAAGATCCCTGTAGAGCCACAAAGTGAGAAGAAGCTTAACCAAATGCGATGAAAATGTAAAACTGGCTGCGAACTGAGAATGAATGCGCGGATAGGTGATTATGACATGAACTATATCATCTTAGATCTAGGGTCAGATGTCAATATTCTAACATGCCAGACCTGGGAAAGCATGGGCAAGCCATGCTTATACTGGTCTCCTATCCAGTTGTGACTTGCCAACCAAGCGAAGGTACTACCCATTGGCTGATTGAGCAATGTCATTGTCGATGTTGAAGGATTGCGCACATATGCATACTTTGAGGTCATCAACATTGTGGATGATACAAATACTTACCCCACACTTCTAGGGATAGATTGGGCTATAGACTATCAAACAATCATAAATTTCAAAAAAGGATCCTCTCCTTTGAAGATGAGGAAATGAGGGTAGTCTCGCCCATTGATCCATTTGAGGGGCAAAGATATGTTGAGCCCATTTATAATGAGGGGAAGGATGATTATCTTGATCAAATATACAATGTTACAGCTATGCACGAAGACCATGTCAATCTGACGGAAAATGGGAACCTAAGTTGGAAGTGCGCGAGTTCATGTACGTCTGATTTAGGGGAAGCTTTAGAGAATTGGAAAAATAGATTACATGAAGCCTCCATGAGAAGGTGTGCAAGAGTCACGAGGTTTGTGTGACGGGTGGAGACTGAGTCAAGGGAGTTACCCACCTATGAGAGTTTCATATACACCTTCGATGTGGCGGACACAACCTGCGATAACTCTGAGCAGCTGCAACAAGGAACCCAATAGGTTGCGCATACAGTTGTAAGTAATGACAAATACCCTACAATTCATGATACAGTCTAGAAAGAAAAAGGGAGTATAGTTGAGAAGATCAAACACGCTAATGTTCACCAAAAAAACGCAGGTACTCAGTAAGACAATATAACTAGGGACGCAGAAGATAATACGATTAAATTCAGCAGGCCAAAAATAGTTGAAACAATTAAATATCACAGAATAATAAAAAAGTGTTCACAGGATGAAGCAGTTGTACAAATTGCAGATATCCTATAGGATTACCAGACCCTCTTCCCTCTCAACGACACAGAAAAAAAGGGAATTGTGGAAGACTTAAAGGGGATGAATATACCCTTGCGATTACAGACCAAGCCAACTCAGCAACAACTGCCGGTACAAAATTATCAATATATCAAGGTGAAGCCATCCACAAAAGGAAGACTTATCCTACAATATGACAGCAGAGTATTCAAGCACCCACACAAGCTGAAGACAAAGTGGCTAAGACCATATACGATCACACAAGCTATGGATATGCATGTAGCACAACCCGAGAAAAGTTGATGGTACCCATATTGCGAGTTTGGTGAACGACAGTTGCCTGAAACTTTACTATGACACGTAAAAAAAAAGAGCAGCCAAAAGACATAAACTATTATGTTGCAGGATAGTGATAGAACTAGTAGAAATCACAAGCAACAAACCGCACAATAACCCACTCATTACACAAACTCAAGTGAGTGAAGCAGTGTGGAAGGTGCTAGCAAAGCAAAAAGCCATTGGTATATGGCTCAAGGAAAGAAAAGGACGAAGGATGCAAGATACGAGAATGACAGGCTAGCTAGCATTAACCAGCGGATCCATGCCAAATATTAGGGAAACTAGGAAAAATGCATGGTATTAAATTGACACAGTATGAGGAGCAGGGAGACGTACTTTTAGATCTCACCATCCTTCCTAGCACTAATTTCCATAACCAGTCTGACAAGTACAACCCAAAAATCCAGTTGCAGAAATTAATGAAGAAAGCATGGGAAAAGGAAACCCAGGATATTGATTAGACCTCAATCCCCTAGCAAATGATGATTGAAAGATGCCAAGGAATATGTAAATATTTGGATTCCCCATCAAGAAGTTTGATACGCATAGTGAGCACTAGAGCCAAGCCATTACAAAACTAAATCCTGTCACCTGTCTTTCGTTCCGCTAACGCCCATGGTAATTAATATTCCCAGTGAGAGTGAGGCATTAGACACAACTTTCATCTCTGGTTACCTCATTGATGAGGAAGTAGAAACCCAGTCAACCGAAGGCCCACAAATGCAACAGCCACTAGAGATCGACACAATGGAAAGAACAAGGAAGCCAAAAACAATTTCAACCCCTAGTTCGCATCCTGTATCGAACCTAGTCTAGGGAATACCAGTTGTTCCAAGCGATCCATCTGCACGACCACCAACAAGACGAAGGAAACATAAGGTTCCATCCACTCTAGACGAGCAAGGAAAGGCACATGCTACTGAGTAAAGAAATGAAGATGGAGATGAAGCCTTGCTACCACAGACAGAGCTAGAGGTAGAGTGAGCCGACCCGAACTTCCTTTGCTACATTCGGCCAAGAAGACCTGGTGCAGTAGATGCAGATCTTCTGAAAAAGGTGATGACCACTTGATTGCACCATGGATCCTTATCGACATGACCTTGCTGCACGATATCCTCCCTGAGTTGGTTATATTGAAGTTCCAAGGATATGACACTCGGCAACAAGAGGTTGTAGATAAAACATTGCATGAACATAACCCATGCCACTACATGTGCTATCAAGGTACTCAAGCCATAGAAGTGAGCCGAGGGGCCAGCCACTGCAGGCCTAACCAACATGCTCTTCATACCTCAATTTGTCCATAACATATAGGTCAATACATATGTAAAAAAATTACTGGTCTACTTTCATAGAGGATACTTATGGCTGGATCAGCCATATCCGGTTAATGCTGAATTAATAGCGAGAATAACAGGACTCCCAAATGAAGGAAAAGATCCTCTACCTTACCTGGCTAAGAAAAATACTAAACCCATCAAGTAGAAGCACAACCTTCAACGAGCAGGACGGGGATACTTTCTTGGTCCCATCTAGGACAAAAGTTTCCGTGTTGCTGCAAAAATCTTATCCTGTAAAATATTTCATAAGATGATACCGACACAGTGTTCGGCTACGGTAGTATAAATTGCAGATTTATGTGCACAGGGAGAAAAGTTCAACAGGTCATGGTACTTGCTAAATGTACTGTTCGAAGATGTGATGCTGGCTCAACACAAGAAAGGTCACAAATTCTACTATTCCTGGTTACTAATTTTGATTTCCTTCACTATCTGGGCTGACCCTCCGGACTATGTACACATGGATGTCCCAATATATTGCTTGGGGGAAAGATACCGGAATCTATGGGAAGACAGGGTGGATAGAAACCACCAACAAGATAACAATATTGTATTCTTCATGCACTCAAAGGTGCTATGACAAGTTGTCCGGCAAACTCACAGGATTCGTGCCACAACTATGCACAAGTACGTTGCTTTCATCAAGTTTGAAGTTGATGTACATAATATAATTCTATTACCTACAAAATATCCACTTCAGCAGATACATCAAGTAAGATTTATAGTGACCGATGAGGATGTGGATGCAATTATCAATCTTTGGCCTAAGGAATGGCTCAGCCCACTCACAGAGCCACTGCCTGAAGAACAGAATGCAGAAGAGCCACCAATTCATCAAGTTAATGGTGAAGAGCATGAAGGCGATGATGCCCAAGAGGATCTGTCGCAAGAAAACATGGAGGACGATGATGATATGGAGCACTCGAACCAACATCCTTTAGAGCAGCTGCCTGGTGGATATCAAAGGTAGACCCGTGTGAATCTTGAGGAAGGCCAATCGTCTCAAAAGAAATAGAAATCCAACAAAACAACGAACACAACTACATTAATTGAGGATGAGTTATAGGAACTTACCAACGCTGTTTAGAAAGTTGCGTAAGATAACCTCAATAATATAAGGGCCCAGCAAGTGAGCATTGCTACCCAAGTCTAGGACCACCTCAATAAGTTGACAATGACTATCAACGATATCAAGGACACTATGGAGGTTAAAACATATGGTGTTGATCCTAGCGTGCCACTAGTCACACCGACATTAGTACCTCCGATCAAAGTGCTCATTTAGAAGCATGCACTTAGAGCGAATGAAGAGACAAGCATATGTACTAGTGATAATAGTGCCGAGATAAAATTCTCCAAGGTTCTCTTGGAGGAGGTCTATAGCATCCAACAGGAAGCCACAACCGAACTTTGGCTAAGGAAAAAAACCATTGCTTATCAGGAAGAAAAGCAACAAAGGAAGGCCAAGCTACGCAAGGCCCTGTTGGAAGGAAAGGATCGGGAACTGCAGGAGTGCATCAACCTCCTAGCTTAGAAGGAGCATGAAATATTATCCTGGGAACAAAGCCATATCACGTTGGTGGATTCTATTAGCAATGACATTGCAGCATTCCCACCGGAGGATGGGAAAGAAGATGAAGAATCCCTGGATAAAGTCACCAGGATTGCGAAGATCGCGCAAGATCTTCAGCACCAAGTAGAAGATTGGCAATCCCAACAAATGCCAAGCACACCCCCGAAAGTGCTGGTGGAAAGAAAAAGAACAGTGTCTAAATCTGCTCAGAAAATCAAAGACAGAGCAAGGGCCGCATATGCCGTTGTGACCATTTTGGAAACATTGCTCAAAGATGACATAATTGAGAAAATAAGGAAGAGTGTGCGAGAAGCAGATGAGCGCATTTGTGCTGCAAATATGGAAATGTGGAAGCTACCCCTCCCACAAAAGGTCATTAAGAATGTAGAGATCAAAAGCCTGCAACAGGAAGTGTAGGCCCTTCATGAGCAAGAAAAATACAAGGAAGATGCGGTTGAGGCATTTCAGTTAGAATCTGAGCAGCTCACAGGGCATATTTAGCTAGTGCAACAGAAACTTTAAAGCATAGTGCAATCGATCATGGAGGAATCCTTGGAATATGCCCATTCTGACCGTGTGGAGCAGTTAGCCGCACAAGCAGAGGAAGTTGTGGAAAGTTGCTAAGGTTGAAACAATGGTGCAAGAATTTCAAGACAAGGTCCATACTATCACCCAGCCTGATTCGGCACCAATAGCTTTAAGTTTTGCATGACAATAAATTCAAAAAAAAAAAAAAATCTTTTTTTGAAATTTTGAATTTATGAATTTTGGTGGCAACCATAGCGCCACGTGTACGTAACAAGGATGTGGAACTAGAAGCAGAAGTTGTGCGGAGATGATGTTGCACATTAGAGCCACCACCAAACCAGTTATGAAACAAATGGTGGCAATTCCAAGACAGCTGGCAAGTACCGACATACCATTAAATGCATCAAGATTCAACGGATATTTGGTGCCTGAGACAGGACAGCGTTGCAGGCGGATCAAGTGTGGGGACCTCTGTAATGGATGGCTATTCAACTCATCGCCACATGATCACAACTGTCAGTACCCAAAGTTCATGATGTAGATAATCATAGCATATCTAAGAAGAAAATCTAGTACACAAGATGAAGGTCTTGTCTAAATGATGCACCTAGATAAGCCTGCACGAAAGATGACCAGATGCTCTTCCTATAAGATCGGGGTTCCCTTGCACCAAGCATACATCACTGAGTTGTGTTGATTAACCCCTAGATGCAATGATCCAGATGGATATTGGTGGCCACCCACCTATTCCACTAGCTCAAAACAATTGTCCATTGTGGCAGTTTCCTAGTTATTTTTCTACAGTTTTTTGGGTCCCAAACTTTCGGGGCCGTTTTGAGGCCCTAAACGACGTTTTTTGGTGACTTGGGGGCTAAATGGTTGCCATCGACATGCATTTGGTTGATCAAAAGTTGGAAATATTAGATAGACCTTTCCAACGAGCTATAGAATGCCCAAATCGGAGATCGTATACAAACGTTATGACCCTGGGAAGTTGACTGTTCAACTTACCACCTTGGGGCCGCAAACATTATGACGGTTCATCTTCTAGGGTTACGTTTTGGACTTTTGGGTCTCTAATCACCATTATTATTATAAATAGGCCCCTTTGGCCTCATTTGTATTCATCTTGGCATGGATGAGCATAGCAGCCACATCTTTTCTCAGAGATAGCTACCACCATTCTAGCAATTGTATTATAGTCTGTTCTATTTCCACCATTTAATAGAATATGTGTTTACTGTATATTTGTTATCTTTGAAAAATGTCTGTGATTATGATTCTGTATATGTTCTTTCATTTCTTTCACACATAAATTTGGATCATGCACTTACAAATGGGTTGGGGAGTGTCATGCCGAGAAGCCTTGCGGGTGAAAGTTGTTGCTGCAACTTTCAGTGTGTCGGGTATATCCAGAGATAGCAAGAAGGAATATGGTGATAGCCTCCCAGTTAATTCAACCCAGCTAGAAGTCTCTGGTGAAGTCATCCTTGGATATTAGTAGATCACTAGATTCAAGGTCCTATTGGCAGCACTAGAGCGGACTCCAGTAGGGACCATAGATCTGACCCATTTTGACAAACTCTGCGGTGCTCGAACCAGAGTCCCTACCATCTTTCACAAAGTCTGCAAGGTTGGTGAGCGAGCTCATTTTATAGCAATCCAGGTGGGATATCCTTATGTTAAGGGATTGCGGAAGGGATGCAGGGCCAGTTGCGGCTTGTAATCTAGGCTGCTCAGGTGAAATTTGTCAAATTTTGGCAAATCACTCACCTCCACCACCCTGGATAGTAGGGATTTTTTGGTTTTCAATATGGACAAGTATTCAAAGTCCATATCTATGGCAAAGAGGGTGGTGAAGAGAAAAATGCATAAGAGATGAAATCGAGGAAGAACATCAAGAGAACAAGCCGCAACAACCCACAACAAGCACACCTCAAACCCCTGGGGCATGAGAATTAAGGAAGAGCCAAGGCCACTTGGATTGTTGTGTCGAAATAGGACACTAACCACCCTTGGTGAAATTGAAGGTGGACTATGATAAGATGATGAAAGAGTCCCAAAGAAAAGACAACATTATTGTTCGCAAGGATCTTGGTCCCAATAAGAAACACAAAGCTTACCTTGTCGGCTCAAGAGAACTCTAAACTTGAATCCTCCATTACCCATACTCTAAATGGTGGCAAGAAACAAGCTGTATCAGTGTGCACACCCCACAAAGCACCTAAGTCTATGAAAAATTTTCCTTGAAGGAACCTGAAAAAAAAAAGAGAGCAAGGAGCAGGATGCGCAAGCTAAGAGGCAACAGAAGCTGCACACGACAAAAAACAAAATGCCATGCAGGTCATGCCACTTCATATGTCCCTTACTTCGTTGCTCAGGACGAGCCACATGTGAGTGTTGGGGGCCTGTTGGCCTGGGAAAGGGGCATAAGAAGGAAGTTTATGCATGCAACCAAGGAAAATGTGCCACGCATGCGATAGAAGTAAAGGAATATCATGAAGGATGTAAAGGGCTTGTGAAGGAAGAACAGAGAGGCACGCAACAAAGGAAAGGCAAGCGCAGAAGTGCGCAAGGGAAAACGACTGGAAAGCGACAGATGGAGAATCTAGATCATGGTCGTATATGATGGCATAAGCCTGCAGCTATGCATGTATGAGAATATATTTGTAAGTCAGGCCAATATTTCCTCGTGTCAAGTCATGATCACCACAACTGTAACTAGAGGGGTCGCTAATGGTGACGGATAACAGATTGTCAGTATGCAGTTGGCCCTGAGTGGCCATATAGATTAGTATAAATAGGAGGGATGCAATAGTTAGAGGGTTGGTCTGTGAGGTTTTCGTTGATCCCTGTTCAGTTTTTAGTAGTAGTTTTCTATTCAGTAGTAATCCATGGAGAGGGATGTTGGTTTTGTTGTAATCTCATAGTGATCAGAGAGGAGGAGACTTACGAAGAATATAGTAGTGATAGATGGGGTGTTGAGCTGCAGATCTGGCTACTATCCGAGCAGACTCCTAGGAGGAGTAGAGTATAAGAGAAAACTAGAGAGCATGAGAGCCATAAGATCAGTCTGCATCTCGCAGACTGGAAGGTGCTATATCCTTTCTCATGCCAGATGAAGAGCACCTTGGTGGTTTTCCCCAGATGGGTTTCCATGTTATCTCTTGTGTTTGAATGAATGGTTAATATGGTGAATGTTTATGTTATTGATTATGATTTGTTGTCTGTATAATGTTCAATGTTGTTTGAATCTCTAGTATTATCCTGCAAGGTAGATATATGATCGGAATGTATTGTTGAAATGAATCTATATATATATCAGTCTATATGATTACTGTTTTGAGTCCCATCTTAAGTCGTAGAGCCTATTGATGTGAATCAGCTGCGCCACATGAGTTGTTCCTACTGCGAGGTGGAAAGGAAGGTCAGGTCATGCGCGATGACATATTTTTGTGCTCGATCGCGCAGAACTGACTCCTATGTCCAACCATCCTGCTGCCTTTGTTGAGATCCTTGGTTGTGAGCCAAGGGACTATACTCCCTCGACAATCGCAAAAACATGGTTCTGATGGTTACCTATCTATGGGATATGTCGGGTGAGACTGCTCCTGCTTCACAGGTGTTGCTGACGGGGCTTTCTCTATCGGGACGGTATCTCGGGTAATTGTTGGATCAGCGAGCTGCACAGAACCTGGCTCGCGCAAGTGGGGAAAAGTGGCCAACACTTCTACATGTGCATAGCTCTAGGAAGTTAGTTTCATCTCTTTTAGGTTCTATTTATCTATCTTGTAAGTCATTTTCAACTCCTTTATCTTGTTTTGTTGCTTCCCCCCCACCTACTTCTTTGGCTTGATCTTGTCGGACAAGGTGCTAAGCAACCTTTGTTATAGGTTTAGGATGAACCTTGGAACTTCTTTACCATTATTTGTGTCAGCCTTATTGGTTAGTCTCTTCACGCCAAAGTGGTTGGATTGGTTACCTTTTTAATACTTCCTACCAAAAGAGGTTTTATCCAGTATTAGGGAACCCTAGGGTCTGTTTGAGGGGTGTAGAGTAGTAGTCTATTTGATTTGTTTACATTACTTTGCAAGAATTAGTTGATAGGTTTATTTATTTATTTTTCATTCATAAAAGAAAAATAAAAAGAACATATAGTTTCTTTACATGTACATAGATTAGGGTTTTAGTCTAAATTGCATTGCATGTCATTTTTCTTGAAAATATAAAAAGAAAATTTTCCTTTCATGGTTTTCAAATTCTAGTTGAAAAATAAAGAGAGGTAGGTTTGCTTTTGTATTTAACATTTTTTTTCGTAGTCATATTGTTTCTATTATTGAGTGAAACACCATTGGTTTAAAGTCCACCACCCTTTGAGTAATCAATGGGAATTTAAAATGAACGTTTAATATCTAAAATATATTAGTAACTTTTTGTTTCTAGGGACAGAACACACTAGTCTAGGCTAGTTTTTTGGGTTAGGGATATATTAACTTCCCAAAAATTTAAACTCAAACATAGTGGTATGTCTTTAGGAAATCCAACTTCATAGAGAAAGATACCAGAAATCCCCTCTCGCACAGGAGTCAAGCACGAGGTCATGTGCTACTGAGCATTTGGAGAGATCCCTACTCTACTCAATAGATCATACACCAGATATGTTGCACATTTGGGGACTCACCCAGTACCTCCTCCCAGCTCCGTGTGGTGCTTGATACTGCTTGCCTTTCGAGCTTATCTACCCTTCCCATGTGCATCGGTTGGACTAGCGACTGTTGTGCCAACCTTTCTTTGAGTTTTTGGTAGCCTTAACATCTTGACATTTAGGAATTTTACATAGGTGATAGTGGAAGGATATTTCCATTTCTCCTAGGGTATACTTGGAAGGTAACCTCCAACTTTTTCACCCAGAAAACTCATCACGAGACTCCAAGTAACTAATATTGAACCTTCGTGGGTTTATTCTTGGAACTAATCATCCCAGACTCTCCTTTGGAAGGAGTCCTTTGTTTTCCTGGTCTTGATAATTAGGATTTTTTTTAGTGGTATTCTCTTTGTACTGTTGGTTACCAGTTGACCTCAGTTGTTGGTTAAGTTCGAAACTATGGATAACACCCGTATGGACACTATCCAGGAGACCCCCTTTCTAGGGACTCCTTGTACTTTTCCTCTCACCAGGAATGTTAGTGTTCCTTTCATGACCACCTTGAATCTTCTTGGATTCACCCCAGGGCTACTAGTTTGGTTGTTTTCCACTATGACTGTCCTAAATGCTCCTAATGCTTCTCAAGTAAGCTCCTTATATCAAGGGTATCAAAAAAGTGCTTTCCCTTCACCTGTAGTTACCTCTCGGCCTCCTACTACCTCATGTGGTGAAAGTTATGATACTAGTAATCAACAGTCTAAAAGTAGTAAGAGAAGGAAGAATTGGAAGAACACTCGAAAGCAAAGGGGCACCTATTCAACCTCTACAGGTCAAGTTGAACCCAACCAACTAGCCTCTGTAGGTCATGCTGGGGGCACCATTCCAACCTATGTAGGCCATGTTGTATTTAAGCACTCAACCTCTGTAAGTCAAGTTGATCTTCACCACTCAGCCTCTGTAGGTTATGCTAATGGAACCCTTCTAACCTATACAAGTCATGTTGGACCCAGTTACTCAACCTCTGTACTTCATGCTAGGGACACCCCTCCAACCTCTATAGGTCATGTTGGAACCTGGAACTCAACCTTTGTAATTCAAGTTGATCCTAACTTACCCAGCCTCTACAGGTCATGCTTGGGGAAAACAACCAGCCTCTGGTAGTCATGTTGGAGCTAACCACCCAACCTCTGGAGGTCATGTTGGGGGTAAGAAGTCATCCAATGCAAGTCATGCTGACACCACTGAGAAAGCCAATAGTTCAAAACAAAAGACAAATTTTCCTTGTAGGCTTTGTGAGGGAGACCACCTTACCCAGTAGAACCTTGCTATTGTTGAGGTTCAGAGAGTTTGGTTCCAAGGACATCCAATTCTTGAACAACCTGAAGTTTCTCAACAACCTATTCAACCTTCGGTTGATCAAGTGGTTGAACCAATGCCATCTTTGGTCGATCCCACTTTCCCTTCAGAGAGTGACCTTTACCAAGTGATTCAACCGATGCAATCTTAGGTCAATCCCACTCTCCCTTTAGAGAGTGATTTCTAGCAAGTGATTGGTTCAATGCCATCTTTGATCAATCCCACTCTTCCTTTGGAGAGTGAATCTTTTGCTAGTCATATTTTCTTCATTGCCAGTTCAGAACCTTCTAAACAAGGGGGAACTGACCTTGCTTCGGATGAAACCCGACCAAGCTCTCAAATTTATTCCTTTGATTGGGATAGCCTAGTTGATCTGTACCTTCCTTATGTTTCACCTTTCTAGATAAAGGTCAAATTTGGAAATTACACGATTTCTCATTGTATTGTTGATGAAGGATCTTCAGTTAGTATTTTATCTGAACGTGCTTTGTGAGGCATGGGATCTCCCATCCTTATGTTGACTGATAGTCAGTTGTTGGATTTTAATAGAAGAACTAGTACAAATTTGGGAATTCATGCTCAAACACATGTTACTTTGGGTGGGAAGACCATATTAGTTGATTTCATGGTGATAGAAGACCCCTTGGACTTCAATATGCTCGTCAACATTATTTTGTGTGGTGTACTTTAATCATAACAAAGACATTGTCACTATCGATCAGTTGGATTTTATTGATACCTCTCCTGACCCAACTAGAGTCTAGGTATTTCCTTTATTGATTCCCAGTGTCTCAATAGACACTACCTCACCACGGGTGAGATATGTGGCCTCATATCCCTTGCTTTTAGTTTCTAGTGAGAAGAAGCCTCTACGTTCATGTTTAACTTCTCGGGACTTGGTCATAGCAGTTGACCAGGTGATCTATCCTATACAAACTGTGGATCCGTATCTCAACTCTGTTGATCTATTTGAATGTCTAGAAATGTGTCCTATATGGGATGGTATACTTCCTTTTGATGAAGTCTTCCTAGAGTCTTTGATACATTCTAACTTTCTTATGGATGTTGGTTCAGTTGTGACTAAGTATAACCCTAAATTGATTAATTAACTTGATATTTCGATGAATCAATCTCCTTATGTTGGTATTTTTGAGTCTTTGGACTCTCTCTTTGAACAGAAAGCCAATGATCTTGATGAGTTTGATTGTTCTTATAGATTTATCAACTGCTATGATACCAAGTTTGTTCTTGTAGACTATATCTCCCCTGTTGATTTTTGCTTTCCTTCTGAGGTTGATCTTATTGATTATAAACCTCAGGCATTGGCACTATAGAATATCCTTCTGTCAATTCATCCTTGAATACATCTTCTATGAAATAAATCAAAGTTGCATGTGTTTTTTCCAAAGTGACCTTTGTCGGATCTTTTCTTTTGAATACAATCTTGATGTTGTGGTTTCTTGGAGATAGGATTTGTAGCTAGATTCACATCTGTTTACTCGCTTCACCTTGTTGTTCAAGTTGTAACTGCATTTATATGTACCCTTCTTGAACTAATGAGATTGATGTCGGTAACATGCTCTTATCTAATTGTGTAAGCCCTCATCTCTGCTCTCATCATTACTCAATTTTGTACCATTTTTCCTTTTCAACTTGACACCTTTTGCCTTGATGAGACATTCCTTGAGTGTCTTTATCTTGCTCATGTTCCTTGCATTATGTTCAGGTTAGTTCCTCGAGCTTGGAACTAGTTTTGCTTGCCTCTGAAACTCGTCTCCTCGCATTTAGAGCATACTTTATACTCTCCTTTGAGCTCGTTAAAATTAGTAAGGAGGCTGGGAGTTGACTTTTTTGGAATCGTTAAAAATTCACGGGAAAGATATGGACTTATATTTAATCCTTGGTCTGACTCCTTAAGACTAAATGGATAGCCAAGTTAGTTGTTCTTTCAGACTCATTAAAGTAATTGAATGATCATCCACATTGGTGATAAGTTATCTCTTTTTTAGACCATGTGGATTAATTACGAAAAAGGAATACTCTATTTTATTCGGAATATGGAAGAGTATATTTAGGCATAGGTTTATCTCTTTTTCGGACCTCAAGGACTAAAATTATGGAAAAGGAACCTTTTTGAGCTTATTTTTCTCTTTTTCGTGCTCTGGACCTAAATATAAAAAAGATTCTGATTGTTCTTTATGTTTTTGTCAAGCTCGCTAAACCCTAGAACAATGACTCAAGTTTACTATTGTCAGTACCATTCTTATAAATAAATGCATCTTTTCAAGTGATATTGCTTCCCTTCACACACATTAAAACTAAATCTCTTCTTTTTTTTGAAGGAGCGTCAGTCTGGTGATAGTTTACCCCTTTTTTGGACCTTGCGTCTAACTACAAAAAATGAATACCTTAGTTCTCCTAAGCTAAGAAAGTTCTCCTTTGTATTGTTTTACACTTTTTCAAACTTAGGAGACTAACTTTACAAAAAAGAACCCCTCTGGAGTCTTCTTTGGATTTTTAGACTCTCAAAAATATGAAAACACTACTGAGCATCCACTAATTTGGGCTCCTAAAAACCACGAATCAGTGCTTTATCAAGAATTATTTTGTCTCTTCTTCGAGCCTACCAACAATGAAGATGGTCCTGATTTTGCTTTCTTGGACTTATTAAACCTTTACAAGAAAGAAGGGAAAGGGAAGTTCATTCACATGTTTTTTACATCATGGAAGCAAGTCTTGTCTCCTTGAACAAAGCACCAGTTTTGAGTCTATCAACAGTTGGGTCTTAGTTTTGACATTATCTCGATTCAAAGTTTTTACTCCTCTAGTTGGCTTCTTTTTGAATTATATCAAAAATTTGTCAATGTCTCCTACATTGCAAATTTGCATCATTGGTCCTTTCATGTAAAAATATACCTAATTCGCGTTTTTTTTGTGCTCACTGTTCAAGGATAAAAAAATTTCAACCATTTGTTGGCCAAAACCCACCAACAAACCCTCATCTATAGGGGTTCTCACTTTGTTGCCCAACTAGCAGAATATCCCTAAGCACTAGCCCAAACAGGTTTCACCCTGCCTAGTAACACCCGCAGAGTGGATGAAGTCTCAACCGAGATGTTCGAGAAAGAGTTGTCGAAACCAAGTTTCTAGCAGTAAGGAGGAGGATTGGGGCATCAACAATTCAGCATAACTATTATACCTAGCAGAGCCATCTATCAGATATCGCAACATTCATCACAGATCTATCATTATAATCACATATCTAACAAATTGCATCATTTATCTATTCATCGCAACACTATTACATTCTTCATTCATAAAACCAAACCATTGCAATATATAAAGATAGAAAAAGACATCGCAACATATGAAATGGAACAAGGACAACAGTGATTCATCTCAATTTCCATCGTATCATATTACTTTCATCATGACAGATCCAAAACTATAGTTGTTTTTCTCCACAATAAGAGAAAGATAAATACACAGTCACATATAGGTCACAAAAGATTCAATGTCTCACTTCAGTCTCATCTCAATCTCTTCTGTATCTCCCTCTATCTGTCTTTACAATTGAAATTCGAATATATATATAGGCTTGCACCTTTACATTCAAGGTCCAATTCTAAATAAATCCTAACTGATTTAACCACTAATGACCTATATCCATAAAATGTGGTCAACCGGTATAAAAACATGTATAAAATATTAAAAAAGGGTTGTTTTCCTCCCATCGCACTATCTTTGGATTGCGTGGTGTCATGTGAGCTTGGGCAGCCTCCACGGTGTTGCACAACTCACTTACCCCAAGACCCCTGCCAACAGGCCCCCAACACAGTGTTGTGGCTCATCCTTGAGCCACGTCAGTTGGCCATGGTGTCTTCTATGATCCTGAAGAGAAGAATTTGTCATAGATGTATCAATGTGGAACTGTTTCTAGAGTTGACAACTCAAAACTGCTTCCTTCAATGTCAACTGTGACAGATTTAAGCAAACTTCTAGACTTATGTGACCGACATGTCCATCGTGCTCTAGATTCTATGAATACTGCATCATTTTCCATTTGCGGTTGCCCTTCAAGGAGTGTTTGGCAGCCAAATATATAGCCTAACATCTGTCCACTTGGTCCTTTCTTGCATTTAGGCTCAGCCTGGTTCTGCCAACTTGGTCCTTTTGGGCTCATCCCGTACTGCCTGAAGTGGACTCGGTTCCTTGTTCTTGTAGAATTAGTCAAATGGGGCAGAAATACTGATCCCATTCAAATTCCTCATTGGTGTCGTAGTTGGAATCTCAGACTGAATGGGAGAATTATAGCCAAGGATGACTTCGCCAGAGACTTCTATCTCAGCCAAACTAACTTGCTGACTTACTGCTTGGTCGTCCATTTCTATTGAGACATCATTCTTACTTACAGGCT
Source organism: Pseudotsuga menziesii (assembly GCA_001517045.1). NCBI lineage: Eukaryota > Viridiplantae > Streptophyta > Pinopsida > Pinales > Pinaceae > Pseudotsuga > Pseudotsuga menziesii. The sequence continues at coordinate 86,401 of LPNX010659675.1, read as the reverse complement.
ACCCCATATGAAGGGAGGCCTGCATTGCCCCATTGACTGCCACTTCCTTACATAGTAGAGATTTCTTCAATGACTCAACCCAACTCTTCTACAACTTTTCTCAGTGTAGCACTTCCTAATGGACTCCAGACGGCAACCAGTCCGCAACTTATAGCCCCAACATTGGCTTAGCTGCCATCGTGACTCGCTCGGGTGCATCATTATGAGTGAATCATTCATGTGTGTGCTAAATACACCATCGATTGTGCCACCTTGCTGTGCCAATATTCTATCATTAATTGTGACTTCAACCATGGCTTCATTTCTATCTTGGATAGCCATTATTGAGTAGTAATGTGACATCTAGTCACCATCACTGAGTCTCCCGTACCAGCCACTTTTTCTATTGGTGGTGACCTTCGGTCGCACAACCCCATCCCTTTTGCATTCCACGGCCCTATCCACGTAGTGCAGCCACCTGTTGATGCACAATCTTTTTCCTGTCACACCATGTCATGCTAACGTAATCGCTTTTTGTGACTAATTGGTTTTTTAACTGCTGAACCTAATATGGCCCCTAACTTGTGCCCCCCTTGTTCTGCTTGCTACCCATTTTTGTGTTCATTGCGAAGTGGTTCAAGAAGTGTGATTTTATGCCCCTGTCCTATAGGGATTCAAGCGGCTACCATTCATGAGCTTCGGCAACACGGCTCCATCTAACTGCTACAGTTGAACTTCTCCCCCATAAGTAATTAAATGAACAAGATACAGGCCTAACTAGTGCATTTGTAACTTACCTAGATGCTTCATGAACTTGCTGTCATATAACAACACCAAATCTCCTTAGGAAAATTGTTTGTTTTCAATGTGGCGATCATGCCATGCCTTTTGTCAATTCTTCTCGAAACGCTGCTGGAATCCTGCGATGAAGTGGTCCTCTTCCAGTTGAAGTAACTGCATTTCTCACTCCTCAAGTTTCTCTTCATCGTCCATGCCAGTTGCTGCGGCGATGTGCAGACTAGGAAAAATCTACTACATAGGCATGACTGCCTCTTACACATATTCCAGTTTGAACGGTGTCTACCTCATTAGTCTTTTTCAAGTGGTGCGATACGCCCACAACACTGTAGGGATATTTAAATCCTAGTCATCCCGATTAGCATTACATACCTTTGTTAGATTGGTTTCCAGTATTTTTTTGAAATATTCTACGATTCCATTTTCTTGTGGATGATATGGGGTACTTTTCTTATGCTGCACCTGCAATTCCTCTGTTAGTGATTTTACTGTGCGGTTGATAAAGTGACTTCCCTGGTCGCTCATCAATATCCTGGGGAATCCAAACCATGACACGATGTTTTAAAATATGAACTTTGCTGCTGTCGTGGACGTGAAATCCACAACTGGTGTGGATTCCACCCACTTTGTTAGATAGTCAACTGCTGTGATGATGTATTGCGCACTAGTTCGCTTCCCTGGTGGGTTGATTGGACCCACAAAGTCCACAACCCATTTATCAAAATGTTGTAAAGTTACCTGTGATACAAGCGGCATCTCATCTCATTGCGATGGTTTTCCTATGCGTTGAAAGACATCATAGCTCCATGCATAGTCTATAGCATCATTATGCAAATTAGGCCATTTTAGCCTGGTGTGCAGTACCTTACGCATGGTAGCCCATCCTCCATAATGTCCACCCACAACTCCTGCATATGATTCTTCTAGAATTTTACCTTGTTCATGAGGTAGAACACATCGTCGTAGGATCTCATCAGGTCCAAAATTATATAAGTGCTAAGCGATCAGCTGGAAATCTGAAGCCTTTACTACCAACTGCTTCTTTTGACCGGTCGTCATCTCCTCCGGTGCAACTTCGGTTTCCAAAAACTAAATTATCGGTTAATATTCTTGGGTTATTTCAATATAAATAACAAAAGTAATTTTATAAAGTAAAAATTTTATGATTTTTAAAAAAGTTTAAATTTGTAAACCTAAAAATTATTTAACCACTTTATTATATATTCTTATAATAAGGTAAGACTATATTTTATTTTAAGATTATTATATAGTCTTAGAAATAGGCATTACTTTCCTAAGACTATATATTAATTTTTAGTAAAATTAAATTTAAAAATTTGTTAAAATTGAGAACTTATTAAATTAAAAATTTAAAACTCAACTAAGTCTTTAACCCTCACATGGTTTTAATTTTATTTTTGTCTTTAAACTTTAATAATTAATTCATAACAAAGTCTTAAATTTAGGGTTAACAACCTTCAATTTCTTTTTAAGATCTAATTAATAGTTTGGAAACCTAAAAACTACCTCTGACTAAAACCTAGAGCCGACATCTCTATTTGGTTTTTCAAAGAATTGAGTATTTATACCTTCCTCTCCTTCTTGTCTTACCATCAGCTTCGAGTATTTCCTGATGATGATCCCAGAGTAGGGTTTGAAATGTCAAGATCTTCAAATCCCCAACGCAACTCCTTCTTACATTTCAAGGAGAAACTAGTTTTGACCATTTTCTAAAATCTTGGTCTTGACTATTCAGTGTTTTGTTTTGACCTTCTATGCCACTAAATTGACATCTCGAACCCGGAATATGCCTAATCTTGTTGATTTCATGGAATCCCTCACTCAGGAGCAAGACAAATTGGTGATGATGGGCACCATCAAACCTTCCAAAGACCAAGCTTTGGTTGCTGGAGATTCAAAGGTGGATTCAAAAAGAAAGAAAAAAGATAAAAATCCACATGATAAAATAGAGACAAAGAAAAGTCTGAAGAGGAGTCCTCAGGATCCAAGAAGAACCCCCAGAAGAAGAACAATAAAGGAGAAATGAGCAAGTGCGCATACTGCAATAGGTCTATCATCTCGAGAGATCTTGTATGAAAAATAAGATATACATGTTGACCCAAGTCTTGGAGAAGAACAACATCTCCCTTCCTGATTGCTCAAAGAAGAGGGAAGCAGGATCAAATTCAGAAGACAAGGAGAGAGTACATGCCTTGGTTGCTGGCACCTCAAGCTCACCTAGTTTCATCATTGATTCTGGAGCTTCCAGACATATGGTTTCAACAAAAGAGATCTTCTCTTCTCTTGACATGTCCAAAGTTCCACCAATAGTTTTGGCAGATAACTCTCTAACTGACAGTATGGGAAAGGGTAGGATTGATCTTGACCGTGGTAAGTTCAATAATTTGTTGTATGTTTCAGGTATTGCCTCTAATCTCTTGCCAATGTATCAGATGACTCACACTGGGTCTCCAAAGAAAGTCATATTCTCCCCCAATGAAGTTGAAATCACTGAGATTTTGAATGGTGAAGTCATAGCAAAAGGTGTTGTTGATCACACTTAGAAGGTATACAAGTTTTCCCATTTTCTACCCTACTTAAACCCCTTTGCTCTTCTTGCTCATGATAATGAAGAAATAAAGCTTTGGCATGGAATATTTTTCCATATTAACTACAAGTTTCTTTCTGATTTGAGTGAAAAAGACATGGTCATAGGGTTACCAAAGATCAAGTTTTCTAAGGGAGTTTGTCAAGGCCGTATCCTAGGAAAACACCCAGAGAAAAAGTAGGAGAGAGCTAGTCATGAGAGAACCTCTACACCTATTTAGTTGATCCACAATGAAATTTCTGGTCCATTCCCTTGTATGTCCATGAGTCAATCCAAATATGCACTCACCTTCATAGATGAATTTTCCAGGTATTGTTGGGTTCACTTCCTAAAGCATAAGTCTGAAGTTTTTGACCTCTTCAAAGTCTTTAGAGCCTTGGTTGAAAACCAGTCTGGGAGGAAACTCAAGATCCTCAGATATGACAATAGTGGTGAGTATGTCAAGTTTGATTTAATCCAGTATTACAAATATGTATGTATCCAAATGCAACATTATATTCCTTACACACCACAGCAAAATGGTGTTGCTGAGAGAAAGAACATATCACTAAAGGAGATGGCAACTTGTATGATGGAGGATAAAACTTTTCCACCAAAGTTTTGGGCCAAATCTATAAACTGTGCATCCTATATCTAGAATAGGGATCCACATAAGCATCTTGATTGTATGCCTCCTTTTGAATCTTGGAGTGGGAACAAGCAGATGTGATGCATTACAAGATTTTTGGCTCAAAGGCTTGGGCTAGAATTCTGACTAAAAAGAGGAAGGCTTTGCAACCCCAAAGATAAGAGTGCCTATTTGTTGGGTATTATGAATATTCAAAAGGGTACAAGCTGATAAACTTGAGCACTAATAAATCTTTCATTGAAATAAGTGTTCAATTCGAAGAAGAGACTTTAGCAACAGTTGAAGTTGGAGAGTCCTCTTCACCACCACAACCATTGATTGTAAGTGAAGAGACTAATGAGTTTTATAATTCTGATATGTCTGATAATGATAAATTAATTGCATATCCTAAAATCCATACAAGACCAAAGTGGGAAGAAAGGACCATTCATGCAGCTGAGAACTAGCTGAAAATCCTAATGACACTAGGAGGACTAGATCTCAATTTGAGAGTGACCTTTGTGTGAAAGATCCACTCTTTGATGAGAAGTGTTATTTGATGATAGATTCTGATCCACATACATATGAATATGTAGCACATGATCCCATAGGGAAAATAGCCATGAAAGAATAATTCAGATCGCTCTAGAAGAACAACACATGGGAACTGGTTAATCTTCCCCCAGGGAGAAAGCTAGTGAAGTGTAAGCGGGTCTTCAAAACTAATTTTGCTTTTGATGGTTCACATTTGAAATATAAGGAAATATTTGTATCCAAGGGATACTCTGAGGTACATGGTATTGAATACAATGAGAACTTTGCACCAGTGGCAAAGATGGACTCCATAAGGATTTCCCTAGCCATTGCAGCTTCGAAGCAGTGGGAGGTACAACACATGGATGTAAAGTGTGCCTTTCTGAATGGATATATGAATGAAGAGATTTATATGCAGAAACCATAATTTTTTGTATCTAATCCATATTTAGTGTGCAGGTTGAAGAAATCATTGTATGGGGTCAAGTAAGCCCCCAGGGCTTGGTATGCCAAGATTGATGGCTTTCTGTTGTCACTGAGTTTTGTTTGATCCAAGTATGATCATAATGTCTATTTGAACCTGATTCATGGTTATTTAATGGTTATTTTTCTCTATGTGGATGACCTACTGATTACAGGAAGTTCAAAGAAAGAGATTTCCTCCTTGAAGGATGCAATGAACCATGCCTTTTCTATGACAGATTTGGGATTGTTGAGCCAATTCTTGGGTCTTGAAATTTCTCAATCCCAACATGGAATCAAGGTTCATCAGAAAAATTAATATTCATATTTTCTCACCAAGTTCATCATGAAATATTGAAAGCCAAGAAATAATATAATCCTTTCAGGAGTTAAGCTTGAAGAAGCAGGTTCTTCTCCTATGGTAAATAATACAATGTATAGGCAATTGATAGGGTGTTTGATTTATCTTACACATAATAGACCTAAATTATATTATGCATTTAGTGTGGCTTCAATATACATGGATCATCCTCATGAGATCCATTGGAGAGCAAGAAAGAGGATCCTAAACTTTGTTTAGGGAACAAGGACTCATGGGATTTTCTACAAAGCAAAATCTGACTTAGAGCTAGTTGGATTTACTGACAATGGTTGCGCAGGTGAAAACACATATTGAAAGTCTACCTTAGGATATGTGTTCATGCTTGCAGAAGGACCAATCAGCTGGTCAATTAAGAAGCATAGTGCCATAGCACTCTCATATACAGAGGAAGAGTATATAGGAGTTGTAAATGTAGCTACTCAATGCTTATGGTTGCAGGTAATACTTGGAGAATGTTGTTTCAAAGCAGAGTTTTCAACAGTCATCTATTGTGACAATAAAATAACCATTTGAATCTCCATTGATCCAGTTCAAATACAAAGAACCAAGCACATTGAGATCCATATGCACTATATCAGAGAGCTTGTGCATGATGGTACCATTGCTCTACTTTATTGCACATTTTCAGAATAAGTAGCAAACATCTTCACCAAAGTATTCTATGAGAATACCTTCAGTAATATCAAATCACTACTGGGGATTGCTGATCATGTGGTGAATAATGATTGATGACAATATTTCCAATTTTTTTTTCATGTCCATGTTTCGGGGAGGATTTTCCCATTGGGTTTTTTCCTCTTTCCTTGTTTGTATGGACATGCAGTATGTAAAAGGGTGACTAAGCCTTGTTGCTAGGCCCTATAATTTTCTGATATTTACTCATAAAGTTAGGCTTAAGGGGGGGTTTTAGAATAATCAACCCATAGTTACACATATTTGACATTAATTAAATCATTTTTGTCTTATTCCTAGAATCCTAGATTACCTCTCTATGCTATTTGACTTCTACATGTTCCTAGAAGTCAATACTTTCTAAAATGGGTCATGGAGCACTTTGGAATCATCCTGGAAACATATTTAACATGTATTCTTTATTCCTGGTTCCTTAAAGCGCATATCTTTTTTTTTTTAAAGCTACCTTACTTTACACTTGTTTTAAGGCATAAAGGAAAAGCTAGTCTAGGGGAACTTGCCTTGTTTTTTTACCACATCATCCTATTTCCTTTTCTCCATACAAAAGAATGAATGAGTTTTATTTCCACCACATATTATATTTCCCACTTGCTTCAGCTAATTCGTGAGGATATTCATGGATTTGGAAAGTCCTTTTTGCACCTATGGGGGATTTGACTTGTTTTAGTAACACTACTTTTTGACCAATTCGAATAGCAACCTAGTGATTTCGAATATCTCATGTAATTATATATTTGAGTAGACTATTAATTCATATGGTTGGATAATTTACACTTATTCAATACATGATTAAGTTATGCTCCAATTTCAGTCTCCTTTTGTGTGAATTTTGCTTGTTTGATTAGCAATTGTGTGAGTGTAATTGATCTATCTCTTGTGTTCAATTTCCACAAAGAATCAAAAGTATAAGGAATTCCAAAAATATTTTTCTTACCAGTATTTCTTCTAAGCACCTTGCGAGCTTCAAAATAGGTCTCTCTCCCGGTTACCATATCAAACTATGCTTTCTTCTTGTCGGCCAGTTGCACTTATGGTCGAAGTCCATATTCTCCAGTTGTTGCACTTCCTCAAGTAACAATCCCAAAATAAATATCTTCTTTCCATGGTTATGCTAGAATGGTCGCAATCGTCGACCCTTGATTCTGGTTTTGCGGTGGAGGCTGATTCAGAGGTGGATTCTGGTTCGTTGGTGGATTTGTAGGTTGATTGATATTCTGATTTTGTACTGGAATTTGAGGCTGAACTTGATTCTGTATTCTCTACTAGTTCTATATTTGATTATGGGCCTGGAACTGATTATGATTCTGTAATAAAGGAACATTGCCGGCCTACCATCTCGCAATTAGCATAGGGAAATTTTCAACAGTATGATCATTCACTATGTAGTATGGACATTGAAAATGAGGGATATCGCTATAATAGTGGAAAAATGTCCCACGGTTGTAACACTAGATTGATGCATGATCTCTTCCTCCTCCACCGTCGAAACCTCCTCTTTTCCTGAATCCAAATCCTCTGAGGTATCCTCCTTGCTGCTGATATTGTGGTTGAGCTACTTGCTACTGATACTGGGGTTGTGCCATTTTTTGTTGCGGGGGATTCAGTTTTTGTTGAACATAGTGCGCTGCTTGGACATACTGCAGCTATAGCGGAGCCATTGGGGTCTGGGTCTACTGCGGTCTCGATGCATACTGCGGTTGTGGTGCAGCCTGTGTATGTGGTTGCGATGGAATAAACTGCATCTGTGGTGGCGACGTATATTGGACTTTGGTGGCGGCTATATTACATGCGGCTATTGCATCATGTGAGGGTATTCACCTTTCATGAAACATGCATCGTATGTATGTTCTTGAAGCAGATCATAAGCGCGATAGTCCTTATCCTCGTGCCCGATTGAGTGACATAAGGTGCAATATAAGCTTGTTGGCTTCATAACCATTTTTTGCATGTAGGTACAATATTCATGTCGGTGCCCATACACTTGACATATGCGACACCACGGCACACTACCGCAACTCAACGGGTTCGATGCTCTTGAGAGTAGATAATTGCGAAAATAAGGACATGTATATTTTGTGTGTCCATCCACATGACACCGAGTGCACCACAAATCATCATGTTCATATTTCACCTTCTTGATATCCTGCAGTTGAATTGTTAAGTTCGCGAGCTGTGCCTAGATTTGGTTCATGCTGACAACAGTTTCTCTTATAGGTGAATCTTCCATCTTCATCTTAATTTCCAGAGCCTCGCTCTGTGTCACGATATTTCGCTGCACTAATGGGTGTTGGATATGAGGTACTAGTGCTGTAATGAACATTATTTATGTTGGATGTCACTCATATTGAAGCTAACCCATTCCATCAACGTCTAAAACCTATGATCAAAGTCCCAAACCATCTCATTAGGGAATTGTTTGATTTCCTTTAGCTCTGTAATGTACTATGCTTCAGATTTTGGTTTCTTGAATTCTTCAAATAGCCCCCTTCCGAACCTCATCCAAAGTCTTCCCTGCGGGACCTGTATGAATCTCATGTACCAATTGGGTGCACGACCCCGAAGGGTGGTCTCTAACTAGACTTTCTTTACATCCTCATCGGTAGTCTGTCTGGTAGTTGAAATTGCCTCACATAAGAACCAATACTGTTCTAGGTCATCGGTTCCATTTCCATGGAACATAGGTAGCTTCATATCATCTCCTGCCATTCTAGACCTCCTTCCTGCCAATGCTTCTTTACTATTGGATGTCGCTTAGCATGTTGGACACATCGATGTAGATTGTGTATATTTTCCTAATGGTGGAGTAGTGCATGGAGGTGTGGACATGTTTCTACTGGGGTTTGATCTTCCTCCTACTGTGAGCATAGCCTAGGTCTTCTTATCATCTTCATTGTTGTAGGGACACTTTGTCCCATGAGGTTTTACTTCATGATCTTGCATTTTGATCATAACAAGACCTTCCCTTGTCCTTTGCCTCTTCTCTACTCGGAACCTTGCTCCTCCCCTTGTACAACCACTCTCTTCCTCGATTTCCCTCATAGTCTCATCAAAACTGACACCCATCTACCCTTTATCTTTCCATTCGTCACCCCCCTTCTATCACGGTGTTCACAACCTCTACACACCATATTTTTACTACTCGAGGTGCATCTTTAGTATACCCTTTTCAAAAACAAGAATCTTGATTGATAATTGTAGAGACGTCAAGAACCTACCTCGTGGTCCGTTGAAGAATTCTCGTTCTGCTTCACTGTAGGACTTCTTGGTATCAACCATGAACTTAGTGATGTATCCTTCTAGAATACTGGCCAACTAAACATTGACATCCCACAATGCCTTATTGTCAGTTTCTTGGAGTTCTTGAATTAGCTCAGGGGTCCAGGACGTCGACTCTCCTCCCTGGAAGTTGTACTTCTTGTAGGTAAATTGCTCCAGCCACTTGTAGAGTATGACGAAAAACTCAAAGAAAAACCATTCATGAGGACTGTCGTGAATGTATCTCACCAACCATGCGTCTGTCATCAACTTCGGATTCTTATTCTCGGCTTCAGCAAACTCTTGCAGTATTAGGTTGAACCAATCTTGGATCTCTAGTTTTATCAAATGCCAGAACATATCCTCCTCTTCAGTCACAACGAGGTCCCGACAACACAATAATTTGTTGGCCAAAAACCACCAAAAAATTCTTGTCAATAGGGGTTCTCACTCTGTCGATTCCCAACCAGCACGATCTGCCTGAGCACCAACCCATATAGGTTTCACCCTACCCGAAAAAACCCGCAAAGTAGATGAAGTTTCACCCGAGATGTTCGAGGGAGAGCTGTCCGAACCAAGTTTTCGGCAGTAAGGAGGAGGATCGGGGCATAAATGATTCAACATAACTATCAGATCTAGCAGATCCATCTATCAGATATCACAACATTCATTAGAGATCTATCATTATAATCACAGATCTAACAGATTGCATAATTTATCTGTTCATCGTAGCAGTATTACATTCTTCATTTATAAAACAGAACCATCGCAGTATATAAAAATAGAAAAAGACATCGCAACATATGAAAGGGAACAAGGACAATAGTGATTCAACTCAATATCCATCGTATCATATTGCTTTCATTACAACAGATCCAAAACTACAGCTGTTTTTCTCTGTAGCAAGAGAAAGATCAATCCACTGAGTCGCATACAGGTCATAAAAGATTCAATCTCTCACTTCAGTCTCATCTCATACAAATCTCTTCTGTATCTCCCTCTATATGTCTTTACAATTGAAATTCTAATCTATATATAGGCTTGCGCCTTTACATTCAAGGTGCACTTCTAACTAACTCCTAACTGATTTAATCACTAATGACCTATATCCACAAAATGTGGTCAACTAGTACAAAAAGATGCATAAAATATTCAAAAAGTGGTTTGTTTTCTTCCCATCATGCTATCTTTGGCTTGCACAATGTTGCGTGAGCTTGCACAGCCTCTGAGGTGCTGTGCAACTCACTTACCCCAAGACCCCTGCCAATACCATTTTGCAGTTGCCTTGACCTTTTGTGTTGGCCATTCCCTGGTATTATTCTATTGCATCTAGTATTCGGTGGTCCTTGCTCCAAAAATTTGTTCTAGTTTCAGATCCAATCAATCTCTAACTTACCTCATGTTGGGTGATGAAGGATTCCTTAATTCCTTCCTTCCAACGGATCTCTCCCTATCGAACTCAACACATGTTTATCTAGGAACGAGATTTATATTTTATGACAGTACCTTGGGGATTGCTGCTATCAGTGGAATTTTCCCTCGATATTGGGTAGTGTTAATACCTTAATGTCTCCTACTCGATGGATTCTTTAAGTGTTCAAATTCTAGACCTTGTATTTACACTTATTAGAATGTACTAGGTACCTTGGGGACCATTTTCATTAATGGTGGTTTCCCTCAAATTTGTTAATGGTCCTCATAAATGGGCACTAATCAAACAGTTTCCTCCATGTTTGACTTTATCTCTTTTATTCACATGGTTAGGATCCTACCTTTCGGGAGGCTTGTATTGAAGACCTTGGGTCGATAGTGTTACAACTAATTTTACCACACATGGTTGATCACACTTTTATGTCCTTCCTTGTCCCTCTGAAGACTCTTTGGACCCCATGGACTATTTTTGTACCTTTGATGTTTCCAAGATCATCCCTAAAAACACACATTATTTGTTGTACACGACTTTTAATCCCTTTCTCGTGTATATACGCGGATATTAACCTTAAACCCGCGTACATTGGGATGTGTGCAAAAGGCCAAATATTTTTCAAGTTTCCTTGATGTGGATCTGAATCACTTGTATCTTGGCCTTCCATATGCCTTGAGATCGCTCGAATTTAACCTTCCATTACCCCATTGAAGCACTATATAAGGAACCCTTTGGATACATTGAAGGAGAGGAATTGAAGAGCAAGAAAACTATAGTCCATTGTTGTCCTAGATTGCTTGTACTTGAGTCTACACCCCTTTGTCCCTTGGTGAACTTTGTGTTCTTCCCAAGATTTCCTTTTCTTTTGAGATTGCTATCGAGAGATAGAGGATTGAGGTGGTGGAGGCCCATGTGGAGGACTCAGTTTCTCCGGTTCGCATACGTGCCGACAGAGGTTGTCACTTATGTACACGGGGGCTTCACTTGTTGAGCAATATCCTATCATGTTAGTTCATATTGTGGGTTTTAAAATTATAAAAAATCGAACCAATATATTGCAGGTATTAGGGGGATGAGGGGTTTAAGGTTGGGGATGGGTAGGGTGGTTTATAAGGATTGAGGTATAAAAGGGGGTAGGGAGGAGGTTTTAAGTATTGGGAGGGGGCTTCAAAAAATAGAGTTTGGGTCAATATCTCTCGAAATTAAGGGTATTCTTTAATATCCTATGATCACACGTGCTATGTGAGAGGTTCACTAAGTGAAGTCCCCGTGCTTATGTAATCTCTGATTTATTTAATAGAAATATCTTTTCCTGTCCAATGATGTGCATTTAAATGAATATTGAATCCATGGATGTGTTTAATTGCTTATGTATCATTGATTATATATGCTAGAGTATGCCTAACACTATGTTATATAGCATGCTTTCCTTGTTTACTATTGTTGAGAGTAAATTGCTAACGCAAGCGTGATTGGAAAAAGCTCAACGGGGATCTACTACATCCGTCCGGAATAAGGTATGTTTCAAAATCCTTAAGTGTTAGATGTTGTATTTATCTTGCATATGGGGAAGGGATTGATTTCTAGAGTTTCTCTATCTGTTTTGGTACACTCCAATCCATAGGAAGTTTTCTCCGTAATAGAATTGGCGACCATACTCGGGAGGTTCCTAGTTGTTTTTATTTGGGGGTTTTTGGCATTCAATGTGATTCTATTGCTCTAATTTTTTTGTTTCTGTGTTGGGCCTGGGGGCATGATTACCTAGTAGCATATTGGAGAAGTAAATTTTGTCTGAGTTTGTCCATTTACCTTGTTTTTCTATATTTTTCTTCCTATACACGGGTTTTGCTTTCACAGTCGCATGTACACACGGGTTTTCCTAGAATAGTCGCGTATGTATGCAGGTTTACTGAGAATAGTCACGTATGCCCTGATTTTTTGCTTTTCTGGGAATATTAAGTGTTGTTGGGTGAGTTTGGGTGATTGTTGAGTCTTCTTTGATGCTTCTAGAGTATGTATCTCCCCTCTGTTTCTGACCAGAGACTCTTTTTGAGTTGATTTTTGAAAAATGTTCTTGTCATTTCAGTTTCTATTTTTTGTTTTGGGATTAGTGCATTAGGTATATTTTACCTTGGTGCTTTTCTTGGATGCTTTTTGTGAGTAATTGCAGATTATGAGGGTTGTAGAGTCATACTTTCACTTTTTATCTCATTTAATTCAAAAATACAAAAACAAATTGCTTTTTTGCATTGTTATGTATTGTTTGCATTTTGCATTTAGCATGGTACTTGCATTAGGTTTTCTTGGTGAATATTAGTCATATTTTCATATAGGAAATGATTGCATATACATTTGAAGGAAAAATTTTGCACTTCACGTAGTAGCATACCCTGTTTTTCATTCGACACAGTGCATTTGCATTGATTGTTAGGTGTGCATTTTACTTCTTGTTGTGTCATAACATCATTAGTTGCACGTCCATTTAGCCTTTGAGTAATAAATACAAATAAAATCAACGCATAATAAAATGAATTACACTCTTTTCTTTTTTAGGGTGCACCAATAAGATTAGGTTTTAGGGTCTTGGAATAGTTCATTGTGAGTGAATTCTCCAAGACCACTAAACAAAAGAATTAGGTGTTTGTCCAGTTGAGAGTGTGAAATCCTTTATATAATTAGTGTTTCTCAGGATCCTCCTCTTACAAGGGAGTTAAGCACGAGGCTGTGTGAGTGGTTATGATTGGGATGACCCCTAGTCGTAACTGAGTAGCACCAGAGATATTTCCAGGATTGTATTCGTATTTGGGGGCTCTTTCAAGAGTTTCATGATTTGCTACCCAACCCATACGGTCAATCCCACCTATGACTGTCCACCTGAGCATTGAGGTGACCTTAGTTGGCTTACCTAGGTTATCAAGGGGTTATTTGTAGAGGTTATTCTAGAGGTGCCCTGACCAGGTAGAGGCCGGATAGCACAGTCACTATATGTGTTGAAGCTGAGGGCCACTATAATTGGTTACGAACCTCCACTTGTTGTGTATGGGAGTCTCAAGCCTCTCCTAGGTGAGACATACCTGCTTCATTCAAGAGCTCACATATCCTACCCTTGTTTAATTGTGATTTGGATTTACATTTTATAGGTGTATGCTCTGTGCACGCTAGTTTGTCTAAGGTTTGCGTAATTAGATCGAGTCTTTTTATTTTTTGAGTCATTGTGAATTCAGGCACAACACCCCATTGTTCTCTTCGTTTAGTAGTAATTCTTCCTTCCATGTCTCCTTTTCCATTGGGAGAGAGAACTATACAATTCGGGAGGACTACTTCTCACTTTGATTCACACACCATGGGAGATCATGAGGATGAGATTCCAGAGATGTCTTCTCCACCTCATGAGGTTGGGTAGGAAGATCTTACTAGCACATATGATCTTGTATATGAAAATCCTTCACGATCTGGTTATGATCCTTCATTCATTGGTCGTTGGTATTGCTTTCTGGGCAATGAGATTCACCATGAACCCGTAAGCACTAGTCATGTTAGATATGACATCTCTGATATCTCTGCACTCGATCTGGCACATCGTGCTGAGTTAGAAGTTGGTCCTAGCACTACTCCTAGGGAAACTCCCATCCCTTTCCATGCATAATGATTTGGAGGAACTAGTCACATTACACCCTCCATCTCTGTGGTGGAGGCAACTTCATATATTCATCCTAGACCTAGTGTTAGTAATCCTATGCAGATACCAGAACTGAGATGACTGAACATTGGAAACACCACTTACATTCCTTCACATGTCCCTTCATCTTCAAACCTTGTTCCTTTGAATGCATTTTTAATGGCTCATCCTCCCCCTAGTTCACGTGGGCCTTTAGGACAGAATGTTGCTACTAGCCATGTTCATTCTGCGACTATTGGCACGGTAGTATCTTAGAGTCAAGTACCTCCTGTTGTGTCAGTAGGTCATGTACCTATTTCTGGATTGTCTCATGTTCTAGCTTATGGATCTTCCCATATTCCTAACTATGGACCTTCTCATGGTACATCCCATGGAACACCTTATGGAGCTTCTCGTGGACATTTCTATGGACCACACTATGGACAAAACTATCAACCGTATGGGTATGGGTATCAAGAACCTGCTTACTCTTCCAATTATGTCTTTGTAGCACCTCATAATCAAGGAACCCCACATCATAATAATTCTATGCAACCCTGCATGGGCCAAATGGGAGAATTTTATTATGGCCAAGGCCATGGTATTTATAGTAACCAACCTTACACGAATAAAAAATACCAAGGAGCATGGAATCGACCAGCTCAAACTAGGCTCCCTTTCCTTGTGACTTTGAACTTACCTGACTTGTCGAGATTGATGAATGATCCTACGTCTCATAACCCGTCATGGCCGGCTATCCCTAACAAGCTTCCTTTGTACATTCCCAAGTTCGAAGGTAAGGCTAGTGAAGATCCTGGTGAGCATGTCACCACCTTCCACCTTTGGTGCTCTTCCAATTCCTTACATGACGATTCCATTTGTTTGAGGCTATTTCAACGCACCCTAATGGGTCCTATGGCGAAACGGTCTATAGAGTTACTGGGGGGGCCTTATGCTACGTTTGATGATCTTGCGCTAACTTTCCTTAATCATTTCCAGCTACCCGTACATTACGACGTTGATACCGAACTCTCGTCGAATTTCCGGCAAGATAAAGCCACACATATTTCAGATCCTATTCAAGAGTGGCATAGATGGAAATGGTTAATCAAAGATTTTATACCACCAAAGTTTCTTCTTGAGTGGTTCCTCAAATATTTATTACCTTACATAGCGAAGGATGTTTCGACATCCAGAGTTCAAAATGAGGAACATGATATTTTTAGGTCACAAGAGTTGGATTTGATCTATGCTCAATCCAGAGTTTTTTATGAGATTATACCCAATGCTCCTAGGTCCAATTTCAACCCCAAGGTCAAGCATGGGCCACATGCTGATGTTATTGTGGGTTGTACAAGTACCAAACCTGCGGATTTGGTTGTGAAACAAGTGAGCCAATTGTCAATTAACCAGTCTGCGTCGGGACAAGATACAACTTCATCTCAACCTACCCAATTGGCGAATGTACTTTCTGTGCAATCATCAAACCCGAAAGGAAACCAACAGCCTGGAAGGAATAAGAAAAAAGGAAAAAATAATCGTAAGTGTGGGAACAAGAACGAAAATGATAATAATAATGACAAGAAAACTAATGCTGGAGGGGGCAAGTAGTCTAAACGTAAGGTGAAATTTCCTTGCAAGTTGTGTAAGGACGACCATCTCACTCACTTGTGCCCTCGTATGAAAGATTCCTCAAGGTTCATAGCACAGGGCCTAGCTGTGTTAACTAATCCTTTACCCAACAATTAAAATATGAACGCTAGGACCATTGATCCTGGTTTTGCATCGGGTGGAAATAAAAACCTGTTAGAGGCCGCTAGTGGTCATGGATGCATTAACATGATGAGTGCTACTAAGGTTGTGACTTGTATGAAAGACTATGGTTCGTCACAACCACATCTTGGGAAAGAACCCTCCCCACTCGAGAGCCTTTTGTGAATCAAGAAGCCTATGGATAAACCTAAAGGTCCACCTCACATTCCTAAGGGAGCCTTAAAGCGTTCAGGGCACAATCCTAATGCCCAAGCTACTCACTATTCAGTTGTCGAGGATTTGGGCTAGACTCCTTGTGCAATGTTTGTGTTAGAAGTGCTTCAGACTTGTCCTCTATAGTGGAAATATTTGTTGTCTGCTCTTGGGGTCAGTGATGATAACTCTTCTACCATGATCAAATTTGAAACCGTGGGAGTATATCCTTGCTTGCCTTACTACGTGTCTCTTTTGATTCATGTGGAGTGTCTTAACAACACCGTCAAGTGTACTGTCATTGATGAAGGCGCTGCCACTTCCGTGATGTTGTTAGGAACCCATGTCAATCCTTCTATTTACCGTGTTAGTATATTGTTGTTGGACGCATATGATTTATAAGTCGTCCCATAGTAATTGTTGATCCATAGTTTATGTTATTGTTGTTGGGAACATATGCTTTGTAAACCGCCTGTAGTATTTGTTGATCCATAGTTTATATTGGCCCATGGTTTTGACCCATAGTATTGACGCCTATTTTTAGTATATAAGTGTGTGTTGAGGCCAAGGAAGGCACCGTGAAGTTATTTTGTATTGATCTTGCTCAAAGGAGGTTGCCCCCTCGAAGTGGCCTGCGATTAATATAAAAGTGATTTTGAGTTCTGCTGCTATATCGTGTATTTTGATTAATTATTTGCTACAGGGTCCTCACATCTGGTATCAAAGCACTTTCTTGGGCTCGTTGGGTGAAATTTCTGCCCAATTTTTTTTTTTCGTTTCTGTTGCAGGTTCGGATCTGGGAATAATCCCTATCCACTTAACTGTGGGAAGTACTTGGGTATAAGCCCTAAAACTCATTGTGAGGAGTACCACAGGAACCTCGAAGTAGCTGGCCCATTGAGAGGACCTGGCAGCGAAAAGGGCAACGACCCCTGTCTGATTAACTAGTTCCCACCCGTGAGGTAAACCAAGAGCTGTCGTTTGTGGCCAAGCGGTTATCAGTTTTACCTAAGCCATGGAGTGAGGGGTACTGCCCCAATACGCAAGCCGTCAAACAGCATTGGTGGCCGAGTGAATCCCTTGAACCGATAGGAAGCCGTACATACCTGGCATCCATATCTATTTTCAGTTGCACAATCGCAGATTTTCTCTGTCCAGAACTATTGCCTGTCAGTTCCGCGCCGTTGCAGATCCATTTGTTGCCGATCACTTCCACGCTGTTGCAGATTCCACTGTTTCCGATCACTTTTGTGCCGTTGCAGATCCCTTCCTGGAAAAAAAAAAAAAACTATTTTTCAGCCATATCTCCTTGGTTTCAACTCTGTTTTCCCTGAAACTTCACTGACACCTCTGCAATTCCATTCTGCATATTTCATTCCTTAAGACCCTATCCCAAATTCCACTTCCCAAGACCCAAAATCCCACATTTGTCTATTTTTAGGGTTTTCCATAACTCCTTCGATTTTCACCCAAACGCCTTCAAATTTTGCCACCGTATTCCTTTCCTCATTCTATTTCTTTGTCCCTCTCTACCAAATCTTCTCATTCTTTCACCCCGCTCCTAAAATCCCCATTTTTTGCTTCCCTGTCCTTTTGACAGTGTCCAAAACTTACTCAAACCCACATTACCCTTCCGATTTTTTCCCAAATCCATATTTTCCTCTACTGAAACAGTTTTTTTTTTTGTTTTTTTTCCCCCCCCCCCCCCCCCAAAAAAAAAAAAACTCCTGGTTATGGTTGTCACTTGCATAGGAGCAAAAACCATGGAGGAAGCACTTGCAGCCATCCAAGGCAAACTCTAGGAACTGGATGAAAAATTTCTTGGTCTCCATCTTGAGCATTCAGCTATGAACACCAAACGACAGTCCGAGTCTTCATCAGACAATGGGTTCTCTTCTTCCAGCAATTTTCGCGGTCCGAAGCTAGATTTTCCTCACTTCAATGGTACTGATTCGACTGGATGGATCTATCGGGCAGAACAGTATTTCAGTCTTCATAACACTTTTGATGTCAACACAGTTCCACTTGCCTCCTTTCATTTGGAACAGGAAGCTCTTCAATGGTATCGTTGGTACATCAAGGCTCATGAAGAGCCAAAATGGCCTGATTTTTGCCAGCTCCTTTTGCAATGATTTGGTCCTAGTGCTTTTGATGACTTCACAAGAGCTCTCACTAAACTTCACCAAATTGGCACTGTGAAAGAGTATCAAATTGAATTTGAGAAACTAGCTAATCACACTGAAGGATTACCTGATGACTTCTACCGGAGTTGTTTTATCAGTGGTCTAAAGGATGCAATTCACTCTGAGGTCAAAATGTTCAGTCCCAACACAATGATGGAAACCCTGGGGTTGGCTAAGTTTGCAGAAGACAAGCTGGCAACCCAACAACACTCCAAATCCTCTTTTGTTCCCTTCCGAAATATGGGTTCTCAACGACCTCCCATTCCTCCAGCTCCTCTCTCACCTCCAATCAAGCATTTGTATGAAGCAGAGATGCAGGCACACAAAGAAAAAGGGCTTTGTTATAATTGTGATGAGAAATTCAATTGGGGACATCGATGTGTTCAACAAAATCTCTATCTCTTGGATTTGGATTCTCCACCTGCCTCTGAAATTGGTGAAGAAGCTCTCGATACAATGGATGCTCCGGTTGACATTCAGGAGCCGCCTACTGACCCTCCATCTCAGGACGACCAGCCCGAGATATCCCTCCATGCTTTAGCTGGAGTCACGTCCCCCCAAACAATGCGGGTACGCGGTTACTTCAAGAAGCTTCCTCTTACAATACTCATTGATTCTGGCAGCACTCATAATTTCATTGACCCTCGGATTGCCAAACAAGCTGATTGTTTTATCCATCCTTGCTCCAACTTTGAAGTCATGGTTGCTAATGGGGGCACCTTACCTTGCAAAGGGAAGTGTCATAATGTGCGTATCTCTATGGGAGATTATAACCTCCGCTCTGACATGTTTTCCTTGACCTTAGGCGGATGTGATGTGGTTTTGGGCGCTCAATTGCTGCGCACACTTGGCTCCATATTATGGGATTTTGCTGAACTTTGGATGTAGTTCTCCCCCAATGGACACAAACACACATTGAAAGGATTACAACCAGGGTCTCTTAGCATCATCAGTTCACATCGCATGGAAAAACTCCTTAAGAAGAGTTCCCATGGTGTCATCGCTCAACTCCATTCCATTCAAATGCAACCATCATCGCCCCCCACTAATCCTTTGGATCTCCAACAAATTCTAGATCGATATACAGATGTTTTTGCTGAACCAGTGGGACTTACACCTTCATGACCAGAGGACCATCGTATTCAGCTCCTTCCTAGAAGCATTCCTCCCAACATCAGGCCCTATCGCTACCCATTTCACCAAACAACAGAGATTAAACTCCTCGTTAGGGACTTACTGAAGCAAGGTATTATTCGCCCAAGCACAAGTTCCTTTTATTCACCAGTTCTTCTTGTCCGCAAAAAATATGGGTCATGGCATCTCTGCATTGAATTCCGAGCACTTAATCACCTCACCATCAAGGATAAGTTTCCAATTCCTATTGTTGATGAGTTTCTTGATGAGCTTCATGGTGCTCAATTTTTCTCCAAGTTGGATCTTCGCTCTGGGTATCATCAAATTCGGGTTCATGAGGATGATATCCCTAAAACAGCTTTCCGCACACATGATGGCCACTATGAGTTTTTGGTCATGCCCTTTGGTCTCACTAATGCTCCTTCCACATTCCAGTCCTTGATGAATAAAATATTCTGACCCTATTTGCGGAAATTCATTCTGGTATTTTTTGATGATATCCCCATCTACAGTAAAACATGGGCTGAACATCTCCAGCATCTGGCTCTTGTAATGCAACTTTTCTCTGATCATCATCTCCATGCTTCTCTGTCAGCTAGGCACTCTGGTTTTCTCAAAACGTATGAATGGGCACGGCGCAACTTCTTTTGGCAGGGCATGAAAAGGAAAATTAAATAGATGGTGGCTGAATGTGATACGTACCAGCGCAATAAGGGTGAAACAACACCCCTTTCAGGATTGCGCGAACCATTACCCATACCTACCCGGATATTGGATATTTCTATCGATTTCATTGAAGGGCTCCCTAAATCTGGAGGGAAGACTGTGATTTTGGTTGTGGTTGGTCGCCTCTCCAAATATAGTCATTTTTGTGCTCTCATCCATCCCTATACAGCCTCCTCCGTTGCTCAAATTTTCCTGGACCAGATCTTTCATCTTCATGGAATGCCTTCTTCCATTGTCTCAGATCGTGATGCGACTTTCACCAGTCATTTTTGGATAGAACTCTTTCACCACACTGGCACCAAACTGAAGATGAGTTCAGGTTATCACCCACAAATGGATGGTTAGACTGAAATTATCAATAAATGCTTGGAAACTTATCTTCGTTGCTTCTCCTCTGAGCAACAACATCAGTGGGAAAAGTGGCTCCCTCTCGCTGAATGGTGGTACAATACCTCTTACCACACTGCCTCTAAAATGACTCCATATGAAGCAGTTTATGGTCAGGCATCGTCAATTCTTCTTCCTTACACCCCCAGCAGTTCTCCAGTTCAGGCAGTTGACGCGGTCCTTCGAAACCGTGATGAGGTTCTTCGCATTTTGCGCGAAAATATTCACATGGCAAGAAATCACATGAAGCAACAAGCTGATCAGCACCGTTCTGAGCGCACTTTTGAAGCCAGTGATATGGTTTTTCTTCATCTCCAGCCTTACAAGCAATCCTCACTAAAACTCAAAGGGCATCATAAGCTCGCTCCAAAGTTCTATGGGCCATATAGGTTTCTTTAGAAGATTGGGTCTGTTGCTTATAAATTGGAACTTCCGCCTTCTTCCCGCATTCATCCAGTATTTCATGTCTCTTGTCTGAAGAAAGTTCTTGGCACCAACATCAAAGGACAAACTATTTTACCAGAACTGGATAATGAAGGATCCATCTTTTTGGAGCCGGAGGCTGTCCTCAATAAGCGCACTCGTCAGCTTCGCTCTCACTGTATCATAGAGGTCTTAATTCAATGGCACGGAATGCAGCCCGAGGATGCTACGTGGGAACCACTCCTTCAGATTCAGCGATAATTTCCACATCTAAAGCTTTGAGGACAAAGCTTTTTCTAAGGGGGAGGGGATGTTAGGAACCCATGTCAATCCTTCTCTTTACCATGTTAGTATATTGTTGTTGGATGCATATGCTTTGTAAGTCGTCCCATAGTAATTGTTGATCCATAGTTTGTGTTATTGTTGTTGGGCGCATATGCTTTGTAAGCCGCCTGTAGTACCTGTAGTATTTGTTGATCCATAGTTTATATTGGCCCATGGTTTTGACCCATAGTATTGGTGCCTATTTTTAGTATATAAGTGTGTGTTTAGGCCAAGGAAGGCACCGTGAAGTTATTTTGTATTGAGCTTGCTCAAAGGAGGTTGCCCCCTCGAAGTGGCCTGCGATTAATATAAAAGTGATTTTGAGTTCTGCTGCTATATAGTGCATTTTGATTAATTATTTACTGCAGGGTCCTCACAGATGTCTTTGTATTGTTGGAAGGGCTTGGGTTCTCCCGATTTGTCTCAATCTGCTACTATGTTGATAGCTTTCGATGGTAGATCATTTCGACCACATGGAATTATTCCTTCCTTAAAGCTCCAATTGGGACGGAAGACCATCGCGATCGAGGTCGAGGTGGTTGATGCGCCCCTTTACTACAATCTTTTGCTGGGTCAAAATTTGATGTATAGTGTGCAAGCCATAGCTTCTTCCCTCTTTCGAGTGAATATGCTTTCCATTTAATGGGAACATTGTTACAATTGATCAAACATCATTCCAAAACCTGAGTGTCAATGCATCATTGGGAACTTCTATCCCAGTTATTGATCATTCTTAACAGGAAACTAGGAATGTGGGTGTAGGTATGTATCCTTCTCTTATGGGAACCTTTAGTTGTCCTGCACCTGTTCTTATGATTGGGTCTAGTTTTGGTGGGGATTCCTCCTCTTCAAATTCAGTGTCTTTTTTCACTACCCATATGGAAGATCCTTGGATGCTTCCTTCACCGAGTACTTCGAGTGTGTCCATTGAGACTGATGTCCCATTGCCTGCAACAATGGTGGTGTATCAAGAAAATATTGATCAGGTTGTAGAGCCTAGTCCTTCCTCTTCACGGATAAAGGAGGAAGACCCGTATGTGCTGCCTGCATGGGCAGTAGAGTCATCTCACTCACATGATTGCCTCGATAATGTTTTTCCATCGGATGAAGCTATTATTGAGGCCATGTCAAGAGTTGAGAAATATTGGGAGGAATTGCATCATCGATCATATTTTGTTCCTAATCTTGATCGTATGGAGTGTGATGACTTTAGCAAGATTCTTAGAGAGAACATTGGTATCCTTGTGGTTCCATGAAGCTCTCCTGGTCTGATGGCTGATGGAAACATGCTAATGTGTCACCAACTATTCCTATCAATATTTCTCGTGATCCTGGCAAGGTTGAGAATGTCTACATTGGGGAGGATTGTTCCCTCGATGAGATCAAGGAGTATACTGAGTTTTTTAAAGCGTTTTGTGAGATATTTTCTTGGTCATATGATAAGATTCCAGGTATCAACCCTCATATTGTTGAACATGAGATCAAAACCTATCCAGACGCAAAGCCGGTTTGACAACGTTTGTGTGTAGTGAATCCTAGAAAAGCACCCACCATTAAGGCTAAGATAGAGAAACTATTGAAAGCTGGTTTTATCTGTCCCATTCCCTTAATGGAGTGGGTTTCAAATTGATCCGTAGGACCTCAACTTTAGCGCATTAAAATTTTGTTGTAAAACAATGCGTGCAACAGGTTACTTAAAGGAACAACATTAATAGAAATTAAATGCTCAGAACAGGAATGAAAAATAAGACTGATAAATAGATTCCAAGCAGAAAACACAGAACCAGAGTCACAAACAGAAGTTGATAACGGAGTTCACCCCCTCCACTGGGCTACATCTCTAGGTCCCTCTCCAATGGGAACCGATCCAATTAATCTCTGAAAATGGTACAAAATGGTTCTGGACTCTACAAATCAATTTCAGCAGTATGGACAAAAGTCTACAAGAGCTATTCTCTGGACTAATACAAATAGGCCTTCAAAAACAAAGAACAGCCAGCTAAACAAAGAAAACAGTCGACTCTTTACAATCACAGCAACTGGACATTAACAGTAAAGTCTTCAAGACCTCCTCTCTGAAAGTTACAAAACTAGACTTCAATAGTCAAAAGAAGCCAAGTATAACTGAGAATGGTCGACTTCAAAAGGAACAGCATAATGCTCTCTCCAAGCTTCTCATTACTGAGAAAACAGTTGCCCCCCCCTGCTCTCAACAAACTGAGTCTCCTTTATTACTCATCTTTGTCGTTACAAATGAGCCAAAACGCTCAAAGAAATGCGACTGTTCACATTCCAGGAAACGCGGCATCAAGGCTGTTCATATGCCTTTCGTCTTTATTCCAGCGGTGGCATAACTACCAAGAAAAGATTTCCAACTGTTACAAATAAGCTGTGAATATCCTGCCATGCCAAGGATCTGACCTCCAGAACCATACGTAACTGAACTGCCGGAAGTTTTAGTCAACCGTGCTTTGCCGTTGCGGAAGAGGATAAGCAATGGGCTCTGACGGTCTCAATTGGCTGTCGGCTGGTTTTTGAGTCGGAGGCTTTAGTCACTTTGGTTTCTGCCATTGTGGACTGTCAGTTGTTAAAGTCTCTCGATTTGACTTCTCAACCCATAAGTCTTGGGCCTCCGCCGTTGTGGCTGCCAAATCGTTCCGTCTTCCGATCTATCTGAACGTCCATTAAGCTTCCACCGTTGTGGAAGGGAGAAGTCTTTGTGATCCCCGCCATTGCGGAAGAGGAAAGGCTTCTGATCCCTGACATTACGGAAATGGAAATTCTTCCGATCCCCGACGTTGCGGAAGAGGAAAGGCTTTTGAGCCACGCTGTTGCAGAAAGGGAAATGCTTCCTATCCCCGACGTTGCGGAAGAGGAAAGGCTTCCGAGCCACACCATTGCGGAAGAGGAAAGTCTTCCCGGTTACCCCACGGATAAATTAGTGGTTGGCCGTCTGCCGTTGCGGAAGAAGATGCTCTTCCCAGCTCTGATGTCGCAAAAGGAGATCTTTTCCGACCTCCGATCTGTGCAGCTTCTTTGTGTTTTTGCCGACCGATTTTTCACCCGCGGCTTCTTTGAACCATCGTACCATATTGGATCTTTAAAGAGGAATAATCCGCCAGATCAATCCTCCCCATTGAAGAGCTTTTGGACCTCCAAAAGCCTAGATCATCCTACAGGAAGGTGAGGGTACCACTTCCTCACCATTCCGATCTCCATACATCCTGCCTTGCTTAGAATCTGCATATTAGTCTCCTTGTCCATGACCAAAGGAGGTTCATACCATTTAAAATTCCTTGCATATGCAACTGGAGATAAGCTCAAACAGAAAGAATGTTTACACTTCTTTTCAAAGATCTCAAACCGATCATAAACAAAATTGAGCTTTTTACCTTTCAGTCTTCCCTTGATGATCTGCAACCAAAATTGCTTTTCAACTTCAACAGGATGATGATCTTCATGTCTGGCTTTGCAAATTGCCTGACTCGTCTCTTGCTGTTCTTGCACTATCTACTGCATTGTTTTCTTTGCATCATGGTGTCCACTTTTCACATCTTTTGTGCCGAAAGAAAAGTCCACATGTGATTTCAACAGATAACAAAAACAAGCCTCAAAAGGAGATTTAATGCACTGCATGTGCTGCAAATAATCATGAACAGTCTTTTGCATAATCATCCAATTCCTGCCAAGATTTGGAAGAGGCATGCTTCGCTGCAACTGCACTTCATGATGTACATCTCTATTAAGTGATAATCTTTCAGGTCCCTGTAACAAAGCACCATACTCGGGAACACCTTTAATTAATTTAATTCCATGTTCCACCAATGATTCACCTTTAACAGCCATTAATGCAAACTTCCTACTAGCATTCACTATCATTTTCATTTGACTTGTAGCGACTAATGCTAGATTTGTTTTCATACGATGTGCACGAACAATGTATTCCACACCATCTTTAAAAATATGATACTTATTCTGCTCTCTATAAAAGACCGCTTTCCGGTCATACAAATATGGACTCCCAAGTACAATTCCACAAATGTCAAGTGGTACTACATCTAGTTCTACCTCATCCATAAACTTTTTAGTGATTGCAAATTTCAAAACACATTTCTTTGTTACTTGCAATTGTGTATCATTGGTAACCCAACGAAGAGGATAGGGTTTTTCATGAGGCATAGTAATTAAATGCAATTTCTTAACCACTTCTTTGGATATCAAATTCACTTGAGAACCACTATCAAACAATGTATCAATATTTGTATGATTTGTAATGACACGAACATGAAACAATTCACTTCTTCTTTTATCACTTTGCATAGAAGTAGATAGCATATTTGTACTTGTACTTGCACATGAATTAGAACTTGAACTTGCATCAATGGAAAAAGATATACCTTTATCTTTACCTTGGATCCCTATTGCTGTGATCTTAGTCTCATCACCTAAATCAGATCCCAAGTCTTGAATTATTGCTGCAGTAGCTGCTTGATTATCCTTATCTTTGTTTTTATTTCTTCCCATCCACTTTGGCTTTAATTCTGGATGAAGTTTCCAGCACTTGGAAACATCATGCCCTTTCTGACAATGTGAGCATGTGGGTCTCTCGCCCTCTTTCGTGATGGTAGTTGTTTCCTTTCCCTTATCTTTGATTTTATCTTTGTTGTCAAATTTAGATGACTTATTCATAAACGAATCATCATCATGCTTACCCCTAGCTTCTAAATGTGTAGCTTGAACACATACATCATCCAAATTACTGGGGTTAAACATCAACAAAGTATGTCGCAAATAAGAATGCATGCCACCAATATATTTAAGAAGAGTTTCTTGCGTATCCAATGCAACATTCAATGCAATAGCCCTCTTTCTAAATTCATGAGTATATTCCTGAATGCTTTGTCCTTTAGCTTTTCTAAAAGTTTTCCAGCTCATTATTAATTGTTGTATATGACCTAAAGGATAAAATTGCTTCCTTAATACTTCAATGAATTCATTCCAAACTGAAATAATTTTACCATTCTTTCGAAGATCTTGCTGAATCTTTCTCTCCCACCAAGTAAGAGCCATTCCACTCATTCTCAACGTGGCCAATTGAATCCTGGAAGGGTCATCATTAATGCCTTGCACCCTGCAATATACTTCAAGCTGCTTGATCCAATTGTCTAATTTTTCAGCATCTACATCTCCATTATAAATAGGTAATTCAAATTTTACATCCAATTTGAAATAAGGCATATGAGAAGAAGAAAAAGTCTGTTTAGTATCAGGAGGATCACCATCACCTCCTACTCCTTTACCCTTTTCTTCCGACTTCACTTCTGCATCTTTGGATGATGATCCTTCTTCTTTCTTCTTCCTTTCTTCTCGCCCATCGAGTAGAATTTCCATCATGGATTTCATGCTCATAAAAGCCTCTAGAAACTCAGTTTCAGAAATGACAGGTTTTTCCTGTTCAGTATGTCCTTCTTTTTCCCTTCGTGGAGAAGACATGGTTCTTGAGAATGTCCTCCTGGAGCGAATCTCAGGATCTCCTTCAACTAATTCTCCTTCACCAAGTTTTAACCTGGACCTGGTAAGCATTCACAAACTTGCACAACAGTCAACCAGCTCTGATACCAAATATGATCCGGAGGACCTCAACTTTTGTGCATTAAAAGTTTGTTGTAAAAGAATGTGTGCAACAGGTTACTTAAAGGAACATCATTAACATAAATTAAATGCTCAGAACAGGAATGAAAAACAAGACTGATAAATAGATGCCAAGCAGAAAACATAGAACCATAGTCACAAACAGAAGTTGATAACGGAGTTCACCCCCTCCACTGGGCTACGTCTCCGAGTCCCTCTCCAATGGGAACCGATCCAATTAATATATGAAAATGGTACAAAATGGTTCTGGACTCTGCAAATCAATTTCAACACTATGGACAAAAGTTTGCAAGACCTCTTCTCTGGACTAATACAAATTGGCCTTCAAAAACAAAGAACATCCAGCTAAACAGAGAAAACAATCAACTCTTTACAATCACAGCAAAAGGACATTAACAGTAAAGTCTTCAAGACCTCCTCTCTGAAAGTTAGAAAACTGGACTTCAACAGTCAAAAGAAGCCAAGTATAACTGAGAATGGTCAACTTCAAAAGGAACAGCATAATGCTCTCTCCAAGCTTCTCATTACTGAGAAAACAGTTTCCCCCCCCTGCTCTCAATGAACTAAGTCTCCTTTATTACTCATCTTTGCCATTACAAATGAGCCAAAATGCTCAAATAAATGCAACTTTTCACATTCTAGGAAACGCGGCATCAAGGCTGTTCATATTCCAGGAAATGCGGCATCAAGGCTGTTCATATGCCTTTCGTCATTATTCCAGCTGTGGCATAACAACCAAGAAAATATTTCCAACTGTTACAAATAAGCTATGAATATCCTGCCATGCCAAGGATCTGACCTCCGGAACCATACGCAACTAAATTGCCGAAAGTTTTAGTCAACCGTGCTTCGCTGTTGCGGAAGAGGATAAGAAATGGGCTCTGACAGTCTCAATCGGATGTCGGCTAGTTTTTGAGTCAAAGGCTTTAGTCACTTTGGTTTTCGCCGTTGCGGACTCTCAGTTGTTAAAGTCTCTTGATTTGACTTCTCAACCCGTAAGTCTTGGGCCTCCGCTGTTGCAGCTGCCGAATTGTTCTGTCTTTCGATCCGTCGGAACGTCCATTAAGCTTCCGCTGTTGCAGAAGGGAGAAGTCTTTGTGAGCCCCGCCATTGCGGAAGAGGAAAGGATTCCGATCCCTGACGTTGCAGAAAGGGAAATGCTTTCGATCCCCGACGTTGCAGAAGAGGAAAGGCTTCCGAGCCACGCCGTTGTGGAAAGGGAAATGCTTCCGATCCCTGACATTGCGGAAGAGGAAAGGCTTCCGAGCCACACTGTTGTGGAAGAGGAAAGGCTTCCTGGTTACCCCGTGGATAAATTAGTGGTTGGCCATCCGCCGTTGTGGAAGAAGATGCTCTTCCCACCTTCGATGTCATGGAAGGAGATCTCTTCCGACCTCCGATCTGCGTGGCTTCTTTGTGTTTTCGCCGTTCGATTTTTCACCCGCAGCTTCTTTGAACCATCGTACCATATTGGATCTTTAAAGAGGAATAATCCACCGGATCACAAATCCCATTCTGGTGGATAAGAAGTAGGGAGAAATCTATATATGCACTGATTTATATGACCTTAATCGCACGTGTCCTAAGAATAATTTCCCCACACCATTTATTGATCAGATTTTGTATGAGTGTGCTGGGAGTGAGGTATTTTCCTTTATGGATAGTTTTTCAGGATATAATCAGATTCAGATTAATCCTAAGGATCAAGATAAGACCGTATTTATTTGTCCTTGGGGTACTTTTACATATTGAAAGATGACTTTCGGCCTTAAAAAATTCAGAGATACATTTTAGCAGGCCATGAACTTAATTTTTCACGATCTCAAAATGATTATCGAAGTATATTTGGATGATATCGATGCTCACTCTTGTTTGAGAGTGCGTGATCCATATCATTTGAGATTAGTTTTCGAAATATGCCATCATTACCAGGTTCATTTAAATCCTCATAAGTGCATCTTTTTCATGACTGTTGGTCACTTGCTAGGATTCATCGTATCCAAGGAGGGTATAAGAGTCGATCCCTTAAAGGTTGAGTGAATACTTCAATTGTCTCCCCCGCATAATATTAGACACCTTCAGTGTTTGCAAGGCATGGAAAACTTCTTACAGATATTCATGGTTAATTTTTACAATTTGACTAAAGGATTTATGTGTCTTTTGAAGAAGGACATCCCTTTTTACCGGGATGAGCAAGCCCAGGAGTCCTTTCATGCTCTTAAACAAGCCTTAGCAATGGCCCCTGTGCTTAGTCCACTCAACTATAGCCGTGATTTCTTGATTTATGTGGCCGCGTCCATGGAGACGGCTGGTATGGTTTTGGTTCAGGAGGATGAGGAGCTCCATGAGCATGTCATATATTATTTGAGCTGAAACCTTATAGATGTGAAACTTCACTATTCTCATATGGAGAATCTATCCTTGGCTACCATTCATGCAGTTCAGCATTTGAGACATTACATTCTCCTTCACCAAACCTTGGTCGTAGCTCATATCAATCTGTTTCAGTTCCTCCTCACTAGAAGGATTATTGGGGGGAAATAAAATAAATGGATTGTCATTTTGCACAAGTTTGATCTCGATTTTGTTTCGGCAAAATCGAAGAATTCATTGATCTTTACGGAGCTTATATCCAATTTTCCAAGTTTGCAGGAGGAGGAATTTTATGAGGATACGTTTGTCGATGAGAATATTTTCCTTATCTCAACTTTGGACCCTTGGTACAGGGATATCATTGCATATTTGCAAACATTGAAGGTCCCTACTCACCTTTCATGGGATGAGTGACGACGATTACATCATGTAGCTAAGAACTACCTTATAGTGGATAACACTTTGTACCACCATGGGGTAGATTCCATTTTGCGTCATTGTTTAACCCTTGATGAGGCTGCGGTTGAGCTAAATGATTTCCATGGAGGGGCATGTGGTGGTCATTTATCTGGGATTTCTACAGCTCAAAATATCTTGAGAGCAGGATATTTTTGGTCATCCATCTTTAAAGATTGCATTAATGCAGTCAAGAAGTGCCACTGTTGCCAGGTGTTTGCATGCAATATGCACTCACATCCAACCCCGTTACATCCTATTGTCACTGCCGGTCCCTTCACCAAGTGGGGGATTGATTTTATGGATTAAAACCCAACTTCGGATAGGGGGCATCATCACATTATTGTGGTTCTCTATTACTTCATGAAATGGGCAGAGGATATGCCCACAATTAAATCCGACGGTGAGACAGCCACGCTTTTCGTTTTCAACCAGATTATCACTTGGTTTGGCATTTCAAAAGAGCTTGTCATTGACCATGGTAGGAACTTTCAGAATAAAATGATGGAAGAGTTGGATTCCAAGTTAGGGTATAAGTAAGATCATTAATCTTATTATTACCCTTAGGCGAATGGACAAGTTGAAGTAGTGGACAAATCACTTAAGTCTATTCTCCAATGAATCATCACACGAAGAAAGACCAATTGGCATATTATATTGTATCCTCCTTGGTGGGCCTATAGAACCACAGTTAAGACTGCCACCAGTTTCTCTCCATATCATCTTGTACATGGGGTGGAGTTAGTTTACCGGTTGAATGAGAAATCCCTTCTTTGAAGCTAGCTGTAGAGCTTTTACCTGACACTTTCACATTGGAAGAGCATTTGGTCCACTTAGAGCAGCTTGATGAGTAGCGCCGAGATGCCTTAGTGGCTCTAGAGGTTAACAAGCATTGTGTCAAGGTCCATTATGATAAGTCTGTTCATCCAAGCAGGTTTAATGAAGGTGACTTGGTCCTTTTGTGGGATCAAGCTAACGAACCCTTGGGGGCAGGGAAATTTAATCCAATGTGGCATGGTCCTTATGTGGTTAAACGAGTCTTAGAGAAAGGCACTTATGAGCTGGTTTATTATGAAGGGATAGCCTTAGTAGAACCTAGAAATGGGCTCTACCTCAAAAAATACTATGCATGATCTTCATCCAGGGCTGATTGTTGTATATTATTGTACATTTTTGCATTGCATAGTTAGGTTTTCTTATGGTGATCAGGTTTGTCGATTAGCTTTTGTTTCTTATGGCAGATGTCAATGGAGTCTTCTGTTTACATAGGATTCGATGATGGTCCTAGCCGCCACACTCAAAACTTAGCTTTGGTTGGTTGGGTGATTTATACTCCTATGGGTCAAGTATTGTCTTCAAGAGGCATATGTTTATGGCCTTCTTTGAACAGTGGTGGTGAATATAGTGCCTTCGTTGAGTTATTGCATGATTCCATTTCACATGGTGTTCATTCTCTTGAGGTACGTATTGATTCGCAGTTAGTGGTTTCATAGCTTAATGGCTTGTATCGTATTAGGGATCCGACATTATTACAAAGATTCTTATGTCTGAGATTGCTAGAATGACAATTTGAGAATATAACATGCATTCATGTTCCAAGAGTTTTAAATCAAGTTGCTGAATCATATGCTAACTATGTGTTAGATTGGAATTTATTTCATAGACCATAAGCATATCACAAACATACATTTTACACATATGTAAATATAAATAAAATCGATCATCATAAAAAAAAATTCGTTAATATCCAAAAAGTGATGTCGTAATACATAAATGTCATATACAAAATTGGGGCTTTCGAGCCACCAAAATATAATACACGGTCATGCAAAAAAGAATACACACAGTTCTCTAAGCCTGAGCAGGAAGGGGGTTCTGATCATGATATAGCACTACGGCTCTAGCTAGCCATCGAAAGAGTTGAACCCATGCTCATGATACACCAACCACCAGACTCTGCATGGCCTTAGGTAAGTCCTCGACTTGTGCCATTGTACCATGTGTGTCAAGCGAACAAATTTTGTGTGGATGCTTTGGAGAATCCGCTCTACATCTACACCCATGATATCATCTCCTCTTCCCCTCCATCAATGACAAGGGAGGCCTTCTGGCCACCATGGTCCTACATCTACATATACATGACAGATTGTCACTATGTGTCGTCACACCAAAAATATGTCTTTTGAGTCAATATATCAAAAAAAACAAAAAAATTTAAATAATTCAAAACTTAACAAGTGGGTTTGGGATTCTTTACCTATGTCACCATAAAATGCTCCTGGTTGTAGCGGCATATCCGGATCTCCATGGAAGTCTATCCATGCATAGGGGTATTTGTCTATGGCGACGATCGGTCTCTGCCACCATGGAAAGCAGTCTGCTGGGTAGGGGTTAGCCACCCTACCTCCACCCAGTCTATGCATGACATTTTCCCAGCATCACTGGGCTAGATCTTGAATTCCATGTGGAGCAATGTCCACCCTAGGGCTTAGCCCTAACACCTGCTCAAAGAAAAACTTGCTCAGTATACTGCCAAACCCAAAGTTCCACACCCTGCCCATTGTGCAGTCACTGAGCTGATGTTTCATGTTTCTCAACAATGTTGTACTCCAGTCATACACTGTAGGTTACATACACTCTATCACATAGAACATCATTCACAGTAAGGCCTGGTGGAGTAAATCCAACCCTGCAATCTTGCCTAATGCCAAAAGTATGGCATTCAGTCCCAGAATCTGGATAGAGTTTGTTAGGATTTGACTCCTAACCTTTTCCGTCTCTGGAAAGCAGTACACAACTATGTACTCATCAATAGTCAACCTGCCTCCTGGCCCATGAGATCAGAGGTTCACCATCTCTCCTCATTGGGACAAACCAGTAATAAAATATATGTCCTCAACCTCAATGCTAAGAGACATCCCATCTATCTAAAATGTCTCAGATTCTGGATCCCAATCGTCCACTAGTAGCTGGAGTAGCCTCGGTTTGGCCCTCAGGCTCCCAAGACACCAAAACTTGTGTAAGCCACATGCCTATAATGCTTGTTGGGCCATTAGATCACCTTGCACAGCTTCCTCCACATCACCATGCTCTCTTTCCCTCCACTCTAGCATCATCCTGCATAAAAAACCAAAGTTTTGATAAATTTTTGCCTTTGAAAACCTTGTTTGCAGCCCTGTACGCGATTGTTCTCAAAACAGCCGCGTTTGTACGTGGTTTTTGGTGCTTTTTCCATGTATGGTGAGCCCTATACGCGGAAAAAAGCCTGATTTCTGTGTGGGCCGAAATGCACAAGTATGGATGGCTTAAAAAATGAAATGGACCATGAAAATTAAAAACATTTGCATGAAAATGGAAGAGGAGGGCATGAGAATCTACCTAGATCAAATGGGGAGAGATTCCACTGGATGATGCTCCCAGAATTCGCTTCTGAAGTTTTGAGCTCAAATACACTATGTTGGGTAAAAAATTCAAATCATATGAAATTTTTTATATTTTTTACTATTTATAGAAAAAATTTGAAATTTTTACCCACTTTCTATAGTTTTTGACCATTTTGGACCGTTTGAACTAATTTGATGTTGTAGGAGTCCATTTTGAGTGTGTTTTGACCATGGCTTTGATTCGTTCGTGCCTATTGTAGGTTATATGTCTAAACTGGCATATAGGATAGGTTTCACATCCATTTGCATTTTTCATAACCTTATGACCTTTTCATTTTAACCTTAGGTACAAACCCATTCCATCTTCTCACGGAACCTTCTTGCTTCTTTTAGAAGTGACATGTTGTGAATGGTAGAGCTTTACCATACATGGGTACCCTAGTTAGATCCTGTATTGCATTTGGTGTCCATGCCAACATTTCTCGTTTAGGGTGTGGGAGTCCTTTCTATAGTACCGCCATGAATTTGAGCAAGAGCTTCATACTCCTCTTGACCTTTATGATGGCCTTTTCCCCAGGACTCCCTTGTATATGTCAAGTTGTAATTGCATTGTCATGAGTTTTTCTTGCCTTTTTGAGCCTTATGCCGACTTCCCTGACTTTGATTATCAGCCATATATCTCGAGCTTGTCTCATGTCTAGCCAAGGAGAGCCGTTTTATATATCTTTTGTAGCATGATTCCCCATTTTTTAGCCAGGAGGGGACTTTGCCCCGAGTGTCGTTATCATGCACATGTTTCCTTGCATTGAGCATAGGTATGTTCCACTGCTTGGAACTAGTTTGTTTTCCACTTGACACTCGTCTCCTCCTAGATTTGTAACTATAAAGCACTTTTATTCTTTTTCAATCTTTTCAAAATATCTGAAAAGGTCCAAAACAAATAAAAAAACCAAAAAGATGGATAGGAAAAGACGTTATCTTTGGCAGCAGTTGAGTCATGTCGCCTTCGAACAGAGCACTGTATATCACATCCGTTGGTTGGGTTAGTAGTTTGAATTTAGGAGCTGTACACGTATCTCTGAGTTTATCTCCACCGACTGGTTAAGCTTCCAGTCCCTATGGAGCCTCTGTCGATGCCTCATGTGTCACAGAGATGTCTCAGTTTTGTGAATTGAGTCAATGCTACCTACATTTAGTCACCATTCACCTTTATGCTCTTGTTCGAAGGAAGTTGAAGCCTAATTTGGTCATTCCTTAGTTGTCTTGAATTTGCATGTCAGCCATTCCTAGTACTATTACTGGTTCATTTACATCTTGTTTGAGTCCTTCCACATTATACAACATTGTAGAGTACCTCATATTGGTTGATGGGGGATGCCTTAATGCCCTCCTTCCAGCGGATTCCATCCCATCAAGTTGAGATCATTTATTCTAGGATAGGAGTCTAGAGTCATTTGAGTGCCTTGAGACTTACAGTCATTAGTGGTAGGTTCTCTCACCATCGACAGTTTTGGGAATACAGCAATGTCCCCTGATCAATGGATTCTTCCAAGTGTTCGACCTCAACACATTTATTCACACTTGTTAGATGGCATGCTAGTACCTTGATTGCTATTTTCAGTTTCGGTGGGTGATCTCGTGTCTGTTAATGGTATACATCAATGATCGATAATGAGATGATGTAGTACTATGTTTGACCTAGACACATTTATTCACATAGTAGGACATGTACTCATAGCGGTTTGTGTAGAAGACTCTCCAGATTGGTGGCATTTCATATATGCTACCTCCTTGATCATGCCAGTGTCCATGAGATTTCAGCTCTCGTGACTTGATTCCAGTGTATGTCAGATATCTTTAGCTATTATGGAGATCTTGATCCATGGTATATCTTCAGATTTCATGGAGATCTTAGTCCTTTGTATATCTTCATCATGGATATTCTGATCTATTGTATATTGTACATGGAAATGACCACACATGTCACAGTTTGTATATGATGCCTATTCATGTCCATTTTACTCTTATGTATTCGGGACTGCTATATGTATTTGCAGTCATATGCAGAGTTTGATTATTGTATTATACTATTGGATGCCTGGTTCTTCCACCTGGTTCTTCATCACTCCACTTCTGGGATGGATTTATAATGTATTTTGGCCATCATGTTACCCCTTTGACCTCACACATTAGGGGGCATCTGTTACAGCTGATTTTACCACACATGGTTGATCACACTTTTATGGCCTTCCCTATCCCTCTGCAAACTTTTTGGACCCCATGGACTATTTTTGTACCTTTGATGTTTCCAATATCATCCCTAAAAACACTCATTATTTGCTGTACGTGACTTTTAATCCATTTCTCGTGTATATACGTGGATATTACCCTTAAACCTGCGTACATCGAGATGTGTGCAAAAGGCCAAATATTTTTGGAGTTTTCCTTGATGTGGATCCATATCACTTGTATCTTGGGCTTCCATATGCCTCGAGATTGCTCGGATTTGATCTTCCATTACCCCATTGAATCACTATATAAGGAACTCTTTGGATACATTGAAGGAGAGGAATTGAAGAGCAAGAAAACTATAGTCCATTGTTGCCGTAGCTTGCTTGTACTTGAGTCTGCATCCCTTTGTCCCTTGGAGAACTTTGTGTTCTTCCCAATATTTCCTTTTCTTGTGATATTTATATCAAGAGATGGAAGATTGAGGTGGTGGAGGCTCATGTGGAGGACTCAGTTTCTCAGGTTCGCAGACGTGTCGATAGAGGTTGTCACTTATGGAATCTCTGATTTATTTAATAGAAATATATTTTCCTGTCCAATGATGTGAATTTAAATGAATATTGAATCCATGGATGTGTTTAATTGCTTATGTATCATTTATTATATATTCTAGGGTAGGCCTAACACTATATTATATAGCATGCTTTCCTTGTTTACTATTGTTGAGAGTAAATTGCTAACGCAAGCGGGATTTGAAAAAGCTCAATGGGGATCTACTACAACCGTCCGAAATAAGGTATGTTTTGAAATCCTTTAGTGTCAGATGTTGTATTTCTCTTTCATATGGGGAAGGGATTGATTTCTACGGTTTCTCTGTCTATTGGGGTACACCCCAAGCCATAGGAATTTTTTTCCATAATAGATAGTAGCATTGTCATCTTTTTATATTACCCGAGTTGCGCAAGAACTTCTCACACTTTAGATGACATTTTCTGAGACATAGATCCACCTTGTATTATTGTGGATATGATTGATTATTGAGCATGGATCCACCTTGTTCACTTGTGGCCACGACTCCTTTATATTTTATATGGAGCCATTTTGTATATTGCGCGACCATGATAGTTACATAAGTTATACACATGTTGGATCCACCTAAATATTTATGGTAATGATTTTCATATGGACATGTATGTCCCACAGATCAGCTTTGTCTGACATTTATCTCTCTGATATCATTTTAAATATCGACATTTCAGGTCCACAACAGGACTCATCATCAGGATGGTGTGATGTGAAGAAGAGTAGGTGAACTCAGTCTTGGTTATTAATACTGAAATGTAGAGAGTAATATGCAAAAAATGGTATGGTTTTGGGGTTTTCTAATGTCGGTTTAAGAATAGGTTATTTAATTAGTTTTAGGTATTATTTTATAAAATTCTTTCATATTAATTTATTAATATTTTCATAAAAACTATGTTATAAAAGAACACACTTAATTAGGTTAAGAATAGGTTTTGTGAATATTTCTAATGACGATTAAGGATAGGTTTTTAATTAGGTTTTGTTAATAAATATAATAGTTTATAATATTAATTTATTAACAATTTGATTTTTAATTAAAATTCAAAAGTTTAGGCTAGCTAAATAAAATAGTAAAGCTAAAACTAATCAGAGGTTTCAAAAAACACTAAGTGGCAAAAAGGTAGTTACAAATATTTAGGGGAAAGGTTTTCTTTAAACACTGAAGTCAAAAGGGGTAAAAGTGAAGGTGAAGTTGAAATGTAGGGTTTAAAAAGGGACTAATAATATCCAAAGTTTTTAGGAAAAAATATAAAGGTTTTAGGAGGAATATTAGAATTATTAAATTGCTTAGAATTTCAAAATCGAACGTGGTGTCATGTAATTAAAAACTATGCAAAGGAAAGGCGCTTGTCTTAAAAGAGAATAAAGAAAAGGTGGGAGCTAAGGCTAATTAATGTCATCTATTGTGGTTTAGGAGGGGTGGGAGCCAACTGGTGCTGATTTCCATTCCTCCATCTCTGTTTAGATTGTTGGGGTGTTTTCTTATTTCCAGGGCCTCTCTAAGTTTTCTTTTGCTAAAATTTTGGTGTCTTCAAGGCATAACTGGTGTCTCATTTTTTGGGAGTGTTCTGCTAGTGTTGAAGTTCGATTCCACTCATTTCTTATGTTAGCTTTGTGCTCTTTTAGTCTAGTGTTAAAGGAGCGGTCGGTTTCGTCAATGTAGCAAAGCTCACAAGAGCAGGATATTTTGTAGACTCCTTTGCCTTGTTTGTGATCAATCGGGTCTTTGATGGGTCTCATTATTTGCTTAATGGTTTGTAAGGTTTTGAAAGATGTTTTGATGTCCTTATTTTTGAGAATTTTAGCAATCTTGTCGCTGACCCCTTTTATATAGGGTAAGTAGGATCTTTTGATAGGTTTTTGTGAATTGTTAATATTCTCCGTCTCATTGCTATTTGTCCTTGTGGTTTGTGTGTTGGTTTTAATCATGGTTCTTTTTAAAACATTCTTGATATCCTTAGATTTGTAGCCTATGCTCTTGAAGATGTTGGTGAGGTGGTTATTTTCATTTTTCAGGTGCTCAGAGTCGGATATCCTAGAGGTCCTTATGGCTAAGGTGTTGAGGACACCTATCTTTTGAGAAGGGTGGTGGTGGGAGTCTGCGTGTAGATATATTTCTATGTGCATTTTATTTCTAAAGACCTTCTATCCTAAAGTACCATCAACCTTCCTGGTTACTAAGATGTCTAGAAAGGGTATGCTTCCGTTGTCTTCTTCTTCCATGGTGAATTTTATGTCTTCTGAATGGTTGTTAAGGTGTTCGAAGAACTTACCTAGTTCAGTCTCCCCATGCGGCCATAACACATTGGTGTCATCTACGTATCTTTTCCATCTAGTCAGTTTTAGTGGGTAAGAGTTCAGGGCCTCTCTCTCAAATTTCTCCATAAAGAGGTTAGCCACTATTGGTGAGAGGGGGGAACCCATTGCTACTCTTGTGGTTTTCTCATAAAATTATCCTTGGAAACTAAAGAAAGTTGATCTAAGGCAAACTATGGCTAACCTAGGTATGTGAGGGTCAGTGACTTCTTTGATGATCTGGATCGCTTCTACGAGAGGGATCTTAGTGAAGAGGAAGACTATGTTGAAGCTCACGATCCTGTCCTTTGGTTCAACCCTTTCTTCCTGGATTAACTTAACAAAGGCACTAGAGTCTTTGATAAAGGAGACTGAGTTACCTACAAGGGGACCTAGGATTTTGGCTACATACTTAGCAAGTTCATAGGTTGGGGAGCCTATAGTGTTGACGATGGGTCTGAGGGGGACACCGTCTTTATGTATTTTGGGAAGACCATAAATCCTAGGGGTGATTTCTTGAGAATTTAAACGTTTCTTCAATTTATTGTCAATATTCGAGCTATTGATGGCTTTCTTAACTTCTCTTATTAATTTTGAATGGGGTTTCTTTCTAATTTCCTATAGCTACCACTTGTGGTGAGATGGTGAACCATTTTAAGATTATACTCGGATTTTTCCATAATTACAGTGGCACCTCCTTTGTCTTCTTTAACTATGATTATGTCCTCGTTGTTTCTAAGATTTTTTAAGGCAAGGTGTTTTTCTTTAGTGAGGTTACTTTTTGATGGTTTCGCTGTTCTAAGGATGACAGCACAGTCTTTCCTGACCATTTCTTTGTCTATCTCAGATAAGTTCCGTATGCTATCTTCAGTATC
Source organism: Pseudotsuga menziesii (assembly GCA_001517045.1). Lineage (NCBI taxonomy): Eukaryota > Viridiplantae > Streptophyta > Pinopsida > Pinales > Pinaceae > Pseudotsuga > Pseudotsuga menziesii. The sequence continues at coordinate 47,009 of LPNX010659675.1, read as the reverse complement.
GCAAATGATTGTTTCAGTCGGGATGTTTTTTGGCGCTATGGAAAAGTTCAGTCCTTTTCAAAGGGTGTTGGCTTCTATTTCAGAGAGCACGTGCTGTGATAGGTTGACCAATTTCCTATTCAACGTCGGTTTCAGTTTAGTATCTTGTGCACTGGTGTTACCTTGTATCTTGACCTGTGTGTTGGTGGGTAGCATGGCTTGCGTGTTGGTGGATTTTTGAGACCGGTTGACCAATTCCATATCCAATGCCGGTTCTGGTTCATTATCATGCGCGCTAGTGCTATTTATCTCTTCAAGACCATAGGCTACAAATCTAAGGATATCAAGAATGTTTTAAAAAGAACCATGATTAAAACCAACACACAAACTGCAAGGACAAATAGTAATGAGAAAGAGAATATTAACAATTCACAGAAACCTATCAAAAGAGCCTACTTACCCTATACAAAAGGGGTCACCGACAAGATTGCTAAAATTCTAAAAAAGAAGGATATCACAACATCTTTCAAAACCTTACAAACCATTAAGAAAAGAATGAGAGCCATCAAAGACCCGATTGATCACAAACAAGGCAAAGGAGTCTACAAAATATCCTGCTCCTGTGAGCTTTGCTACATTGGCGAAACCGGCCGCTCCTTTAACACTGGACTAAAAGAGCACAAAGCTGACATAAGAAATGAGTGGACTCGAACTTCAACACTAGCATAACACTCCCAGAAGACGAGACACTAGTTATGCCCGTAAGACACCAAAATTTTAGCAAAAGAAAATCACTACTTCAAAAGAAAACTTAGAGAGGCCCTGGAAATAAGAAAACACCCCAACAATCTAAACAAAGATGGAGGAATGGAAATCAGCACCAGTTGGCTCCCTCCCCTCCTAAACCACAATAGATGACATTAATTAGCCTTAGCTCCCACCTTGTCTTTATTCTCTTTTAAGACAAGCGCCTTTCCTTTGCATAGTTTTTAATTACATGACACCACGTTCGATTTTGAAATTCTAAGCAGTTTAATAATTCTAATATTCCTCCTAAAACCTTTATATTTTTTCCTAAAAACTTTGGATCTTATTAGTCCCTTTTTAAACCCTACATTTCAACTTCACCTTCACTTTTACCCCTTTTGACTTCAGTGTTTAAATAAAACCTTTCCCCTAAATATTTTTAACTACCTTTTTGCCACTTAGTGTTTTTTGAAACCTCTGATTAGTTTTAGCTTTACTATTTTATTTATCTAGCCTAAACTTTTGAATTTTAATTAAAAAGAAAATTATTAATAAATCAATATTATAAACTATTATATTTATTAACAAAACCTAATTAAAAACCTATCCTTAATCGTCATTAGAAATATTCACAGAACCTATTCTTAACCTAATTAAGTGTGTTCTTTTATAACATAGTTTTTATGAAAATATTAATAAATTAATATGAAATAATTTTATAAAATAATACCTAAAACTAATTAAATAACCTATTCTTAAACCAACATTAGAAAACCCAAAAACCATACCATTTTTTGCATATTACTCTCTGCATTTCAGTATTAATAACTAAGACTGAGTTCGCCTACTCTTCTTCACATCACACCATCCTGATGATGAGTTCTGTTGTGGACCCGAAATGTTGATATTTAAAATGATATCTGTTGCTATTCTGAATACTGATAACACTATAAACATGCACCGTAGAAACCTAGCAACATTTATCTCTCTTTTAGGTACCTCTGCTTGAGCCTTTCGATCTTGGATTATATACTCTCTCCAGGGATCAATTATTTGATTTTATAGTGTATTTCAGCTATCATCTTCCCCTATAACCTCATACATTAGGGGGAATTTGTTATATCCTAAAATAACACATCTTTGCTTATGACCTTTTTCCATGATTTCGTCACATGTCAACACTTCCATGACGACACTTCATGAAAATCACTAAAAAAAAACCTATATTGGAGGAGATATATCTCAATTTTTGTAACTTCATTTGACCTCTTCTCTAGACTGTTGGAAATTTACCTGAGTAAGGAACAAATTTGTAGAAGACTCCAAATCCTGGAAATTCCCATAAGCACCCTAAAAATGAGATTTTTTGATGTAACTACCAATTAGCTTAAGAAAGCCTACATTTTACACTATTCATTCATGACTTTTCCTTGATAGTACCCGCGATGACCTCCTGTAGTAGTAAAAAAATAATGAAATATCAAAAAAATCAAATTAAGGGTGGCTTGGGAGGTTTTGGAACTGACTTGGAAGTTGTAACTGACCCCTATTCGACCCTATCTCTTCAGAAATGTATAAAGAGAGGGAAAGAGGTCCATGAGAGGGTGCTTGAACCTTTGCATTGTTATGCTGGAGAATTTGGGACTCTCCTTCCCCATACCTTTTCCCTAGATGTCATTTCCTTGTGTTGCAAAGCTTGGAGGCTGAGTTCCTTGGAGAAGAGAAGCAGAAGAATTAGATCAAGGTTTCAAGAGGTTCCTAGCAAGAGGAGAAGGTGAACTTTGTACTTATTCCACTTGTTTAATAAATATGTGATGTCCTTCTTCTTCATGAATCATTATTCAATGTATGATTGAATATCTATTTTGATTATATGATGATGTCTATCAGATTAGGGTTTCATGGTTTACTAAACATAATCTCCTTTCATATAGTCAAATTTAGTTTGAGGAAGGTATAGCTTGTTTTCCAAGTCTCTTTGAGAATAGGAGAAAGAGAAGAGATAGAGAAATCTTATACCAGCCTTCAGTGAATGAGGTATGGACCTTACTTATCTCTTAATCGTTCTTATATTTTCTTGTAGAACATTGGACATCATTCTTTCAACCCTAGTATGTTGATGGCCTATTAACCCCCAGCAATATGAACACTTTCCTCTACAACAGAGGGGGGGTCCTTTTTTTTCTTTTTAGTTGGTAAATCCTCTATCTACCACATCACTCTTGTGGTCATATTCAACCTTGTTTTTATCAAGCATAACTTCCTCATCTGGAGTCACTTTTCAATGAGATTTTTTTTGAAACATCCTATTTTTTCAATCTCTTTGCATTGAGACCTTTGGTTTCTATTTTTAAAGCCTTTATTTTACAGTATGGCCGCCCCTTGTGATATTCTACTTACTAGTTTTAACTATTTCTCATGGAAATCTAGTATGGAGGATATCCTACGAAGTAGGGAACTTTACATATACCCCAAGGAAAGAAAAAGAACTCGATGATGATGAAAAGAAAATAAAATGGGAAATAAAATGTGATGAAGCTCGTGGATTGATTGGGATGTAAATCTCTACTGATTTGCAATTCCACCTATCTGGAATTAATGAATCAAATAAAGCTAGGGAAAAGTTGGAATCTTTGTTTGGTAAACATAAATGAAATTCGAGGTCATCAACTTGAAAATGAGTTGATTTATTTAAATCCAAGGGATTCCTGTTGCATTCAATATTATTTATCTATGTACAAAAATCTTAGACTCTTATGTACATAATGAAAAGTTAAAAGGAAAAAAACCAATGCATTTATCATATTCTTTCCAAACTTGGACCTCCATATTCTATTTTTGTATCTACTTTCTACTCCATGAAAGAATCCTTGGATCCAAATAGCTATATAGAGCCTAGTCTTGAATCCTTTTGTGATTCCTTGATTAGAGAGCAAGATAAGCTCATACAAGTTGGAATGATTAGCAATGCAGATACATTTAGGAAATACTTATTGTCCCAATAGAAATAAAAGTCCAAACCTCCCAAGAAATAAAATTGTCTCAATAATAATCCAAACAAGGGTGCCAAACCCTCTCAGTTATCTCATTCTTTCAAAAATGAAAAAGGATCCAAGCCAAAGGGAAAGAGGACCGAGCGTCATTTCAACTATTGAGGGAAATATAATCACGATGAATCTAAATTATTCAAGAAGATGTCATCCTTGGAAGAAGCAATGAATAAGCACCACATCAGTCTTGATTCATCTTCAAAATCTACCTCTCATGGAAACACACTTTGCACTTTTGTTTTTTCTTATACTGCATCTTCTTCCTCTAGAAATGAGTGGCTCATTGATTCTGGAGCATCTTAGCATATGGCTAAGGATCAAGCCATATTTTCTACTATGCATGAATGTAACAACAAACAAATATTTATTGGTGATGATAGCTATCTAAATGTTGTAGGATATCAAACAGTTCCAATAGATAATGGTCATTTTAGGGATGTACTATGTGTTCCAAGAATATCCTATAATTTTTTGTCAGTCTATCAAATCACTCATTCTAGTGAAGGTAAAACTATAACGTTTACACCTCACCAATTTTTAACCAGGGATTTTAAATATCCTAAGCATGTCCTAGCTACCGAAATTGTTGATGATATTACCATGTTGTATAAAATTAACAACTTTGGGCATCACCTTTTCCTTCGGTTTTCATTGATCATAGTGACAACTTGAGAAAAAATTGGAATGAGTAATTCAAACACTTAAATTATTTCTCATTTCAACAACTATTCAAATAAAATATGGCGACAGGTCTTCCAATGGTATCTTCCAAGGATGGTGTTTGTTCCAGATGTCTACTCGGAAAACATCATCGAGACAATTTTGACAACGTGCCACTTGGAATGCCTCGGTTCCCTTTGATCTTGTGCATAGTGACTTGTGTGGTCCTCTTCCATTTGCTTCCTTTTATGGTTTAAAATATTTCTTTACGTTCATTGATGATTAATCTAGACTCACTTGGGTTTATTTCCTAAAACTTAAGAGAAAAGTATTTAACATGCTCTTGGCCTACAAGGCCCTTGTTGAAAAACAATATGGCCATCAAATTATTAAGTTAATATCTGATAATGGAGGAGAAATGTTAACAACAAGTTCACTACTTTCTGCATTGAACAAGGAATCCAACAACAATACACTGTTCCATATGCATCATGAAAAATTGTGTAGCTAAACGAAAGAACTACACTTTAAAAGAAATGGCTAATTGCATGATCCAAGCTAAGGTACTAAGTCTTCAATTTTGGGTTAAAGCCATAAATTGTGCAAATTACATAGTTAATCACACCCCTAATAAATATTTACAAGGTATCACATCAGAATAAACATGGATTAAAATTAAACTAGATGTTAGTCACTTCCATGTGTTTGGTAGCGAAGCATGGGATCACATTCCAAATGAAAACTAGAAAGAATTGTAGCCTAATAGTGAAAAGTGCATATTTTTTGTATACTCTGAAGATGTAAAAGGTTATATAATTCTTCAGCCACATTCTCATGATATAATTATTAGAAGAGATGTAAAATTTGATGAAAATATATTGGCATGCGAGCCTAACTCAACGTTTGTGCCATCTTTGGCCTGTGATCCTTATTTGATGCTTGTGCCTTCTTCTACTTTAAAATTCCTTGACATATTTACAAATCCCATTTCTAATGTTGACGGTGAGGATGAAAATCCACCTCTGCCTACTCATTTTCCTCCAATTTCACCAGCATAATTACTTCCTCGATGGGTCTGTTCAACATATGAAGCAACTGGTGGTCTTGTCGACGATCCTAGAGATCAATGTTCAACACATATTAATTCCAATGAGCCTCTTGTCTATTGGATCAAGTTTTAGAGAATCATGAGCCAGAGATTTTTATTGAAGCTTCAAGGAATCAAGTTTGGAATGCAACTATGGATGAAGAATATCCATTCTCCAATGGTGAATGATACTTGGGATCTTGTAGCGCTTCCAAAAGGAAGAAAACTTGTCAGATGTAAATGGGTCTATAGAACTAAGTATGCATTATATAGAAGCATTGAAATACTTAATGAAAGGTTAGCTGCAAATTTTTTTCCCAATTTGAAGGGAATGACTACAATGAAACATTTTCTCCCATTGAAAAAATGAACTCCATTTGCCTTGTTCTTTCCCTTGCAGCCTTACATAAGTGGGAATTCCATCAAATGGATGTCATGTCTACATTATTATATGGTAATTTGTAGGAGAAAATTTTCACATCCCCTCCCCTCTCTCTCCAAAGAGAGGATGTGACTACAGTGCTGCTGCCTATCATAACTGGGCATCTAGCCCCATGAACATAATAAAAAATGCATTGAATATAAAAATACATATGCAGATGCATAATGCAATAATATAAAATGAAATAAAATTTCATTCAAGAATTCAATATGTTCATAATAATTCATAAAACAAATATATTGAATAGTTAACGCAAAAGAGCACTTATCTTGAAATGGAGTTTCCTCGAGCAACTTGCCATGTCGTTGTAATGTTCCACCCAACCATAGGCCAGTTGTTCTCAACAATATCTCAACACAAATGACACCCTCGAGCTGGGCATGATTTCCATAAGGAAAAAGGGAACTATAGGCTCACAGATAGCCAATACACACCAAGGTTCATCTAATCCAATCTACGATTGAGTTTATCAGGCTGCTAAGGCAGTGGAAAGAAAGAATTTTTGAGCTAGTGAGCTCAACAATAGAGCTATGGACACCTACACAAGATATATCCAACTTGGCCTCAACAATACCTACACACCCAACACAAGGAAGTATTCCCTTCAATGCTACAGAGTCCCTCAGGCCATACCTTCCCTTCCAGTGTTCTCTCAGGTGTGCATAGAAGATTAGCCAGCGCCTCTTGATCTTTCTGTGAGGTTCCTCTCTTCACTATGTTTATCAAGCAAATTATGGGCCTCTTCCACTCCTAAGTCTTACAGACCAAAACAAGGGTGCACATAAAAACAAAATACAAATGCTGGGCATGAAGGAAAACATTTTGGCAACCAAAAACGAAATTGAAGATGGGGAAATCAACCATGGGAGAGAAAATCCAAGTTCAGCAACCATTCTTGGGAATTACAAGATCAAAACGACCTCCACAAACCCCAAAATCATGAATCTCTTCTCCCTTTCATTGTGCAATACAAAAATGGGTTTCTATCCATTGATAGATGAGGAAAATGCCCCAGCTAGCTCCAACTGCATTAGGAAGAGAAACACATGGGTGAGGAATGGTTTGGGCACTAATTTATGGGTTTTTTATTTCCCCATAAGAAAAAATATGTTTTTCCAAAATGATGGCTTACGCCAATACAAAATTGACTGCTATACCTCTCCACTCCCAATACATTAACTGCCTCAACTAAATTCTGGAAGAAATAAATGATTGGGTGCATAAGAAAAAATGGGTAGTTGAGAGTATATGGTTTCTCTCATTGAAATTTGGCTTTACACTATTGGCTCAAGGGTTTGAATAATTTTCCTCCCTATTCCTTGCGAAATCATGCCCCCATCTATTTGTTGCATTGCATAACTAGCTGTGGGTATTTTATTAAATTGCATATTTACATGATGTCTCAATTTATATTGTTCCTGGCTAGAATGATAACCATATGCATCGATTTTAATTTCCAATACATAAAACACTAAATCGATGGTGGGGCCTTAGACTTGAGCTCCTCACCATCATTTAATAACGATACTTACATCATGTACAATTTTAATGCAATAGGGGTCAAAATCGAGATATTAGAAAAATTTACATGGAACAACCTCTTGGATATGTTCAAAATGACTCTAGCCTTGTATGTCACCTTAAGAAATCCTTATATGGAATTAAGCAAGCTCCTCGACCTTGGTATGCCAAAATGGATAGCTTTCTACTTGACATTGGTTTTTCTAAATTCCATTTTGACCCCAATTTCTATACCAAGAAAGTAGGAAACCATCTCATAATCCTTGTTCTATATGTTGATGATCTTATTCTTACTGGTAGTGACCCTAAGCTTTTAACCCATGTGAAATATAGTCTTAAGAAACAATTTGAAATGTCATACTTAGGAAATTTGCATTATTTTCTTGGTCTCCAAGTATTATAAACCAAAGAAGGAATATTTATTTCTCAGTCTAAGTATGCTTGTGACCTTCTTCGTCTCTTTCACATGGATGATTGTAAACCAACCCCTTCTCCTAGTTTGGAGTGAAACTTTCTTCCACTTACACTTCATCAAAAGTAGATGTCACCTTGTATCGTCATCTTGTTAGTAGTCTCTTATACTTAACTCATTCCTGCCTTGATCTTTCCTTTTTCATTGGACATGTTTCCCTCTATATGCAAACACCCCATGAAATTCACTAGAAATCAGCACCAATAATACTCTGATATATTTAGGGTACAATTTAGTTCAGGATTCTATACAGTATAGGGGGGTGTCCTTTGTTGGTTGGTTTCATTGATTCATATTGGGCCAATGATCCCGATGATCGAAAGTATATTGTAGGTTATGTTTTCAATCTTGGATCTGGATATGTCACTTGGGCTTGTAAGAGACAACAAGCTTTTTCTCTTTCTTCAACAGAAGTAGAATATCGAGCTATAGTTAATGCCAGTTAGGAAGATTTATGGAATTGACAGATCCATTCAGAATTTGGATTCGAGCATCAACAACCTACTCCACTTTGGTGTGACAATCAAAGTGTCATCAAGCTTGCCAAATATCCAACTCAACATCAATGCAGAAAATGCATTGAGCTACATATGCACTTTAGTGGAAATCTTGTTCATGATTGCATTCTTGAAGTGCTCTTTTTCCCTACAAATGATCAAGTTACAGACATCTTCACCAAGTCTCTTACAAAATCTAAGTTTTCCAAACTTTGATCTATGTTTGGAGCTCAGTAATTTGTCATTAAGGGGTGGGGGTAGGCTCTAATTCCTCCTTCCTTCTCCTAGTACTGTTACTTTTGTAAATCCTTCAATCCTATCCCAAGTTGTAGCTCTTTCTTTTTGTTCAACAGAAGAAGAATATCGAGCCAAAGTTAATGGAAGTCAGGAAGCTTTATGGATTTGACAGATCCTTTCAGAGTTTGGATTCAAGCATCTTCAACCTACTCCACTTTGGTGCGACAATCAAAGTGTCATAAAGCTCACCAAACATCCAACTCAACATCAATGCAGAAAATGCATTGAGCTACATATGCACTTCAATAGAAATCTTGTTCATGATCGCATTCTCCAAGTGCTATTTTTCCCTATAGATGATCAAGTTTCAGACATCTTCACCAAGTCTCTTACAGAATCGAATTTTTCCAAACTTTGATATATGTTTGGAGTTCAATAATTTGTCATTAAGGGGGGTTAGGCTCTAATGCCTCCTTCCTTCTCCTAGTAGTGTTACTTTTGTAAATCCTTCAATCCTATCCCATGCTGTTCTTAAGGGGGGATGTTAAGATTTTTATACACTTAGGATTTAGTTTAGATCAACTTGTTATAATATATCTGTTAGGAAAAGTATGTTTCTTTATTATGAATTAGTATGCATTTGTAATTATCTAATTTGAAGGCCACGATATGTTCTAGACATATACCGATCCGACGGTTCATATTCTCTTAGATCATAACTACCTTTGATCCATGGATTAATGTAGTGAAGATTTCTCCCCCACTACACACAAAATAACCTACCCTATATCAACAATATCTAAGGGTAGAGTTCATGGTGCAAGGGATTTCTAAACCTTGACTTATAAAAAAAACAACATTAATTTAATATTCTAAACTAACTAATGCAATAAAATAACAACAAACACCTTTAAAATGGGCCACCATAGATGTTTGAGGAAATGGTCTGTAGGATGCCACAATATTGGTCTTCGTGTATCACCAACAAAGGGTTGTCACCAAAAAAGGGATTAAAGATTGCATGGAGAGAACTCAACGTGCAACATGGGATAGTGTGGCTAAGGGTATGATGGAAAAAAGGTTCAAAAAAATGTGAGGAATGTCCAAAAGTTGGGAATCTAATGAAAAGTTAAGGAATGTTTGTGGGGATACCTTCAAAATGTATTTATAGGATGATCGAAATTTTTATGACTTATGGTAATGACCCATGGTATTTTATTTTTCATGGTATTTGTCCATGGTTTTTGACCCATTCTCATTTTAGGTTTTTTTGGTCCTTTTTGGAGAGAGTGGAAATATGTCACAATAAATGCTCAAATTCCCATAAATGATCATTTTAGGGTTTTTTGGTCCTTTTTGACCCATGCTCATATGAATGTCTCAATATAAAAATAGGGATCAAGGCTCAAAATACTATGTGCCGATCAATACATACAACTAGAAGTACATAATGGGGGCCCTTGATTGGGAGGTTGAATACATATACCAATCTCAAGAACTGGTACATAGAAACAATGACATTCTCATGGAATGAAATATCACAAAAAATGATGCTCTACAAAACATGGAGGTATACACAACTCGATGGGCTCAATGACCGGGAGTCAGAATATTTGAGGTACAATAAATAACATCAAGTAGTGTAGATACACAAAAGCATGAAATTGAGGGGCTTCCGAACACTGTCGCCAATGAAGCACGAAAATCACAAGGGACATGAAACTATACGGGTCCAAAAAATAGACTCATCAATGTTCTAGAGTTGGGTGAAAATCGGGTTCTTCAACCAAATAATGAAGGAACCAATACCTTGTATGAATCTCAACGATGTGATGATGGAGTTGAAGTTTAGCACATGAGACACAACCAACCCAAAAGGCACTAGGGACTCCTTTCAAGTGGTCCAAGGAACTCATCAATGAGGTGGATGAAACCAAGATACATGGAAATTTGGGTCTATCCTCTGGAATAGATGTGTTGACGTCAATGGAGGGAGACCTACAACTACCAAGGCAATGAGGTTTCCTTGATAGAAGCACAAGGGGGACAACCCGAGATATGGAACAATGAGGAGACTAAGAAACCACATGGGGAACAAGGGTATGGGACTACATGGGTCTCAAACTTCCTTTTTTCAAAGTATGACGAAAGGGATGACCTAGAAATGGGGGACCTCGCAAGCCTCAAATGAGGCGCTAGTATGAGATGATGATCAAGGAAGGAAACGACTTGGTGGGTCATTTCTTCACCTGAGAGAATTTTTCATAGTGGCAACAACTTCCTATACTCATAGAGGACTATCCATATGCAGGCATGGGCTACTAGGGATATGCAAAGATGACTCAACCTATATAACAGGTCTGGGGACTTGACAGTATGTATACATGAATATTTGTGGTTTCAGTCATATATAGTTCACTAGCGTAGTGGCATCTATATCATACATGTGATAGATACAGATGACATACTGTGTGCATTTCTAGATGTGGGACCACACCCTCCAATAGGGTACTAGTGATGCAAGGGTAGGGTGGAGGGGTTAGATCCACCCGCTCATGGGAAGAGGAGGCGGTAGAGTGATACATTAGAATCACTATGGCTAGACGTGGAGCATCTATTGAACGGGGTCACCGATGATGGGTGTGAGTACCTAGATTACGATATGATAATCATGTGATACAGACCTCCTCTGTAGTGGATCTCTCAGATGAGGATGATCATGGTCACTGTTGAGTATGTCAAAGTGGTGGCATAGGGGTACATGCCAATGGAGGAGGAGAGCTCAAACGAGGAGGAGGACACTGAGGAGGACACTAATCTAGAGGAGAATAACTCAGACTAGAAACATGTGATGTTTCCCCCAATGCATTTGAGAATGGGAATTTTTGTATAATATGTATGATGAGACGACAAATCCTATGGAGATTCTATTTTTTTACTGAACATGATGATATGATATGAATGCATGTGGATGCATATTTTTTTATTTTTATGGGTTTTTATGAGTCTCTTGGTTATGGTCATGACTATGCCTATCTGAGGTATATGACATATGTGATGATGCATGATGTAGATTATTTCCTATATGTGATGATTAATGTGCCACTCTAGAATACCATTAGCTATTTGGTCTGCTCCACTATTGAGAATTATGGGAACATGCTTGAAGAGGAACTAATAATCTCGAATCCATATGAAGTTGTACCTACATAATCAATACAAAACAAAAAATATTCTAACTATGTTAGAATCAATCCTTCCCTGTCGATGCGAACACTTTTTTAGGATCCGTCATGCATGCACCGCCACTCTGAATAAATTAAGAGGAAGCAAGGAACTCTTTGCAAGACTTCTATGGAAACCCAGCTGCTTCTGGTGTTCAATGGAGAGTAGACCGACTTGAAGCTTGCTTGAGATGGCTTTGATACCATGTTATAATTATTGTTCCATTTAGATAATCAAGCAATGAGTCTAAAATGATTGATGCAGTGAATAGGAATGAATTATACAAACTGAACAAATCAAATCTCACAGGAAATAGAAACGTATTTCTCATAGAATTAAAATATTATCTTCATTACAAAATCCAGTGTTACAATAATGTTACATAGGAAATAATTTGGATCATTAGGGATGATTTAAAATCTACCAACTGGATGTGATTGTATTTGAATGCATGGGTAACTGATAATGTCTAAATCACTATTGGAGCCTTAGTGGTTAACTCCAAATTTCTAACTAAGTCACACAATCAGTTATAATCAGTTAAATCAGTCTAACTGAAGTGGTAGGTGAGAAAAGGCGCCTTATCCACATGCATCCATGCATAATTGGTGCTAACTCAACTGAAAGTGAACTAAATGAAAGTAACTGAATAATAACTAAGCTTAACTAGCTCCAACTCCAATTAACTAAAATAGGTTGGTTCTAGGACTCCGAGCGGCTCCTAAAATGTAGGGATTGGCCTAGGAGGCACCTAAACTGATGCATGCAAGTGCAATCAGTGGTAGTTAGCCTCTATTAGTTTTCCCCACACTCTAGTAACTGGTACATGTGGCCCCATTAGGCCAAGTGGACCCAATGGTACTAGTGGATCCAATAATTAAATAAAACCCCTAAGTTAGGCTAAGATAATCTAATATATAGTTTGGCCAAGGGAGGATTATAAATACTAACAGACTTGAATTCTCTTCCCATTTTCATCCTATATACGCCTTTGTTGCATAAGGATATTTGTATATATTCCCTCCAATCAATGTAATTGAAGGGTGTAAAGAGTGTAGGTGATAGAGCAATTGAATTCTCCATTTCACTGTATGTTGATCAACAGTATCTTCAGGAGCTACATAGGTACCTGGAAAAATCCCTCCAAAGAAACTTCAATTCACAAACATTTGTCAGTTCAAACCTTTCAACCTCAACATGTGCACTTTTTTAGAGTTTATCACACCTAGAGATACTTCTCTTGACAAAATCCAGAGGTAGCAATGCAATGATTCCAGGAATTATGTTGAAAATCAGCTGCTTCTTATGTAAGCATGGAGGTTTTTGAGGTTTGATGATGGCCTGAACATAGCCTCTGATACCATATTAAATTTAATGAGCCATAGATACACAATCGAAAATGGGATCTATCTGAAATGAAGGATGCAGTGGAATTATCAAGTCAATGTAAACTGAACAACGGATTCATGACAAAAATTTCACATAAGTTGGACAAGTATTGCATAGATTATCATTACATCAATATTTATTAATTAATCAGTAATAAAATGGTCATACAATAAATATAATTTTAATACTTTGGATACGATTCGAATTCACCAACTCAAACTGTCTCATTAGTTAACTTAATGTGGAAATAATCACAGCTAGAGCTCACTAGTTTAACCTCGGATAACCAAATCAGTCTACAATTAGTTAACTGATGATGGTAGGTGAAGGTATGTTAATAATGGTGCCCACACTCCCATGAATCATTCAAACTAGTGCTAATCAAACTGAATATGATCTAACTAATGTTAATTGAAGCATAATAGGGCATGACTGACTACCTACCATAGGAAACTGAAGGTGACTTCAAGTGGCACTCAAAGTGGGTTCATATAGTGTAGGGATTGATCCATAGGGATTCTAAAATTATGCAATTAGGTGTAGTAAGTGGTATATGTCTCTTAGGCATGTCCCTATTGTTCAGGATAAAGCACCCTTGTAACCTAGGGTCTGGGGTTGTCAACTTACTACTAACTTGCAGACAATCAACTTTTTATAGGGAACAGAAAGAGAATAGGAAGAAAATATTGACTTACCCAATTAGTGACGATTGATCCAAGATTGATCTT
>LPNX010659675.1:17615-32086 GCA_001517045.1 Pseudotsuga menziesii | reverse complement strand
ATATATATTAGAGGTTATATATTAGAGGTTATATGAAAGGCATATATATAACATAATCAAACATATTCATTTACATGAAATAGACTCAATACAGGATTGGAAGAAGAATTCTGTTTATTAACAAGTGGTGAATAAGATAAGATTACAACCCATCTTCTGACACAAGGACTCCTCTGCAAGCAAAGGAATTTGAGTTTTGCTACTCCAAGAATCTGAAGATATACCACCATCATAACTTTGTTCTCCAAAATTGATTGATTAGCCCCCACCCCAAGGCCTCTATTTATACTTTGGGAAATAGAGTGGTTTTGAAGGTTGGAATGGTTGAGATGGTTGGGATAGTTATGGATTAGGCCCCAAATAATATCATCTAATCTCGATTTATATTTTTTGATGTCGAATTAAGGTATACGCGGGTATTAAGATAGGCAACTTGTGTAGGACATGTGAGTTTCTCAAAGGGAACTCGCGTATGCCATTATACGCGGGTTGCAATGCAAATACTCACATATGACATGCGAGTTGCAATGTACATAGTTGCATATGCAACCCAAAACTCATAATAAAAATATACAAGTCTAGTTTGGGGATAATGCATCAAACGTCATGCCCATCTATAGTGTTTTGGCCACTTCAATCCAAATTGTCCTTTTGTGTACCAACATGAGGAATGTCGGTACTCAGATGGAGATGTGCCATTTTGGATGATAACAGTCCCCCATGCACTAGTGGGTGATGATGAACTCCTAATATAGGAAAAATGAATCAAATAGACTATGTGGGTAAAGGGAGGATTGATTAATTCTAACATTTCCAACCCACCTAGTAAGACATTGAATTCATCATTGGGATATCCAAGATAGGGGTATATTTTCCCCAATTACATTATGTTCCAACTAGTGTTGCAACATAGATTTATCTCTCTAACTCTCAGAGATATATCATTCATCACATCACCAATACTGCTAATTTTTCAGGTGCATATTGGACAGCTAAAGATTTCTTCTTTTGGTGCAAAGGAGGTTAGGTGTCTCTCACTATTGGAGAAAAAAATTGCACACCTCACCTATGATGGGTAGTGAATCAACGGCACTCTTTTATTTTATGTAAACTCTTTAGTGTGGAGACTTGGATGCATTAGGTGTTCCACCATTTTTTGTGGCAATTTTGTTTTACTTTGGATCAATGTCATGCATATATTGATGGGAGGGTCAACTTCCCTTTTAGTTTAGAGATGTTTTGTTTATTTTTTGAAAAGTTGCTAGCGATAAGGCCTTTTTTTTACCATGACCCTCCTAGACCAATGATGGAGGTGTGTTTGCACATGTGGGGATAGATGATTCCCAGGAGGGGGAAACCTAAGTTCCCAGCTAGGATTGTATGAAAGGTGATGGAGATGCTATCAAGTGAGGAGGACCATTCCTTGGACTTAGTTTCATACCAGCACATGGGGTTGGATCAAAGAGAATGCTCTAACATCTTTTTCACCCATGTTGAGAAACCAGATGAGATTTATGTAATATTAGCATTATGTTTAAATTAATCTAGCTTCATTTTATTTTCTTATTTAATGCAAAGGAAATCTATTCTGACCTTTTATTTATTTTGTTTAATGAAATTGTCTAATAATATTTGTTGTTTACTATATGTTTTGTAGACATTGACATGTTCTATGGGGAGGGGACTCCTCCCATTCAGGATGATGAGGATATACAAGCAGCTAAGGTTCCTACCTTTACTAGATCTATCCTATGATGTAAGAAATATGAAGGATTTGGAAGGATGTGGTGGAAATGTTGTCCACATTGTCGGCTTGATGAGAATCAGAGCCTATACAACCTGTGGATATCATGTGATACCCTAAGCTCACAGAGTTATGGAGGAAGCTTCCTTGTGATATGAGATTTTTGATGCAATATGTCATTAGTGAATACATCCTTTCAAATGATTGAAGGCCAAAGGATCATTCTACATCATCTAATGAGGATGGAAAGCATTAACCTCCTTGACCTCCTCCTCCTCCTCCTCACCATGAGGGATCCTCCACATCTAATGATCCACCTCCTTCTCCTTCTCCAACTCACCATGATGCACAAATAGTATCTACTCCTCCACACCCGATCAACTCGCCTCCATCTCTAACTCATGATCAATTGGTTAACTGAGTAGCATATCCTCCACACCAACCTGGCCATCCACCATCTCCTGCTCCACCCATCTCTTGGGACCTAGATATAAAAATCACAACAAATGAGATACATGATCGGGGAGATATCAGTTATTGCTCTTTTTTTTTTCTCTCTTTCCTGGCTATGCCTTTGGCTCTCCTGGTGGAGATGTCGATGCCTCTAGATCTATTGGTAGAGGTAGTGAGGTCTTTGGTTCTATAAGTGGAGAAAATATCACATATTGGTTAGTGGAATGGAGATGTATATTTAGCATGTATCATGAGTTTGACATTATTGTTCATATATATGTGTGTGTGTGTGTGTGTGTGTGTGTGTGTGTGTGTGTGTGTGTGTGTGTGTGTGTGTGTGTGTGTAGATATATGTGTGTGTGTGTGTTTTCCATAGGAAAAAACCATTTTATTCATAGAATAAAATATTAACTGATCTAACGAGCTTACATAAAAAAGAACCTCCCTTGAGTTCTTATGTCAAAACATGTTCATCTCTTTGATCATAGAAGGTTTTTCCTTTAAAGATTACATCTCTTAATTACTACAAATATGTAGTCTTTGTTACAAAAACTGTTGTCTTTATCCCACATACTTTGCCGCTAAAATTGCATCTACTTTATTATATTGTTCCATAATGGCATGTTGATGTTCCTTCTGCCACTTCTTCTATTTCCATTAATTCTGGTTGATATGCTAATGCCTGCTTTGAGAGTGAATTGGCTTCCGCATTCAACTCCTGGTAAATATGATCAAATAAATCCTTCTGAAATTGGCTTTCAATTCCTGAATTTCAGCAAGTAGATGTTGTAAATGTGGAGCTCGAATGATGTTCTTCCCAGTTTACCAGTCTACCACTACTTTAGAATTGCCAAAAATATGTATGTCCTAAATATGGTTACTTCTAGGTACTTTTAATATTTCCCATAAGGCTGCGAGTTTAGCTTTGTTGTTTGTATCTTGTCCCACAACATATTTTACCAACATTTTCTTTTTGTTGAAAAATAAACAAATAGCCAACTGCACCTGCTCCTCCTAATGGAATCTCACCTTTACTAGCTCCATCGAAGGAAGCCCGTGGAATTTCCTTTTTTATTACTAGATCTCTGATGAATCTTATTTTGGAGGTGACCTTGTAAAGCTTGTGTTCCTGAATCTTTCTCATTAACAGTGAAATGGTGATGTCAAGAGGATTCCATGAGTTGTTTAAAATGGATATGTTCCTTGCTTCCCAAATACTGTAAACAAAAAAAACTGGAAATGTTTCAAATATACCTACCCTTTCATCGTGCCACCATGATTTGGTTCTTTCCTCTAAAGTAGCATTTTTTTTTCATGTGCTCTACTCGTTGAGATCTTTCCTACCATGCCCATCCATACGTTGCTTGCATATGGACAGAAGGTGAACATATGAGAGTTTGTTTCATGACTTGATCTGCATAAAGGGAATAAACCTAGTCCTTCAAAACCCCATTTCTGTAACATTTCCCATGTCAGTAGTTTATTGGATAGAGATAACAACATTGTGATTGTGGTTTTTAAAGGGTTATTTATCTGCTAAAGCCTTTTCCACCACCATTGTTTCCTTCCTCCTTCTTTCTCTTCAAAATATTCTTTGTACCCTATCTTGGCAGTGTATTGCCCTAACTTAGCGTTTTTATCCATACCATCTTGTCTGGTTCAGTCCTAAGATGAATTAAACTTAAGGTTAATAGGTTAAGATACTTATTCCATTATTCCCCAAGTTCTCCTACTAGTCCCAAGTCCTAAGCATTTTTCCACTGACTCCGTCCTCTAGATGTCAAATATCTACAAGAATCAGCCAAAATGAATATCCGTAATGACCTTAGACGTTGAATTAGATGTGGAGTAAGTATGTAGCTTTCCCATGCGCCTGTCCATGGGTCTTCTCCCACTCTGACGTGCCTCCCATCACCAATCTTCCATGCTATCCATTGTCCAACTAAGGGATATGCCAATACCATTGCCTTCCACCCTATGGAGCCATTATTATATGATTTGTCTGGGTTTCTTAGCCATTCTGTAAGGCTATTGTCTGAGAAATATTTGTTTAAAATGACCCTGCCCCATAGTGTTTTAGGGTTTTGTATAAATCTCCACATAGTTTTAGCAGCTAAAGATTTGTTGAAAATTTCCAAATTTTGTATGCTCCATCCACCTAATTCTTTTGACCTTGCTAGACTATTCCATTTTTCCAATGCAATTCCTTTTGGTTGCTTGCTAGCTATCCATAGAAAAAAGAAGCACAACTTCCTTATTTTTTTTAATATTCCTTTAGGAATGTACTTTGCAATACTGCTTTCAGCAAAACGAGTCTTCCCCCTCTAGACAATGATCGGTTTTCCCATATGTTTATTTTTCTTTCAATCTTTTTATAGAGCCAAACCCAATCTTGAAAGGAGTAACAATTAGGTTTTAAAGTAAAGCCCAGGTATTTAAAAAAATCTCCAACAGGGGTGTTGGAGACATTTACCACCTTACACACTCATTTTGGTCAATTTGGCCTAGTTAAACCACTATCCTAAGTATTATTGACTTAATCAACATTAGAGGAGCACTAGATGACATCAAATAGATCACATCCATGCCTACCTTCAGTCAAGGAGGCTAATTTAGCCTTCTCATACATTCGGGGAGACTAACTGGAGCACTCCAGGGGTGATCTGAGTGTCATTAATGCACCATATTGCTAACTGATGGTTACAATCAGTTAAACAAAGCATTGAAGGTGCCTTCCTTCATTAAATTTATTATTTATTTAACTCAAGTCAACAGGGGTACCTCCAACCACTTCTGATGTTCAGTTACACTTCAGTTAACCTCATCGGGGTTCATTGGAGTCATTGAAGCGCTACCACTAGATGGTTGGCTTGCTGTGACATGTGTTTGACCTTCTTTCAGTTACAATTATTCATTTATTGCACTCTGACTTCAGTTAGGGCTTAGTTGAGTCAATTAAGGTTTTGATCGATGGTTAACTTGAGTGTTGACTATGGCTTACATTCAGTTAAGCTAAACTCACCCATTCAATTCGAATGACCTCCTTGGGAATTTGAATTGCTTTGTCATTCATTCTTGCAGCATGATCATATATTGTATTACTCATTCTTTGTGTGAATATACAGAGCGGCTACTCATTTTGTAGCCCAATTACACCATTTTCATGTCTTATTGTTATTAATCTTTTATGAGACTGTGCTTGAGTCCCTACATTACTATACATATTAAAATGGTATCAGAGCTCATGATGGGATGAAGCTCAGATCTCTCATAAACAAGTTTTTTTACATATCTTGCATGAAAATTGAGCAATAGCTTAAAAATCCAGCACCGCACCAGAAGCCAAGGCTTACCACTTAATAGCCCAAGTAAAGAACTTGTTGATCAAGCTTTCTTGATTGACTATGCTGGGTGTGATGAAATCCTAAAATGTGTAGGCTGTTTGACCTTAAATTTCCCTTTCTATTGTGATTTTTAGGTTTTCTACAGGTGAAGCATTCGCTCCAGCAGATTCAGATGGCTTCTTCAGTACATATTTTGACTCCGTTCAATTTCCAATCATGGAAAGGAGACATGGAGATCCAGCTACATGCCATAGGACACTATAGAGTCACCATGGACACTGAAGATGAGCCTGGTACTACTATAGACAAATCACGATTCTTGAACAAGAAGGATGAAGCATTCGGATTCTTGTGCCTCTCTATTTCTCAGGATCTTCTTTTCCATCTTTCAGGATTGAAGACTCCAAAGTAAATTTGGGACAAATTGGAAACCCTATATCGAAATCAGGATGATTTGAGAGTTTACCAGCTCAAAAATGAATTGATGTCTCTCCATCCTTCCAATTGCGAGACCTTGAACGACTTTTGAGAGAAGGTGGATACTAAACTCATCCTCACCATACTCTCCAAACTTGGAGCTGATTATTTATTTTTTGTCTCTACATTATGTGCGGGGAAGCTCACAACCTCTGTATGGAAGATGCCTACACTCAATGCCTTCATTGAGTCCCTAACAAGTGAACATGATAAGCTTGTACAGATGGGGATCATTAGATCCTCCCGTGATCAAGCCCTCCATGTCTTGGGGCCCAAAGATATGAAGGGTAAAGGAAAGCAGTATAAGAACCCAAAAACTAAATTCAAAGCTCCTAAGCCTAAAGTTGAAAACCAGCAGCATGATGAGTCTTCCGGCTCAAGGAAGAATAAAGGAAAATGGCACCATGGAAAGGAAAAAGTCAAGTGTTCATACTCCGGGAAGGGTTTCCACCCTAAACATGCATGCATGAAGAAGAATATTGATGAAGCTACATGTCTCCTTGAGAGAAATCACATCAATCTTCCAAAAAGCTTTCGGAGGAGAGATTAACAAGATCGGGAACCACAGCATGAAAAAGGTCATGCCCTCATGGCAAGCACTTCGAAGTCCAAAGTACTCTTGATTGATTCTCAAGCTTTGAACCACATGATGGCTGAAAAAGACTCCTTTTCATCCTTGGAAACTGGAAAATCCATCCCCATCCACATGGGAGATGACTCCACCATCATTTCAGGAGGACAAGGTACGATTGATCTTGAGAAGGGCTACTTTTCAAATGTTTTGTATGTACCATATCTGGCATGAAATCTCCTTAGTGTCTATCAGATGACACATACAGGAGTTCCTAAGAGAGTTTATTTCAGCCCAAATTATGTTGAGATAATGGAACTTGCATCCGAGAAACTCATTGCTAAAGGCCTTGCAAACCATCATGCAAAAGCCTATGAGTTCTCCCACTTTGTGGCCGATGCAAATCCCACCGCTCTGCTAACTCATGGAAATGAAGTTTGTAGGATGTGGCATGAAAGGTTTTGCCATCTAAATTTAAAATATTTGTAGCAATTACAGAAAAAATTCATGGTTGAAGGCCTCTCGGTCATCAAGGCAACCACTGGAAATTGCAAGGGCTGTGTGGTTGGAAAACACCCAGCATAAGTTCGATCAGGAGAAGGCAAACCGAGATACATGCATATTGGGGCTAATACATTCTGATATCAGTGGTCTAATACCTGTCACATCCATGAATGGATCAAGGTATCTTATGACTTTTATTGATGATTTTTCAAGGTACACATGGGTCTTCTTTCTCAAAAAGAAGTCTAAAGTATGTGAAAAAATTTCTGCACTGAAGGCCTTGATTGAGAGTGCCTCTGGGCTTAAGATCAAGATATTGAGATATGATAATGGAAGGGAGTATGTAATTAATGATTTTCTGTACATATGCTTCCAAAGTGGTATTCAGGTCCAACATTCAATTCCCTACACTCCCCAGCAGAACAGAGTAGCAGAAAGGAAGAATCGGTCTCTCAAGGAGATGACCACCTGTATGTTGGAATCAAAGAAATTGTCTGAAAATTTGTGGGCTGAAGCCATGAATGCTACAGAATAAATTTAGAACAAGTTTCCACACTCATTCATGAAAGGGAAGACCCCTTTCGAAGAATACTTCAAACACAAGCCGGATGTGTCGAACCTACGGGTGTTTAGGTCCACTGCATGGGCCCGGATTCCACTTGATAGAAGAAGGGCTTTGCAACCGAAGAGCATAGAATGTATGTTTATTGGGTATCCTAATGAATCAAAAGGTTTCAAGCTTCTGGATATCAAAACAAAATAGGTCATCATTGAGAGAAGTGTCAAGTTTGATGAGCCTCTTTAGGAGATGGAACTAGTGAAGGAGAAAACTGCTGAATTTCCCTCCTATTCTATTGGATATTTGGATGATGAAATTGGGGGTGATAACCCTAATTTGGATCCTCTGATTTCTGATATCAGTGTGTATCAAAAATCATATCCTGAGTCAGAACCTGAAGTACAAAATCATCTTCCCACATGGGCCCGACAGACACTCTCCTCCGCAGGAGATAACATTGGAAATTTGGATGATCCAAGGAGAACCCGGTCTGATTTCCAAAGAGCAGTATTGTGCTCTCATGTCCTGATAATTTTCTGTCAGAAACTTACTATTTGATGATTAGTTTAGACCCAAATTCCTACTACCATTCTTGGAAGGATCCAAGATGGCAAGTTGCCATGGATGAAGAGATGAATTCTCTTCAGAAAAACAATACTTGGGAGCTAGTTTCTCTTCCTTCGGGAAGGAAATTGGTTCAATGAAAGTGGGTGTTTCGGACCAAGGTTGCTGCTGATGGAAGAAACTACAAATATAAGGCAATCATGGTGGAAAAATGTTTCTCTCAGGTCCAAGGTTTGGACTACCATGAGACCTTTGCACCGGTTGCAAAATGGACTCCATCTTCCTAGTTTTGGCAATTTCGGCATCTAAGCACTGGGAAGTGCATCATATGGATGTTAAGTTAGAATTTATGCATGGATATCTTCATGAGGAGATATACATGAAGCATCCTGAGGGCTACATCTCTTATCCATATTTGGTTTGCAAGCTAAATAAGTCACTATACGGGTTAAAACAGGCCCCAAGAGGGTGGTATTCCAAGATGGATGCCTTCCTTCTCTCGCAAAACTTACAAAGGTGTAGATCAGATCCAAATGTGTATTTATAGTATTTTGATGGTAATTTGATTATTATTTTTTTATATGTTGATGAATTACTGATCACAAGTAGCACAGTTGCTTCCATTTCAGCCATCAAAACTGCTCTCCACAATGCCTTTGAAATGAGTGATTTGGGGCTCCTAAAACAATTTTTGGGGCTCGAAATTGAGAAACATTCTGATGGGATGATGGTCATTCAGTACAAATACATATAAGACCTGTTATTCAAGTTTAACATGGCTTAATGTAGGCCTGCACCATTCCCTTTCCTTTCAAGGATCAACCTTGAAGAAGGAAAAAGCACACCTCCCATGGACTGCACTATCTATCGACAACTAATTGGTAGATTGTTGTACTTGACACATTCTCGGCCTGATATCTGTTATGATGTGAATGTTGTATCAAGATACATGTAGAATCCTCGTGATATTGATTGGAAGGAAGCCAAGAGGATCCTCCAAAATATTCAGGGAACCAGGACCTACGACATTCACTATGCTGCAGACTCCAAGCTAGAGCTGGTTGAATACACAGATTCTGATTGGGTGGGTGATTCTATTGATCATAATTCTACTTCCATATATGTATTCATGTTTGGTGATGGCTCCATTTTCTGGTCCATCAAAAATCAGGCTACCATAGCATTATCTTCAGCAGAGGCCGAGTATCAAGGAGCGGTGAATGCTTGCATCCAAGCAGTTTGGTTGCAAGGCATTCTTTTAGAGTTTGATCTTGGTAGTACTTTGTCCACTATCCTATTTTGTGAGAATCAAAGTGCTATTAAGATATCAACATATCTAGTTACCAGGCATAGGACCAAGCATGTAGATATCCACATGCACTATATCAGGGAGCTAGTGCATGACAGGACCATCATTCTGCAATACTGTCTGACTAATGAGCAGATTGTAGACATCTTCACCAAGAGATTTTTAGAAAATAATTTCACTTACCTCCGTTCATTGTTGGGGGTGAGTTCATCAGGGTGATTCAGACTACTTTCAGTGTTCAGCTTGAGGGGGGGGTTCTCCCTCTTTTCCTCACTTAGTTTGTTTTTTAGCATTGTTTTAGTTTCAGCATTGTATAGGGTGACCTATGGACTTAGTTTCTGGGGCCCTAGCATTTTTATGCATTTATGTTTTCTAACTCCTCTTGAGTATAGCTTAAGGGGGGGTGTTGGAGACATTTACCACCTTACACACTCATTTTGGTCAATTTGGCCTAGTTAAACCACTACCCTAAGTATTATTGACTTAATTAAAATCAAAGGAGCACTAGAATAAATCATCTATATCACATCCACACCTACCTTCAGTCAAGGAGGCTAACTTAGCCTTCTCCTACATTCGGGGAGACTAACTGGAGCACTTCGGGGGTGATCTAGGTGTCATTGATGCACCATATTGCTAACTGATGGTTACAATCAGTTAAATAGATTAGTGAAGGAACCTTCCTTCATTAAATTGATTATTTAATGATTATTTAATGAACTGGAGTCAACAGGGGTGCCTCCAACCACTTCTGATGTTTAGTTACACTTCAGTTAACCTCATCGAGGTTCATTGGAGTCATTGAAGCGCTACCACTTGATGGTTGGCTTACTGTGACATGTGTCTGACCTACTTTCAGTTAGACTTAGTCATTTATAGCACTTTGACTTCAGTTAGGGATCAGTTGAGTCAATTAGGGTTTTGATCGGTGGTTAACTTGACTGTTGGTTGTGGCTTACATTCAATTAAGCTAGACTCAATCATTCAATTCAAATGAACTCCTTGGGAATTCAAATTGCTTTGTCATTCATGCTTGCAGCATGATCATGTATTGTATTACTCATTCTTTGTGTGAATATACATAGCGACTACTCATTTTGTAACCCAATTACACCATTTTCATGTCTTATTGTTATTAATCTTTTATGAGATTGTGCTTGAGTCCCTAGATTACTGTGCAGATTAATAAGGGGTTTTTTGGTACTATATAAGCTCCCTTTTCCTTTGTATCATGTCTTTAGGGAACTCATTATGAATGAGGTTCAATTTTCCCACATTTACCACCATCCCTGTGGCTCTTTTATACTTGTCTATCAATGCCAAAAAATCCTCAAGGTTTATGATGGATCCTTCTCCAAATAAGAGTACATCATATACAAGTAGAGTATGGGTTACCTCCTCTATAGCAGAGAATTTGATTCCTTTTATTACACCATCTGCTTTGGATTTGTGAATGATCCTGCTCAATTCCTCTGCCACCAATAAGAAGATGAATGGAGAGAGTGGACAACCCTATCTTAGACCTCTTGTTGGTATGAATAAATTTGATGGAGAGCCATTAATTATTACTATGAATGAGGTCGGTTGTCAACATCCCATTATCCACTCCACCACCTCCAAAGATACTCCAATTTTTATTAATAACAATCTTACAAAAGTCCAGCCTACCCTGTCATAGGCCTTTGATAAATCTAACTTTAGTGCAAAAGATCTTTGTTTCTCCTTTTTAATGGTATGAAATGTCTCCTATGCTAGTGACACAACATCATGGATCTACCTATTTTTTAAAAATCCAAATTGTTCTTCAATTATGATTTCACTTAAAACTGGTTCGAGTCTTAGCGATAGCACCTTAGCAATGATTTTATATATCATGTTGCAGCAGCATATAGGCCTGAATTCATCAAAGGATTGGGGTTTCTATTTTTTTAGTATCAGTTTCAAAAAGGTTTCCTTTAATCTCCCCATGAATTTCCCTGATTCTTGTGATTCTCTTACCACCTCTAGTATGTCCTTTTTTATCAAATCATAAAACCCGAAGTAGAATTCCACAGTGAAACCATAAGGCCCCGAGCTTTTTCCTTTTTGAAAGGAGTGTAGAGTATGTCTTATTTCTTCCTCTGAGATATCCTTGGTAAGTTCATCATTCATTTCCTTAGATACCATTCTTGAGAAGAACCCCAAAACTTCCAAGATTTCCCGTATAGGGAACCCTTCTGGCTCTTTAAAAATACTTTGAAAAAAACTAACTCCTGCTGTTTCTTTTTCCTCAAAGGTGCGCACTAAAAATACCTCCTGATTATTTATCTCATAGATGGTATTAAAGTTCCTCCTATGTGTCGCATAATTGTAAAAAAATTTGGAGTTTTTATCTCTTGCTTCAAGCCATAAGGCTCTGCTTTTGATCCTTAGTTCTTTTTCTTTAATGTCTAGATGTTTTTATTTCTTTTTCTCAAAGGTATTCATTACTTCATTTTATTCCACACTGGAAACCCCTCTGTCAATTCCTTGGAACAAAGCCTCTATTTTTTCTTCTGTTTCCTTCAGGTCTTTTTGCATAGAGGCTTGATGTATTTTACCCCATTCTTTTGAGATTTTTTTCCCTTGCTAAGTTATCAGTGAACTGTTGCATTGCACTATAGTTTGGAATTCTTGTTACAATCTGTGAAGAATTTATGATTTGATCTTCGTATTTCTCATCTGCCAAGAACTGAGGGTTAAATTTGAATGGGGCTAGTGGTTTATTTTCAGGTGATGATGTTAATAACAAAATCGGTCTATGATCAGAACTGCCTCCTGTCTCAACTGAAGATTTTATAATTAGGTTCTCATTTAATAGGTTTTCCTTGATCAAGAAATGGTCTATCCTTTTAGATATGGCCTAAGAGAATCCACTCTTGTTTCACCATGTCGGTTCTAGTTTTAGAGGAGCCACATCTACCAAATGTTCTTTTTCAAAAAGGCCCAAGAAGAAACGAGCTAGTGAATCTTTCCTGGAATTTTCTTCCCATATTTCTCGTACTACTATAGTTAGATTCTAATCCCCCCCTAATATGAAATTTGGTTGATTCATTACTCTACTTAACTTGAATTTTTCCAGAAGGCATCCCTATCGAAAAAGGGTCCATAAACATTTACTAGTGTAAAATTTATCCCTATCTCTTGGTTGAATAGTTTTGTTTCAATGGCTAAATCCAATTTCCTTGAATTACTTTTAGTCATAACTGCGATCCAAGATGTTATTAAACCTCCTGAATTTCCTTGTGCATCTAGGCTCTCCACTTCCCAATTTTTTAGAGTTTCTTTGATTATGGTTTCTTCTTCGGTCCCCTCTAGCATTGTTTCTTGGATCATTATGAATGCAGGTTTATGGTTGTTAAAAAACATTTTTAAGGCGGTTTTTTTTAAGGTCCCCCCAAACTCTTTTGAATTGTAGGATAAAATCAGCATCAAGTTCCCCCTTCTGGGGTCAAAACTCTAAGAGCCCATTTGAGAGTAGACTGTTTTCCTTGTTTGACATCTATCGCTGCTTCAACTTGTGCTTTGGACAATAAAGTCTTTCTTCCCAGTATAGGGTTACGAGAGGAATTAAGCGCCAAACCACCAGTGGATACTTCTTTTCCTGAAAGGTCTGAAGGAGCCTTTTGAGGTCGAAGCTCATAAGTTCTCTTGAACTTGAATTTTTTTGTTTTGCAGGTAAGGACTTTTCCTTTTCATGTGAAACTTTTAAAGAGGAGACTTGCTTAAGGGAGGAAAAAAGAGTACCTTTTTCCTGACGCGACGTTCCCACTTTTGTGGCTAATGGATGGCTGAGTTGAATTTTATTATCTTCGTCACCTTTGAAAGCATCGCTTTCCTTCGTTTTCTTAGATTTTGTCGTTCTTTCTTCATTGTCACCCTTCATGTTTTCTACATCATCCTTTCCAGCGTTTACAAGATTTTCTCCTTTATCTATCGTTCCTTGAGGTGTTTCCTGTACATTTCGAACTCCGTCCTCTTTATCCTTGATAACAATGGTCTCTTTGTCTTTTCTTACTGGTTTTTCTTTTTTTATCCATATCTTTTTGTATATAGGATTCATGGTATACCTCTACATGTGTCCCACCTCCCTACAGTTAAAACACCTAAAATGGATCTTCTAGTAGCCCAACTGTTGCCACCAAGTGATTCCATGCATCACTATTTTTAGTTATTCTTATATACCATTCCTCAAGTCTAATTCAACCAGTATTCGGGCGCATCTCATGTCCAACTTGCTTTCCCAATTATCCTCCATTGATATAAAATTCCCTAGCATGTTTCCAATAGCCTTGAAGATCTTTGGCTGCCACAAAACCACTAGTAGTCCAGGTAAAATGACCCAGATCCTGTGCATGTTATGAGGTTGTTTATATGCATTGAATTCTATTGTCCATTTCCTGAGTATCAGCTCGAATGGACCCCATTGACATTTTTGTCTTAGAAGTTTTCTATTGTCTTCCACACTTTGAAT
The DNA here is from genome assembly GCA_001517045.1 of Pseudotsuga menziesii. Taxonomy (NCBI): domain Eukaryota; kingdom Viridiplantae; phylum Streptophyta; class Pinopsida; order Pinales; family Pinaceae; genus Pseudotsuga; species Pseudotsuga menziesii. Next base: position 18,069 of record LPNX010659675.1, on the reverse strand, counting down.
TTTTATTAGGAACCAACCTCATCGTAGCGTCCTAACAGTTCTCCCCAATTCGCATATATCCAATGCTGTAGTGAAGCTCTTATAACTATCTTACCACAAAAAAGACCTACCAGCTCCTGTGATAAGAAATCAGGGATTTGTTCTAGTGTTATGTCTTTTCCCACGATTAATTCTAGATTGTCCTTACGGGCCTTTATCCCACGCCGATTTTTTAAACCCTTTTCATCATTAAATTATGAATTGGTAAGGTTCTAGGTGGCGTATTTTTCCCACATATGTTTTCCTCCTGCGCCATCACTCTCATGTGTTTTGAGAGAATTTCTTCCTAGGTGCAAAAGATCAATCTATCCTCCCCATATTCACCGTAATCCACCATGTCATAATACATGGTTTAAACTTCTTTCCCCCTGCTTTCATACTATTGCTTATTATCTTCCATCCTTGGAAAAATTAA
>LPNX010659645.1:319366-336703 GCA_001517045.1 Pseudotsuga menziesii | reverse complement strand
AAGACAGTATAATTTTTCTATTTATAAAGCATTATTTCTTTAATAGTTAAACTTGGTTAGATGAAGTTAATTATATGGTTCTACTAATTATGCTGAGATTGTAGGATTTCCAGGGTGGGTGCATAAACTATGTCCCGAGGTGCTGAATGACATCGAGATATCTCTTGAGAGACACCAAGACTCATGCATAGTACCTTGTTATGATGGATGTCAGAGTCGATTAAAAGAAAAGGTTTAATGTGAAATAGCTATCCCATTTGAAGGATATCCTAGCGTCTCGTATAAAGGTTGTGCTCCATTATAAGATATTTATGTATTAAAGTGATTTGATAAACCTTAATGTAAAAGGATGATATAGTTCGATAGTAAACAATTTTCTTTGTTAGCATTTTCAAATGTATATAATGTAACCCTACTAAATGAATGATTCGATGATTCAAATATATCGGATTAAAGGTATAATGTTTGGGTAACAATGAAATTGACAACAATGCTTACAATTATGGTACTAACACAATTGGCTTGTTGCATATAGTATAAAAAAAAAAAAAATCTTACCCCATTTGCTCCGAATTTACTAAGGGGATTTCGGGGTTTGTGACAGTATTGGTTCATGGAGACACTTGGAGGCTTGTGGAGTCCTTGGGTGGCTAGACCCCACACACTTGGCATGACCTTCATCCAAATTTTAATCCATGGGGAATGTAAATTTCTTGGAGGGTGATGTGGTGTCAAATAGCATATCACAATCCAATGAATTCAAATTAGTAAAGGAGAGTAACTCCCATGGAAGAGGAAGAGACTAAAATAAAATGCCTGCCACTTAGTAGGATATTCCATGCACTCTATGACAACAAATGATGGAAGATTCTATCACAAATATGATAAATCCGTACCTGATTGCATACCTATCACAAATCTGATGTGATAGGGATAAAAATAGCCACCAATATGGCACATTTGGGAGTTATAGGTAGCCTTTCAAATTGGGGAAAGAATTGGAGCATGAAAGGGAAGACAAGTGTCACACCTAATTCTCATCAACAACATGGTATGAGATAGGTATCTCGACATTTTTTTCCTAAAATTCCTCAGAGACTGAAGATAAAACACTAAGCCACCACTGTACTTTTTTCTTGTGCAACCAGTAGTAGCCATCTCATCAATTCCTTTTTACCATTTGCAAGGAGTGGTGCCATCGCTTGCTTCCTGTTTTCAAAAGGAGGTGCTTGCCTAGCACCACCTGTCTTATTCATAAAAGGTGTGGTGCTCGACTTCTAAAGGAAAAAAGAGAGGTTTCGAGAGGCTTCTCAATGATGACCTTCATGGAGCCTCATCCCTATGAATCGGTACAGGTGGAACTTGAGATCCCCCATCCTAGGGATGATTCCTCCACCTCTTCCATGGATTCCTCAACCTACTATATCATTTGAATCCTTTAAGTAGTGGTGCACCCCTCATGGAAAAGAGAGAGAATATTATGTGATAACATCTAAGCTTTGTGCAAATTAGCCGAGAATTTTTTGAGTGATTAGGAGGCAAGTTGAAGCTTTGAGGTAAGACCCCATTGAGAAGAGTTCTCAACACCAAGGCTTGGTTGTGTTCTCTCCTTCTTTATTTTTTAATGCAAATGCGGTTTCTTTCCCATAAACATTGTATGGTTTATTTCCCATAAACATTGTATATCTTATTTTTATTCTTTTTTTGTTGTTTATATCCTAGGTCATTTACATAGGATTACATACTATCTTGTTACTCTCCATCACTAAGTAGCATCCACTAAAAACATATAAACGCCAATCGATAGTTTAAACATGACAAGCTATGGAATAAATCATATTTTTTTAGCACTGTATAACTTTCACAGAACCCTTTCTCCTAGGATAGAATAAAACCCTAATAACACCGAATGATCCCTATGAATAAAGAGTTCCCTAAAATTCAACAGGCCTAAAAAAAATCCATGATAAAAAGCATGATAAAAGGTAAGTTTACAATATATAATGTATTGTAACTATGGATAAAAAGCATATCACGTTAATCAATGGATAAAAAGCATGATGCACAAGTTTGTACTCTTTGATAAATTTCATATGTGACATGCCCCTTCAAGACTTGGGATTTTCGAAATGGAGATGTTATGCAAAGATTAAAATGTTGATAAAACTAAGAATGAAAAGTGGAATCGCATCAACCAGAACCTTCACCCTACAAGCACAATATGATGTGGGTGAACCATGAATCATTGTAGCCTTTATATATATAAAAAATAGTCCATGATTTTCCCTACAATACTAGAAATTGAGGGATCAAAGAAGGTATCACATAAAATTGACTAAAGATACATGTGAATGCAACCATATGGCTGAATTACAAGGAAAATGGAGGGCGAAGTAACCATTGGGAGCCTCCATCACTGAAAATTAGGGACGAAGGAATGATTTCATTAGAACTTTTCTATAAATTAGGGGCAAAAGATAGATTGGAGGGAGACTTTTCTAGGGTGAAAAATATTTTTTTTCATTTTCCTCATTAATATATGGGATGTTATTCATTTTGGATTTATTTTTTTTCTAATAAATATTGGGAAAATATAATTTAGCTGAAAAAACCCTTTCCATATAAGAAAATAGCCCACTAAATTTTTGTAACCCCCTTAATATAACCCCTAAATTTATCCATGGAAGTTAATAAAATCATTTATTGAGGAAGGAGAACATATTTTGATCATTTTTTAGTTGGCATTTGGCATTTTGGAGAGCTTTTGCTTGTCCATTGCACCATGAGTGTTCACTCTCCCTGCTTGTGAACCAATTTCAAGGGAGTTGGATTCCTTTACAATTTGGTTGATGGAGAGGCCATTCAGACCTCTCATTGGAGCTTAATGAAGGTGTTTTAGTTTCATGTTGAAGGTTCATACAGATTTCTCACATATCTCCCTGTTCTCTCATTCTTTCTTCACCATTCCCCACACTCTCATTGATTGCACACACGGTTGAGTGGTGCTTGCATTTGGATGAGTCTATTTGATGCAAAATATTTGGTATATTATGTATGGATATATAATATTATTTCCATGTACACTGTAACACGAAATGTAAGTAATTCATATGTCAAAAGCTTGCAATTCCATGCTATTAAACCATTATTTTTCATGTATTTCACCTTTATATTGAATGAGTTGTATACTAGATTTGTATGAAGGAATTTATATGATGTTTGATATTTTTGGGGAAACAATTTTTATGTTTTATATGATCTCTATATTTCATTTCTTTATCTGAACCATTAACTCTACTTTTCATATGTCAAAATCGAGCTAGTTATGCAATTTCCCTGAAAAATGGTCATATGAATGTTGCACATTATAATCAGTTTATAGAGATAATAACCATGTGTAATGACAGAAATAGATGTATTATATTAATACCCATACTCTATTAATAAATTGTGTACTTTCGTACTTGATTTGGGAAGCCAATTTGGCCCACACCCTAGGGGGGATTTCACCACAATTTCCTAGGAAATTTGCGAAATCAATCATTAGCCACAAACCAAGTTGTAGAAGCCTAAAGTCTGATAAAAAGTGTTTATAGGTCATATTGGGATGTAATAATACTCAAAAATCCATTTAATTTCATATTTGGGACCATTTGGAGTCAATTGGAACCCCCCATAGTCATGACTACTTAAGCTCAAATTTTCCGAAGCTATGGTTTTCTCCAAAAAAACTCAAGTAGTGTTGTTGCAATGGTATAAGAGATCAGTATTGGAACATGTGGAATTTATCTATTTATATTTCCTTATTATTATCCCCCTCCATTAGAGACTAAATCTGAAGATATTGTTAGTAGAGAGGAAGAAGGTGAAGGAGTCAATTCTTCCTTAGTGGTGATTAAGGCTAAACTAGGAGTAGAAACTATGGATGATACAAAAGAAGAATTTAAGTCACTCATGAAGCCATATGTTGATGAGATGACCAAGAATATTATGCAAGGGTTCTAATTTAATTCTACCCAACTTAGGAGTAATTTGGCAGTAGGAAGTAGTAGTAGTTCATGTCATGAAGAGAAGAAGGCCTATGGAGAAACTATTTTCTGCAAGACTGGACCTCAAAATCAGCCCCATGACTTCAAGAATCATACCATACCTACCACTCTTAAGTTTTTAGAGTCTAAATATAACCTTGACACCCCTTATTTCATGAAAGAAGTAGTATATGAGTGGCAGTAACTAAGTGAATAATGTAGGAAAACCCTACCTTTCGACTAGTTCTTCAAGGTCTCTAGCAAACACAAGTATGGAGAAAATGGGGATATGACAGCTTTTCTAAATCAGGAATTGAAGTATACCATAGGAAAGGTAACTATTCCTTCCTTTTATTTCTCTTCCAAAATTTCTACTAGTGGTTGGATTCAAAGATTAGATGCTTATTTCTAGTTGAATCCCATGGTTGAAGAGGATGCATTGAAAATGGCCATTCTAAATATTGAGGGAGAAACCAATGATTAGTGGTTCCATGGTATTCATACCTAGGAAAATATCATATTTCATCATATGAAGATTTTGCCAAAGAATTAGTGGAGAGATTCGATAGGAAAGACCCTAAACTTCATTTCAAATAAATACCACAATTGAAGCAAATCAGGACCCCTAAAGCCTCTATGTTGGAATTTCAAAACCTATTAGTGATGGTTTCTGATATATCTATGGATCATTTGGATCTAGTGTATACCGAGGGGTTAGAAAAACCTTTGAAAAGGGCTAGTGAAACCCCACAAGCCAACTACATTGAAGGATGACATAAATTTGAAAAGAGATTTGCAGAATGTGTTACCAAGGACTTGGTATCCCCCTAATCCTAATTTTCCTTTAAAATTCAAAGAAAGGAGGAAATCATAGAAAAGTAATCTTTTGTTAAGGAGGATATGGAGGGACCAAGAAAATAATTGTTAGGATTTATAATCCTCCCTTGTCTGAACTATTCTATTAGATTATATTTGCCTAACTTAGGAGTCATTTAATTATTATTGGGTCCATTAGTACCATTGGGTCCACTTGGGCTAATGGGGCCACCAGTACCAGTCATTAGAGTGTGGGGAACACAAATAGAGGCTAACTACAACTAATTGCACCTTCATGCATCAGTTTATGTGCCTCCTAGACCAATCCCTACAATTTAGGATTCACTGGGAGTGCCACCACCAACCTCCTTTAGTTGTTGGTAGTTCGTAACTAGTTAAACTAAGTTATGCTTCAATTACATTCAGTTAGATGTCCTCCAATTCAGTTAGCACCAATCTTGCATGGCTGCATGTGGGATGGCTCCTATTCTCACCTACTTATCACCTATCACATCATTTCAACTAGTTTAATTGATTATAACTGATGGGGAGCCTGAATTAGACATCTAGATTTAGCTAGTGAGATATCATAGTGATTTAGACACTTCTAGTTAGCCAGTCAGTCGGTATTGAGTTGGTAGATTTGAATCCTATCCACATGATTCAAATTCTCCTTTATGTAATATTCATGTATACTGTTGGGATTTATGAATTTTATACTGTAATTATACTGAGCAATACTTATCTATTTCCTGTAAAATTGTCATGTTTAGTGTGTATTATTCATTCCATTACACTGCATAATAATACAATCTAATTACACTCATTTCCTGAATATCAATGGCACAATAATTCAAACATGGTATTAGAGCCTACTCAGGAAAGTAGCATGTCCATTCTCCATTGTACACCAGAAGCAGCTGGGTTTCCACATAAGTCTCGCAAAGTGTGCATTGCTAACTCTGGATTCATTTAGAGAAGTATTTGAGGGCATGACAGACCCTGAGAAAGTGTACATGTCGAGATGGAAGGCTTGATTCTGACATAGTGTGAATTGTTTTTTTGTTTGCAGTGTTTTCTTATAGGTGCTACATAGCTTGATTGAAGAAATTGATTGTTCAGAAGGAGAATTGATGGATTCTCAAGATTTCTTACCCTGGATCCTAACACCCTTCAAATATGTTGATTGGAGGGAATATATGCAGGTATGCTTGTGCAAGATTTGCCTGTACAGGATGAAAATGGGCATAGAGACAGAACCTCATCATCCTACTGAGAAAAACAAGTTCTTGAATCAGTTGGATGAAGCATTTGGCTTCCTTTGTCCTCACATTTCTAGGCATCTCCTTTTCATATTGAGGAATTGAAGACTCACAAAGAAGCTTGGGAGAAGCTCAAAATCTTGTTTGGAAAACAAGATGAGCTTCAGGGACACATATTGGAAAACGAGCTAATATCATTGCAACCCAGCAGTTTCAAGACTATCCAGTGGTTTTTCATAAAATTCAAGTCTCTAACACTACAATGTAAGCAATGCGGAATAGAGAGGAAGGATGAGAATCTTGTGATCTCGGTGCTCAAAAAACCTGGTTTTGAGTATTCTATCTATGTCACTACCTTCGATTTTGAAACATCCACATCCCCAATTGGAAGATGCCTTCACTTGATAGCTTTGTTGAGTCTTCAATACAGGAGCAAGATAAGTTGGTCCAAATGGGAGTCCTCCAAACTTCCAAAAACCAAGATCTTCTAATGTTAGACTCAACCAATGCACAAGCTAAAGGGACTCACAAGGGGAAGGAACCTAAAACATATGATTCGAAACCAAAAGAGAGTCAAAAGTCTTCCGATGGAGATTCAGGCTCCAAGAATAATAAAAAGTTTGAAAAGACTAAGTGTCCTTATTGTATGAGGGGATTTCATCCTAAAATACAGTGCACGAAGAATCAAATTGAACAGTTGTCTACCTTCCTTCAATAGAACAACATTTCTCTTCCACATGGAGCAAAGAAGTATGATGTTGGACTACAGACAGAAGATCATGAGGGATGACATGCCTTGAAGGATGGCCTTACTCAATCAAAATATTACTTGATTTATTCTGGAGCATCCAACCACATGGTTGCATCCAAGGATTCATTCTCCACTCTCCCTCTATCAGGAGGACCTAGCATCCACATGGGAGATGACTCCCAAAACCCAACTGTCGAGAGAGGTTCAGTTAAAATACAGCATGGTGAGTTCAAGAATGTTCGCTATGTTTCCTCTCTTGTACCAAATCTGTTGTCTGCTTATCAGATGACCCATACAGACTCTCTCAAGAGAGTTACATTTGACTCTGACTCACTTGAAATCATAGAAAAAATTTACTAGAAATCTCATAACGAAAGGTATTTCCAATCATGCCACTAAGGCTTATGAGTTCTCACATTTTTTTTATGTTTCACCTCCTACATATCTATTCACTCATGCTAACAACACTAGCAAGATATGGCATGAGATATTTGGGCATCTCAATTTCAAATATCTCCAGCAACTCCATAATGATAAAATAGTTGAAGGCTTTCCTCTCATCCAAACATCCGATGGAGTATGTCCCGGTTGCTTGGTAGGTAAACATCCAAAGAAGAGGTATGAATTTGGGAAGGCACATAGGGTTTCCTCTATACTTTATTTGATACACAGTGATGTGTCAGGACCAATTCCTACAAAATCAATTAATGGTTCCAAGTATTTCCTTAATTTTATTGATGATTGTTCTAGGTTCTACTGGATATAATTTATGAAACATAAATCAAGATTTTCTGGAATTTTTATAGTTTTTAAATCTATGGTTGAGAATAGTTTCAGGAAAAAGATCAAGTCCATGAGATATGATAATAGAGGTGAATACACTAAAAGAGACTTCCAATTGTATTGTGAATAAGAGGGGATTCGAATGGAACACTCAGTTCCATACACACCATAGCAAAATGGTAGAGGAAAAATAGATCATTGAAGGAGATGGAAACATTTCTTCTCCAAGCCAAGAATCTGCCTCCTTCTCTTTGGGTGGAAGCTGTAAACTATGCTTCTTATATACATAATAGAGTTCCTCATAAATCAGTGGTCAGGGCCACTCCATTCGAAGCACTGCATGGGTATAAGACCAATGTTTCCCACTTGAGAGTTTTTGGTTCCAAAGCTTGGGCTAGAATACCCATTGATAAGAGAAAGGCCTTCCAAGCCCAAAGTAGTGAAAGTATACTATTGGGATATGCAGAGGATGCAAAATCATACAAGTTGATGGAGGTTGCAACTAGGAAATGCTTCATTGAGCGCAGTGTTTAGTTTGAAGAAGATCAGTTGTTTGATCCACCATCATCCAAAGCACAAGAAGGTATAAACACTCTTCCACTACCTGTTGATGATGATGATTTTCCACATGTTTCAGATTCAAATGAAGAGGAATAAGATCAACATGATATTGGTATTGAGGTTGAACCTCATGAGATTCTAGATCCAAATCCTACATCCATTCCAAACCAAAATCCTAAGCCTAGATGGGCCCAAAAGCTCATTGCTATAGCTGGGGATGGTGCTGACAACCCTGAAGACAGAAGGAGAACAAGGTCCTAGTATCAGAATGAGCATGTTGCTCTCACTCTCACATATTCGCTCCCTACATAGTGGTGCAACAAGGTTCCAGGAAAGTGTTATATGATGATAGTGAATGATCACTCATTTGGCCCACAGAAGAAGAAATTTGATCATCCCTTTCCTCTTCCAGCAAGAAGAAACACATACTACATCCATCAGTTCGGAAAGAAATTGATAGGTTCACATGCACAACTTCAGGATGTTGCTACACAGAAGAACCAAGCTATTGCATAGAGCTGCAAATTGCAGCAGATTTTTTTTTTGCAAGTTATTTCCCAAAGAGGAAGTTTTTTTCTCCTAAGAATAGCTAGTATTTTCCTGTTCTTGCTTATTTTGAGGGGGGGTTTCCCATGAGGTTTTCCCCTATTTCCTCGATTTATTAAGCAACATATTTTAATTCTATTAGATTGTATATGGGTGAATTTTTTTTAATTATATTAGATTGTATATGAGTTTTCCAAAGCATTAGTGGAGAGAATCGATAGGAAAGACCCTAAACTTAATTTCAAAGAAATAGCACAATTGAAGCAAATCGGGACCCTTGAAGCCTCTATGTTGGAATTTCAAAACCTATTAGTGATTGTTTCTGATATATCTATGGATCATTTGGTTATAGTGTATACTGAGGGATTAGAAAAACCTTTGAAAAGGGCTGGTGAAACCCCACAAGCCAACTACATTGAAGGACGACATAGATTTGACAAGAGATTTGCAGAATGTGTTACCAAGGACTCGGTATCCCCCTAATCCTAATTTTCCTTTCAAATTCAAAGAAAGGAGGATATCATAGAAAAGGAATCTTTTGTTAAGGAGGATATGGAGGGACCAAGAAAATAATTGTTGGGATTTATAATCCTCCCTTGTCTGAACTATTCTATTAGATTATATTTGCCTAACTTAGGAGCCATTTAATTATTATTGGGTCCACTAGTACCATTGGGTCCACTTGGGCTAATGGGGCCACCAGTACCAGTCACTAGAGTGTGGGGAACACATATAGAGGTTAACTACAACTAACTGCACCTTCATGCACCAGTTTATGTGTCTCTTAGACCAATCCCTACAATTTAGGAGCCACTGGGAGTGCCACCACCAACCTCCTTCAGTTGTTGGTAGTCGGTCACTAGTTAAGCTGAGTTATGCTTCAATTACATTTAGTTAGATGTCCTCCAGTTCAGTTAGCGCCAGTAGTGCATGGATACATGTGGGAAAGTGCCTATTCTCACCTACCACATCAGTTAAACTAGTTTAACTGATTGTAACTTATGGAGAGACTGAATTAGAGATATGGAGTTAGCTAGTGAGCTCCGATAGTGATTTAGACACTTCTAGTTATCTAGATAGTCAGTCTTGAGTTGGTAGATTCGAATCCTATCCACATGATTCGAATTCTCCTTTATGTAACATTCATGTATACTGTTGGGATTAATTAATTTTATACTGTAATTATACTGGGCAATACTTATCTATTTCCTGTGAAATTTGTCTTGTTCAGTGTGTATTATTCATTCCATTACACTGCATAATAATATAATCTGATTTCACTCATTGATTGAAGATAAATGGCACAATAATTCAAACAAGAACAACTCAAGAGGAATAAAGTATGCTTCATATGTCAACTTCCTTGGGTTCCTGGACATAGGTTTGATAAGGGGAAGGCACACTACATTTAAGTATTCTCTGAATATGAGGAGGAGGAGTTGAAGGAATAAGTGAAACTTGCAGCACAAGCATAGGGGTATGAGATAGCAAAAGAAGAGTAGCCTTCTCCTAAAAAAGGAAAAATTGGAGTACTTTCAGGTGTGCTTGGATTTCACACGAAGTGTAATATACAATCCCAAAGTTTATAGTTCTAGTTGATGGAGGAGCCACTAATAACTTCATATATCCATCCTTGGTGGAAAGGAGAAATATACATGTTGAAACTTTTGATGGCTTCACAGTCATCATTCCAAGTAGCAATTCTATAGACTATACCAAAGGGATTCTAAATATTCAATTTATTATAAGAAATGTAGAGCACAATCATCCAGCTAGTCTCTTGCAAAACAATGTAGAGCACAATCATCCAGTTGATCTCTTGCATCTCTTTCCTATACCAGAAAAAAAATGGGAAAGCATTTCCATGGATTTAATCACTGGTTTACCCAAAGTACTTGGTAAGGATTTCATAGTTGTAGTAGTGGATAGAATCACTAAATTTGACCATTTATTTTATATTAATACATCCTTCACTGTTGCACAAGTGGTTGAGCTATTCTTTAGAGAATTTTTTATATTGCATGGGATTCCCAAGAGCATTTTTAGTGATAGAGATAGCAGATTTTTTAGTGAATTTTGGAAAGAATTCTTAAATATGGTGGGAACAAACTTTACTCCTAGCACAATCTATCATCCACAAAGTGATGGACAAACAAAGAGGGTTAACCAATGGTTGGATGGTTACTTGAGGAACTATGTTACTGGGCAGCAAAAATCGTGGGTCAAATGGTTGCACTTGGGTTAGTTTTGATATAATACTACTTTTCATATGTCCATTGGCATGTCTCCTTTAAAATAACTTTATGGTTATGATGCGCCTACTTTTATTTACCACATATTTGGTGATAATAGAGATCCAAAATATAAGGATTGGATTAAATAAAGTCAAAATAGTTTGAACGTTTTGAAAGATAAGTTGTAGGTTGCCTAAAACCAACAATAAAAATATGCAGATTAACATAGAGTGGAGAGACATTTCCAAGTGAATGAATTGGTTTACTTGAGGTTTCATCCTTACAAACAAGCCTCCTTAAAAGGCAAAGGTTCAGAAAAGATCAAACCAAGGTTTTATGGTCCCCACAAGGTGGTTCAAAAAGTTGGATAAGTTACATATGAATTGTAACTTCCAGAAGGAAGTAAAATCCATAATCTATTTCATGTTTCATGTCTTAAAAATATGATAGGTCATCATATTTTGGTTTCATATTCATTACCTCCCTTGGATGATCAATAACAACTCATACTCATTCTAGAAAGAATAGTGAAGACAAGGGAAAGAAAGCTAAGGAGCGGAACTATAAAGGAATACTTGGTACAATGGAAGGATTTGCCTAGTGAGGAAGCCACTTGGGAAGATGAACAAATTTTGCAGCATCCAAACTTTGAAATTTTTGAGGAAAAACAATCTTGGGTGGGGAGGATTGTCATGTCCCCATCCAAATATGACTACTTGCAAACTATGTTTCACCAACCTAGTAGATCCCTAGGTTGAGGTGGAGGCATAAAATTTTGTAATAAGGGAGCTCTGAGACCTGAAAGGACCTTAGTTTACCATATTCACATTAAATTGGGTCACATAAATAATAAATTTTAAGAAAATAAGGTGGCATTGGTTCATGGAGACACTTGGAGGCTTATGGAGTCCTTGGGTGGCTAGATTCCCCCACACATTTGGCATGACCTTCATCCAAATTTGAATCCATGGGGAATGTAAAATTATTAGAGGGTTATCTTGTTATAATAATCAAAAACCCATTCCCATACTTAGGATACAATAATTAATCTTTTTTACTAATTTCCTAGGTCCTACACTAGCTAGTTGGCATCCACTTTCACCCTTTGGTCAAAAATTGCAAAAACTGCCTCCATGAGTGCCTTCATAAGATTTTGGATAATATTCTAAAAAATCAGCAGAATACCTAGTTTATTAAGTGTGCACTCCTACCTTATCCCGAGTTTGACTTCTTTTTAGTAGCGTTTAAGGAAAAAGGTGAAAGCTAGTCATATGGCAATTGCCTTGTTATTTGCACAACTCATCCTCCATATTTTTCTCTCCTGAAAGCATGAGTATATTTAATTTCCATCACTTATCAGCTGATACATCTCATTCATCCAATTCATGAGTTCATTGACTTGTTTGGAAAGTGTTTTATGCACCTAGGGGGGATTTTTGACTTTTAGTAAGCCTGCTTTTGTAAGGATTCAACATTTATCCTTAGGAATTCAAATATATGATGTAATTATATATTTGGATAGCCTATTACTTTATAATTTTGGATTATGTAAACTTCTAAAATGCAATTTCATGTTATGCGCCAATTTTAGTCTCCAATTTGAGTGGATTTATGCATGTTTTTCAAGCAATTTTGTGAGTTCAATTGATCTAAGCTTGGTATTAATTTTCACATGGTATTAGAGCCTCTTTATCTTAATTTTAATTCTCTCTTATTTCTTTTTTAGGATCTGCATCACTCTCCCATGGAAAGCATTCAGTATGTTTAGGGCACATTTGTTGAAGAAATGGATCAATCTCACCATATCATCTTGACTCCATTCAACTACTTCGAATGGAAGGCACATATGGATATTATGATGAGGAAAAAAGGCATATTTAGAGTGACCATGGAAACTTAGGTTGATCCCAATGCACCAGCAGAGAAGATCAAGTGCCATAATAGGAGGGATGAGGCTTACGGTCTCTTATGTCTGAGCATTTCCAAACACCTTCTTTTCCATCTATATGGATTGACATCACCAAATTAAATATGGGAGAAACTCCAAACCTTATTTGAAAAGACAAATGAAATGAGGGGGCATTCACTGGAGAATGAGCTTGTCTCACTTAGTCCAAGAAATTTCAAATCCTTACAAGTCTACTTCTCCAAGTTCAAATATATTGTTCTTCAATTAAAGTTGTGTGGTATTGAAAAGAAAGATGAACAACTAGTCTTGGCCATACTTTTGAAGATTGAATCTGGATATTATGTGTTTGTGTTGACCTTCTATTCCATAAAGTTGACAATTTGAAATGGGAATATGTCTTCACTTGCATAGTTCATGGAATCTTTGACCCAAGTACAAGATAAGTTGGTCATGATGGGCACCATCAAGCCTTCCAAAGATCAAGCTTTGGTTGCTATAGATTCAAATATGTATTACAAAGGAAAGAATAAGTCTAATCCAAATAAGCCTCTTGATCAAAATAAATACAAATCCAAGTCTCATGAGAAGCCTTCAAGCTCTAAGAAGAATTCCTAGAAGAAGAAAGGTAAAGGTAAAATGAGAAAGTGCACATACTATGGTAAGGGATATCATCAAGAGAGATATTGCATGAACAAACAAATTGGTATGTTGATTTAACTCCTTGAAAAGCACAACATCTCTCTCCCTAAAGGTGCAAAGAAGAAGGAGAGTGCATACAATTTTGAAGACAAAGATCATTCATGCATTGGTAGAAAGCATCGTAAGGTCTTCTTCCTTTATCATTGATTCTAGAGCTTCAAGACACATGGTTTCGACAAGGGAGGCCTTCTCCTTTCTTGATGACTCAAATGGTCCTAAAATTGTATTGGGAGATGTTTCTGAAATTGAAAGTAAATCGAAGGGTATAATAGATCTTAACCATGGTTCCTTCAATAATGTTTTGTATGTCCCAGGTCTTGTTTCCAATCTCTTTTCAGTCTATCAAATGACCCACACTGGGTATCCTAAGAAGGTTGTCTTCACTCTCATTGATGTTGAAATCACTAAAATTTTGAATAGTAGAGTTCTATTGTAAAGGAAAGTTTCCTATGGCTAGGGTTTAAGAGGCCATCAATGTACTGGGGTTGAAAGAGAGATGCATATAGTTCTGCAAGTATATATAAACAAGATCAAAGATTTGAATTTTTCATACCTTAGCCAAATGAAGCTTGATCCAAGCAGCCCTTCAATCCTCCTCTTACTCCTCTTGCTCCTCTTGCTCCAAGAGACCTACAAAAAGAATTATACCTTCCTCAAACCAAATAGACTATATGAAAGGAGATTATATTCAATGAAACATGAAAACATAATATGATAAATAACATCATATAATCATAATCAAAGATTCAATATACAAGACACATTGATTTGGGAAGAAGAAGGACATCACATCTTTATTGATCATGAAAAAAAAGCACAAGTATACCTTCTCTTCAAGTTGGGCACCTCACGAAACCTTGATTTGGTTCTACTACTTCTCTTCTCCAAGGAACTCAGCCTCCAAGCTCTGTAACACAAGGAGAAAGCTTCTAGGGAAAAAGTGTGGGCAAAGAGAGCTCCAATTCCTCTAGCATAACAATGCAAAGGTTCAAGTCCCCTCTCATGGACCTCCCTACCCCTATTTATATGCTTGTGAAGAGATAGGGTCGAAGACAAAGTACTTACAACTGGAGTCAGTTGCATAACTACCCAAACTACCCGAATTTTGAAAAACGTATTTTTTTGACATTTTCAGGAGGAATACGTGGGTTGCGGAGACAACATTCACATATGCAGGAGTATACGTGAGTTTCAATGTAAATAGTCATGTATTTAGGGCATACGTGAGTATTATATATAACAATTCATGTACAATACACAGGTTTCTTTAAGGCAACTCGCATATTGTTACGGAGAGAAATTCCTATGGCTTGGGGTACCACAACAGACAGCTAGACTCCAGAAATCAATCTTTCCCAATATGCAATAGAAATAAAAACATCTAACACTAAAGGATCGAACCTCATACCTTATTCTGGACGGTTGAAGTAGATCCCCGTTGAGCTTTCCAATCTTCAACTTGAATTGTTATAGCACGTCCTCAACAACAAGTAAACAATACAAGCATACTATATTTCATGGTGTTAGATCTATTCTAGCATATATAAATCAATAATGTATAAGCATTTGACATATTCCAATGGAAACAATATTCATTCAAATACACATTACTGGACAGGAAAAGATATTTCTATTAATATGAATCAGAGATTACAAGTGACAACCTCTGACGGCACGTCTGCGAATCGGAGAAACTGAATCCCCCACTTGGGCCTCCACCACCTCAATCCTCCATCACTCTGATAGCAATGTTACTAACAAAGGGCAATCTTGGGAAGAACACAACAGTGCTCCAAGGGATAAAGGGATGTAGACTCAAGCATAAGTTCTGGCAACAATGGACTATAGTTTCGGTACTCTCAATTCTCTCTTATCTCTCCCCCCCTTTAATGTACCAAGGGGCTCCTTATATAGCTTCACAAGGGACAATGAAGGGTCGAATCCGAGAGATCTCAAGGAATATGGAAGGCCAGGAGTGATATGAATTGGATCCAAGACAAGGAACGCTCCAAAGCATTTGGACTATGCACACATCCTGATGTACGCGACTATAGGGGTCAAACCAGCGTATGTAAGCGGTTATCGGGGAAAAATATGCGTATATCATAGTTTATATAGTTTTGGGGATGATCAATGATACATCAAAGGATAAAATGTGGTCCATTGGGTCTAAAGAGTCTGCAGCGGGACAAGGGAAGGCCATACAATGTGTGATTCACCTAGTGTGGTGAAATCCGCTATAACAGATGCCCCCTAATGTATGAGATCAGAGGGGTTATACGATGGCCGAAATACATTATAAGTCCATCCCAGAAGTGAAGTGATGAAGGTACCCAAATGGAAGACCAGCCACCCAATCAGCATAATACCATAATACAACCCTGCATATAACTGCGAATACATATAGCAGTCCCGGATACATAAGAGTACAATGGCCATGAATAGGCATGAAACATGATAACACATATGTGGTCATCGCCACGTACAATATACATAGATCAGAATCTCCATGAGGAAGATATACAAAGGACCATGATCTCCACAAAGGCTGAAGATATATAACAGATCAAGATCTCCATAGTGGCTGGAAATGTCTGACATATACTGGAACAAGTCACGAGAGCTGAAATCTCATGAACACTGGCATGATCAAGGAGGTAGCATATAGTGGATGTCACCAATCTGGAAGGTCTTCTACACAAACCGCTACGAGTACATGTCCTACTATGCGAATAGAGGTGTCAAGGTCAAACATAGTAGTCCATCGTCTGATTACCGGTCATTGATGTATACCGTTAACAGACGCGAGATCACCCACCAATAATGAAAATGGGAATCAAGGTACTAGAGTGCAAACTAACAAGTGTGAATAAATGTGTTGAGGTCGAACACTTGAGAGAATCCATCGATCAGGGGACATTGATGTATTCCCAAAACTGTCGATGGCGAGAGAACCTGCTACTGATGACTACAAGTCTCAAGGCACTCAAAATGACTCTAGATTCTAATCCCAGAATAAATGATCTGAAGTCGATGGGATGAAATCCGCTGGAAGGAGGGCATTAGGGCATCCCCCATCATCCAACACGAGGTACTCAGCAAAGCTGTATAATGTGGAAGGAATCGATCATAAGGTGCACGAACCAGTAACTATATCGGGAATGGCCGACATGCAAAGTCAAGATAACTGAGGAATGGTCGACTCAGGTTTCAACTTCCTTCGAACAAGAGCATAACGGCGTATGGTGACTAAATGAAGGTAGCATAGCCTCGATATACAAACTGGGACATATCTATGACGCAGGAGGCATCAATAGAGGCTCCATAGGGACTGGGAGAAATTCCTATGGCTTGGGGTACCACAACAGACAGCTAGACTCCAGAAATCAATCTTTCCCAATATGCAATAGAAATAAAAACATCTAACACTAAAGGATCGAACCTCGTACCTTATTCCGGATGGTTGAAGTAGATCCCCATTGAGCTTTCCAATCTTCAGTTTGAATTGTTATAGCACGTCCTCAACAACAAGTAAACAATACAAGCATACTATATTTCATGGTGTTAAATCTATTCTAGCATATATAAATCAATAATGTATAAGCATTTGACATATTCCAATGGAAACAATATTCATTCAAATACACATTACTGGACAAGAAAAGATATTTCTATTAATATGAATTAGAGATTACAAGTGACAACCTCTGATGGCACGTCTGCGAACTGGAGAAACTAAATCGCCCAC
>LPNX010659645.1:94252-310824 GCA_001517045.1 Pseudotsuga menziesii | reverse complement strand
TTCTTCCTCCAAAATTAATAAATATTATTTTATTATTTTAACTATTATTTTATTAATTTATTTTAGGAGGCCCATTTTGAGTTGAAATTTCCTCTAATGAATGAGGAAAAAACATTGTTTTAGGGGCACACGTGGGTTGGACCACTGACAGGTCGCGTATCATATGCAGGTTGACAGTATAGAAAGTCATGTGTACAAGAACAAATGGGTTGTACTACTGACAGGTCGCGTATCATACGTGGGTTGACAGTATAGGAAGTCACATGTACAAACCAGACATGCGACTGTTCAGTCGGCAACTCACGTATGGGTGGGAAAAACACAAAAAAATGGTGAAAAAATGCCTTAGGAAGGCAGGGGAGGTGTTCTATTAGAAAGATAAAGTGTTCCTAAGTGGCAAGAAAGACCTGGAACCTTGCAAAAGACTAAAAGAAAAACAAAGAAACCCCAAACAGACAAGGCTCTCCCCAGGGGAGTTGCTAGTTCTGTTGTAAAGGAAAGTTTCCTATGGATAGGGTTTAAGAGGCCATCAAATTTATGGGGTTGAAAGAGAGATGCATATAGTTCTGCAAGTATATATAAACAAGATTATATATTTGAATGGTTCATACCTTAGCCAAACAAAGGTTGATGCAAGCAGCCCTTCAATCCTCCTCTTGCTCCTCTTGCTCCAAGAGACCTGCAAAATGAATTATACCTTCCTCAAACCAAATAGACTATATGAAAGGAGATTATATTCCATGAAACATGAAAACATAATATGATAAATAACATCATATAATCATAATCAAAGATTTAATATACAAAACAGATTGATTTGGGAAGAAGAAGGACATCACATCTTTATTAATCATGAAAACAAAGTACAAGTATACCTTCTCTTCAAGTTGGGCACCTCACGAAACCTTGATCTGGTTTTGTTGCTTCTCTTCTCCAAGAAACTCAGCCTCCAAGCTCTGCAACACAAGGAGAAAGTTTCTAGGGCAAAGGTTTGGGCAAAGAGAGCTCCAATTCCTCCATCATAACAATGCAAATGTTCAAGTCCCTTCTCATGGACCTTTCTACCTCTATTTATATGCTTGTGAAGAGATAGGGTCGAAGACAAAGTAGTTACAACTAAAGGAGTCAGTTGCATAACTACCCAAACTACCCGAATTTCAAAAAATGTATTTTTTTGACATTTTCAGGAGGAATACGTGGATTGTGGAGACAATAGTCGCGTATGCAAGAGGTATATGCAAGTTGCAATGTAAATATTCATGTATTTAGGGCATATGTGAGTATTATATATAACAATTCACGTACAATACGCGGGTTTCTTTAAGGAAACTCGCATATGCATCAAAATATATCATTTTTAGGGTACTTCTTAGCATTTTCAAACTTTGGTGTCTTCTATAATATTTTAGCCGACTCATATACCTTTCCAATGGTGCAAAGATGAGGTCAAATGGAGTTACAAAACTCAATATATGGATCCTCCAAGTTAGGTGTTTTTTTAGTGACTTTCATGAAGTGTTGTCATGGAAGTGTCAACATACAATGAAATCATGGGAAAGTGGTCATAGGTAGAGATGTGTCATTTTGAGCTATAATAGGGAGGACTTCTCCTTTCTTGATGATTTGAGTGGTCCTAAAATTGTATTTGGAGATGCTTCTGAAACTAAAAGTAAATCAAAGGGTATAATAGATCTTAACCATGGTTCCTTCAATAATGTTTTGTATGTCCCAAGTCTTGTTTCCAATCTCTTTTCAGTCTATCAGATGACCCACACTGGCTATCCTAAGAAGGTTTTCTTCACTCCCATTGATGTTGAAATCACTAAAAATTTGAATAGTAGAGTCATAGAAAAGGATTTTTTTTATCATAGCTCTAAAGTGTACAAGTTCTCACACTTCATGCCCTTCTCAAACCCCTCTCCTCTCCTCACTCATGCTAATGAAGCTAGAAATCTATGGCATGAAATGTTTGGCCATCTAAACTAAAGGTACCTATCTAATTTGTGTAACAAAGACATGGTCATAGGGTTGACCAAAATCAAGTTTTCTAAATGTGTCTATCAAGGATGCATTCTAGGAAAACACCCAAAGAACAAGTATGAGAGAGTCAGTCATGAGCAAACCTCTTCACCCCTTGAGCTTATTCATAGTGATATAGATGGTCATTTCCCTCATATTTCACTGATTCAAGCCAAATATTTCCTAACATTCATTGATGATGTTTCCAGATACTGTTGGGTCTTCTTCCTCAAGTACAAGTCATAAGTTTGTGACCTCTTCAAAGGTTTTAAATCCTTAGTTGAGAAGTAGTCTGGAAGAAAGCTCAAGGTCCTCGGATCAGATAATGGTGGTGAATATGTCAAATCTAAATTTCTACAATGAATATTCATGTATCTAGATGCAGCACTCTATTCTTTACACACCTTAGCAGAATGGTTGTTGAGAGGAAGAATAGATATCTCAAGGAGATGGCCACTTGCATGATGGAGTCTAAAGATTTGCCACCAAATTTTGGGATGAAGAAATCAATTGTGCATCCTATATCCATAATAGGGTTCCTCACAAATATCTTTATGGATTCACTCCTTTCGAATATTGGAGTGGACAGAAGCCTGATGTGTCTCACTTCATGATTTTTGGCTCTAAAGCTTGGGATAGAAATCCACTAGAAAAGAGGAAGGATTTGGAACCCCAAATTCAAGAATTCCTATTTGTTGGGTATTCATAATATTCTAAATGGTATAATTTTATCAACATGAGCACTCAAAAACCCTTCATTTAAAGGAGTGTTCAGTTTGAAGAAGAGCCCATGAAGCAGCAGAAATTGGAGAATCCTCTTCACTACCACCACCTATGGTTGTAAGTGAAGACTCTAATAGGTTTTATGATTCTGATATGTCTAATAATGAATATTTAATTGCATATACTAACACTCCTACAAGAACAAATTGGGAAGCAAATACCATTCAAGCATCTAAGGAACTAGCTGGGAATCCTAGTGATTCTACACGAACTAGATCTCATTTCGAGAGCGCCCTTTCTGTCAAGGACCCATGATTTGATTAAAAGTGTTATATGATGGTTGAATCAGATCCAAAAAAATATGAAGAAACATCAAAATATATAATATGGAAAACAACCATGAAACATAAATATCATTCGCTCCATAAGAATGAAACATGGGAACTAGTCAATCTTCCACCAGGGAGAAAGCTAGTCAAGTGAAAATGGGTATTCAAGACAAAGTTTTCTGCTGATGGCTCTCATATGAATTAAAAGGAAAGGTTAGTTTCCAAGGGCTTCTCCCAAGTCCAAGGCATTGACTACAATGATACCTTTGCACCAATGGAAAAGATGGACTTTATAAGACTATTTTTGGCCATTGCAGCTTCCAAGCAATGGGAGGTACATCACATGGATGTGAAGAGTGCCTTTCTACATGGAGATATCAAAGAAGAGATATATATGAAGCAGCCAAAATATTTTGTTACTAATCCATCTCTTGTGTGCAAGTTGAAGAAATCACTATATGGGTTAAAACAAGCTCCCAGAGCTTGGTATGCCAAGATTGATGGCTTTCCGCTATCACATAACTTTAGTAGATGCAAGTCTGATCCAAATGTTTATTTGACTTCGATTCATGGTAAAATAATTATTATTGTTTTTTATTTGGATGAACTGTTGATAAAAAGAAGTTGCATGAAAGAAATTTCCTCCTTGAAGGATGCATTGAACCATGCCTTCTCTGTGACTGATTTGGGATTGTTGAACCAATTTTGGGGGCTTGATATTTCTCAATCAACCCTTGGAATAAAATTACATCAGTCGCAGTATGATTTAGACCTACTAAACAAGTTCAACATGAAGGATTTCAAGCCAAGAAATGTTAGGATTTATAATCCTCCCTTGTATGTACTTGTTTATTAGATTATATTTTCCTAACATATGAGTCATTAATTAATATTGGGTCCACTAGCACCATTGGGTCCACTTGGGCTAATGGGGCCACTAGTACCAGTAACTAGAGTGTGGGAAACAAATATAGAGGTTAACTGCAACTGACTGCACCTTCATGCATAAGTTTGTGTGCCTCTGAGACCAATCCCTGCAATTTAGGAGCCACTGGGAGTTCCACCACCAACCTCCTTCACCTGTTGGTAGTTGGTAGCTAGTTAAGATAAGTTATGCTTCAGTTATATTCAGTCATATGTCCTCTAGTTTAGTTAGTTCTAGTCTTGCATGGCTGCATGTGGTAAGGTGCCTATTCTCATCTACCACATCAATTTAACTGGTTTAACTGATTATAACTGATTGGGAGACTGAATTAGACAATTGGAAGTAGACTAGTGAAATTTGATAGTGAATTAGACACTTCTAGTTAGCCATGAGGTCAAATTGAGATGGTATATTTGAATCATATCCACATGATTCAAATTCTCTTTTATGTAACACTATTGTATATTGTTGGGATTAATGAAGTTTATACTATAATTATACTGAGTAATACTTATCCATTTTCTGTGAAATTTGTCTTGTTCAGTGTGTATTTTTCATTCCATTCCACTGCACAATAATACAATATAATTGCACTCATTTCCTAAAGATCAATGGCACAATAAGTCAAACATGGTATCAGAGCCTACTCAAGAAAGCAGTAAGTATGTCCATTCTCCATTGTACACTAGAAGCAGCTGGGTTTCCACATAAGTCTCGCAAAGTGTGCATTGCTAACTTTGGATTCGTTCAGAGAATTATCTACAGGCATGACGGATGCTAAGAAAGTGTACATGTCAAGATGGAAGGATTGATTCTGACATAGTGCAAGTTGTTTTCGTGTTTGCGGTGTTTTCTTACAGGTGTTACATAGCTTGATTGAAGAAATTGATTGTTCAGAAGGAGAATTGATGGATTCTCAAGATTTCTTACCTAGGATCCTAACACCCTTCAACTATGTTTATTGGAGGGAAGATATGCAGATCTCCTTGTCCAAGCTTGGCCTGTACAGGATGACTATGGGAAGAGAGATAGAACCTCATCATCCTACTAAGAAAAACAAGTTCTTGAACCGGTCAAATGAAGCTTTTGACTTCCTTTGTGCTCACATCTATAGGGATATCCTCTTTCATCTTGAGGGATTGAAGGCTACAAAAGAAGCTTGGGACAATCCCAAATTATTTTTTAGAAAACAAGATGAGCTTCATGGACACATCTTGGAGAATGATCTAATATCATTTCATCCCAACAGTTTCGAGACTATCGAACAGTTTTTCACAAAATTCAAGTCTCTAGCACTACAATGTAAGCAATGCAGAATAGAGAGGAAGGATGAGAAGCTTGTGCTCTCTATGCTAAGCAAACTTGGTTATGAGTACTCTGTCTTTGTCTCTACCTTCCATTTTGTAAGATATTCCATCCCTAATTGGAATATTCCTTCACTTGATATCTTTTTCAAGTCCATTAATACAGGAGCAGGATAAGTTGGTCCAAATGGGAGTCCTCCAAAACTCCAAGAACCAAGCTCTTCTGATGTCAGAATCAACCAATGTGCAAGATAAAGGGAAGCACAAATGGAAGAATCCTAAATCCTTTCGTTCAAATAGAAAAGAGAATCAGAAGTCTTCTACTGGAGCCTGGGGTTCTAGAAAATAAAATACTAGATGTTCATATTGTATGAGGTTTTCATCTAGAAATTCAGTGCATGAAGAAGACCCTCGACTAGTTGAAAGCACTCCTTGAACATAACAATATTTCCCTTCCACAAGGTGTAGATATTTATGATGTTGGAGAACGGACTGAAGAATTTGAGAGGTGTCGTGCCTTGAAGGCAGGCCTCACTCCGTCGAAGTCTTTCTTGATAGATTTTGGAGCATCCAACCACACAGTTTCCTCCAGGGACTCCTTCACCACTCTTACTCTATGAGGAGGACCTAGCACTAATATAGGATGTGACTTTGAAATCCCAACTACTGGGATAGGTTCTATTAAAATCCAGCATGATGAGTTCAAGAATGTACTCAATTTTCCCTCTTCTGCAGCAAAGCAAGTTGTTCAAGATGAAGAAGAAGCAGAATCTTCCACACAGTCAATTCAAATTGAAGAAAGTCTCCTTGGAGTGACTCCTTATCCTGCTGCTTCAGAATTTTATGAAATCTCTAATATCTCATCTTCTCATATGGATTATCCAGAATAAGACATTTGAATCTCTGTTATTGAAAAAAAACTCTCCATCCATTCTATGCAAATGAAGAAATATCAGATTTCTCTATCTCTAATGATGTTATTGGTGTGCATATAAGTAATAATTTGGTTTTTTTGGAATAAATATCAGATTTTAGGAGTGATTCATTAACTCTCATTGATATTGAGCTTCCAGGAAATTCCTACATGATTGAATGCACCAACACTCAGAGTTTTGAAGAAGGAGAAAATTGTGCATCTACCATCTCGGTGGAGCACACACTTGGATATGATATGAACTTATTTGGATATAATATGATCTAATTTTCATCTGATATGACCTTATTTGGTTTGAGTTTTAAGTTTCAAGAGCTTCCAATCATGCTTGTAACTGTTCTCATCAATTTTGGTGTGAAAAATCAAGTACCGTAAGTCTCTTTCAAACTTGTTGTTGGGGATTTGATGTTATTTTTCTCTTATGAGTTTGTTGATATTATATTTTGTGGATCATTGGTTATTTTTTAAGCTATATTAGATCATGGATCTCAAGAATTCCCTCTCCAAATTCCCAGGGATTCTCTACCTATCTATTTGATCACATGCTCATCTCCTCACAGAACTAGTAAAGATGGAGACATTGTGCATTTGCCTAGACACTTGCTCCTAACACTTGGAGCTGATTTTACCTCACTTGGTTTGATGTTCAAGGATTCCATATATCAGTTTCTTGGTTTTTCCTCACATGGTTTGAATTCTCAATCACTTTTTCTCTCTCATCAGTTGATCTCAGTTGCTCTACATGGGTCCAGTTTTCATCTTGCAGTTGTCTATGTTCCTGATTCGGTTGAGCATTTTCTTCTTCTTCCAAAGAGGAAAATTCCTCCAGACATGGTCATTAGTTTGGAGAGGTTCACATGCACAGCTTCAGGATTTGTTGCACAGAAAAACCATATTGCTGCATAGTGCTGCAAGTTGCAGCAAATTTTTTGCAAGTTATTTCTGAAAGAGGAATATTTTTGTCCTAAGAATAGATTTTATTTCATGTTCCTACTTATCTTGAGGGGGGGGATTCCAATCATTTTTTCCCCTATTTCCTTGGTTTATTAAGCAACATTTTTTAATTCTTTTAGATTGTAATTGGGTGACTTTTGGCCTTGTTTCTAAGGCCCACAGTTGTCCAAGTTAGGATTAAGGGGGGTGTTAGGATTTATAATCCTCCCTTGTTTGTACTTGTCTATTAGATTATATTTTCCTAACATAGGATTCATTAATTAATATTGTGTCCACTAGCACCATTGGGTCCACTTGGGCTAATGGGGTCACGAGCACTAGTCACTAGAGTGTGGGAACACATATAGAGGTTAATTGTAACTAACTACACATTAATGCATCAGTTTATGTGCTTCTGAGACCAACCCCTACCATTTAGGAGCCACTGGGAGTGCCACCACCAACCTCCTTTAGTTGTTGGTAGTTGGTAACTAGTTAAGCTAAGTTATTCTTCAGTTACATTCAGTTAGATGTCCTCCAATTCAATTAGTGTCAGTCTTACATGGTTGCATGTGGGAAGGCACCTATTCTCACCCACCACATCAGTTTAAGCAGTTCAACTGATTATAACCTATTAAGAGACTAAATTGGACAATTAGAGTTAGACTGGTGAAATCTGATAGTCATTTAGACACTTCTAGTTATCCATGCCATCATATTGAGTTGGTAGATTCAAATCATATCCACATGATTTGAATTCTCCTTTATGTAACACTGTTGTATACTATTGGGATTAATGAAGTTTATACTATAATTATACTAAGCAATACTTTTCTGTTTCCAGTGAAATTTGTCTTGTTCAGTGTGTATTATTCATTCCATTACACTATGTAATAATACAATCTAATTGCACTCATTTCCTCTTGCACAATAATTCAAATAAGCAAGACTCCTTTCCTCTCATGAATTAAGCTTGAAGAAGTGAATTCAACTCCTTTGGTAAACAACACACTGTATAGGCATCTAGTTCATTGCCTACTTTATTTAACTCACACTCGACCTGATATCTCTTATTGTTATTAGGAATTCTCAACCAGTGCTGACACTGCTTGTTCCTCTGTAATGCAAAACATAACTACAGAAGAAAAAAAATCACAGCAACATATCCTTCCCTTGAATAGTCAAATTAATTAACATAACGCATCATATACCTCAACCATAGATCTGTTTATCTTCTCTCCGGAAAGTCCTTGAGATGATTCAATACCTGCAAGATGGATCACAAGACAAACAAAAAGATGAGAGCATCATGATAATCAACTATCCATACTGGTGATCAAGGAGTCCAATAATATTTAATCACAAACACAATATTCAAATATAGGAAAGGGAAATGTTTTTGTATTAAAATATGGATGAGAAGAAGTACAACCAAAATCCTTGATGTTGACAACTTCTGTCTCAACAAATGTCTACAAACTCCTATGAATACCTATCTAGCTACAAGCTACCTCTACTTTGCCTCTATTCAGACTTCAAACTAGCAGCATAAGGATGCTTTTTATGGCCTCCCCCACTCTCTTCATGGAGGCTCCATTTATAGGCCAAGAACTCATAGGATGACTTGACAAAAGGATAGAATAGGATCCCTATAGGTGAGGGAGGTGAATGCCACCTCTCCCAGACATGCAGGAACCAATTCCATGAAGGATTATGTACATAATCTTCTAGAAGCTTCTTTTTTTCCCCTTTAAGTGACCATCAACGCTTTTTGGTAAACTAGACAGAGCGTCGATCTAGGATTTTTTCCACTGCCAAGGGATAACGATGCTTTTTTCTCAACTGATGGAGGCGTCGACAACGCTCTATGGAAAAGGTAAAGGAGCATCGTTCCTTCTAGGTCAGGGCAAAAAATGGCCAAGGTGATCCAGATCAGGCTTTTTGGGAGGTTGGAAAGAAACAAGAAAGTCATCTGAAGGCTGACTAGGCAATGTGAGATTTTCATGTGCAACAGAATGTCCCCCAAAGTATGAAGCTAGAAGAATGTGATAGGTGAAATATTTTGCAATATTTTTGCCTAATACAGAGGTAAAGAGAGATAGACTCATAAAGGACCAATAACTGACTTTTATCCAATCCAATCACAGCTGCAGACCAATACACTGCAGATCTATGATGATGACTATGTCATGGCTACCCAAAATACACTATAGATCCATGATTGACCATTGTAAGAGATAGGTCATAGCTACGAGATATACAAAGTAGATCTATGCCTCTCAATTTTAGATATAGAACACAACCACCGAACATACAATGTGGATCTGTGTCATGACTCTAAATGATCTCCAAACGCAACCTAAGCATATGCAATGATGATGATAAATACTAATCACTCAAGGTCTTCATCCCAATCTTTGAACGATATGAATCTAACCATGTGATTACAATGTCTTGACACGGAACATGGTATAAACCACTTGATTACCAGTCATTGATGTCAACTGTTAACAAGTGTGAGGGAAATCACCATTGATGTCAATGATTCCCAAGGTATCTCAATACAAATCATCAAATGTGAATAAAGGACTTGAATTCAAACATCCGATGAGATCTTTCAATCAAGAGCCAATGATGTAAACTCATGTTGAAAGCCAGGTAACCTACCATTGAGGCATGCATGCCCAAGGTAATGTCTAGGTTTCTAGGTATCATCCCTGGATAATGATATGAAGTCGACAGGAATAGACCCTATCACAGGAGGTCCATGATGATTCCCATATCAGTGACACAAAACTGAGAATAAAATTTGATTTGGAACAATAGGACTGACTCAAACATGACTGAATTTTAAGGACAAGTGAGGTTATTGACGAATTATGTTTCTAAGAGAGGTGACCTTTGAACAATTGGGCAACACGACACATGACTTGGAAGTATTGACTTACGAGAATAGAACCAGGTGTAATGCAAGGAATATAACAAAACATTCTTTGAATTGACTCAAAGGAGTTAGGTGACTCACAAAAATGGATTGACTCAAAGACAAACCAAAAACCCAAACTGTTCAGATATGCAAATGCAAACAGGTGCCATGTTCAAAGGTGGATCGTAGAGTACTGCCATCTAAACAAATGTAAACCATTTCCCTTTCCTTTAGTTTCCCCACCTTGAAAGGTGAGTGCCTCTTTTCATTTTTACAAGTCCAAAGAGGGTAACAAAAACTCATTGAATCTCATTAAGTGATGAGTCCATTCTCATATTTTTCACAAACCTGAGAAAGGAGGGGTTCGTTCCCGAAATAGGGTCTCACATCGTGTGTTTTATGAGTCTGGTGCAAGTAAACTCATTTGTCATTTCATGTTTAGAGAGTCTAAAATGACTAAGAAGACTCCAAAAAAGGGTCCTTTTTCGTAAATAAGGCCAGTCAGTCCGAAAAAGAGATAACCTACCCCCGACTAGTCGACAGTTCTGATTTTTTTACAAGCGTGAACGCAACAAATTCGCTTGCCAATATTTTTGTGTTTTGAGGAGACTGAAAAGAGCTTAAATATAACTCCCGGACCAGGTTCCTTTTTCATAATCCATTTTTTACGAGTCTGAAAAAGCGAAAAAAGTACACTCGACACCTTTCTACTAGATTTTTAATGAGCATGTAAAAAGTGTAAACGATGCTCAGTACTTTTTCCATTTAGCTCCAAGCTCTAAAAAGACAAAAATAGCTTAACACATAACCATGACCCTCCATTTACCTGAAAAAATCAAAAAATGCTATCAAAGGTCATTTTCTCAAAACTATATAAAGTAAAAATAAAAACCCAGTTTTGACAAAATGATTTGGATTTCAAAATAAAATAAATTATAATATAACTTTGCAAATCTCAAAACATTATATAAATAGAAGGGTAGGTAACTTTTATTTTACCATTGGGTGAGTTTTGGAAGGTAGCTTTGGTAGCAAGAGTTCCTCCGACGATTTTACGAGGGCATTCCATTTCTTTGTTGTTTCTCAATCCATTAGAAGAGGTAAACACTTGGTCTTCTCTTCTTTTTATGTTCAATAGTTTCCATTTTTTCTTTTGCATTGTTAATTTGAAAGTTCCCTAACTATTTTTAAATGGTTTAAAACACAAAGTATAGGGTATATTTTTCTTTGCAAAGGAAAAATAGGATGCTTTCCACCTCCACAGAAGTTTCAATGTCAAAACAGGAGGCAAATATTTTTATTTTGGGGTTTTTAGTCGTCGGTTCATGCCCCCAATGGTGCTCTGTCTTGCTGAGACAAGAGTGTCGACGATGCTCTGCCCACAGTGGACAGGCACCCGGCAGCTCTCGCACCAATAGCAAGAGCGTCGCGGTACTCTATACACAAGGGATAGCAGCGCCGGTTGGGAAGAAAGAGGGAAAAACAAACCCCAATTCGCCTTTAAATGCAATTTTTATATTTCTACCCTAACTACGTAATTTACAATGCCATTTTTTTTCTTTATGGTCATGATGTCGTATTTAATATTGAAATTGGTATTTTGTAGGTACATCATGGTGATATGGAAAGAAAGGGAGCACGAAGTCCCAAACAACCAGGCCGCAAACATTCCAGCTACCATTGATGCTCTACAGAATTGTGGGCTTCTCAATTATTTTTGGATTCCAGGGATGAAAGCACATGTCCTCCTGCTAGAGTACATTATCGACATGTGGGATCCTGATCAGAAGCACTTTGTGGTAGGGGCCCACAACCTGCCTATAGATATCGACCATATCTATTTCCTCACTGGTTTATCTATGCGAGGAAGCCCTATAGTTCTATCGGGGGCATGGAAGGGAGAAGGATCTTTGAATGACATCATTGATCAGCATTGCTCATTGGGTATAGAGTCTTAGTTAGGAAATCTAGTGATCAAATCTCTAGTGGATCTCCCCCTGAGGACAGTAGTATATACCATCGGTAGAGTAGCGAGAACTAGGGTTGCCCACCTCACTGGTAGATCTCACATGTTATGTGCCTTACAATGCATGGAGCCTACTGTATTCAACTGGTGTGAGGTCATGTTGGCTTATCTGAAGAGTCAACTTAACAAGTGCAAAATAGGGACCTTGAAATAGTTTGGTCATGGAGCAGTGGTGGTGTCTTTCATCCTATAGTAGGTGCCTCACATGAGGCCACAGGTGACCAACACTAGACTGGATCCTGAGTATTCGAGGATGCTCGCATGGGTGATAGCCATGCCCCACCTCGGAGGTGGAGGACCCAAATTCACTTATGGTTTTGGGTTCTTTCGCTGGTTGAGGAACCAGCTACTGATGGTAGAGGATTATGCCTATGAAGGGGCCGACTTCCACAATGACCTGGAGTTGGCTTTACCTGAGGGGGAAGTGTGGGACGACCGAGGTAAAAAGACACTATCCACTCATGTTTTTTAATTTTATATTTATTTGATTTTTATTTTCATAGTACTGAGATAAAAATGATTTCATGCAAACATCGAATCTGTCCATCCAGCTGGGAGCCTATTGCTAGGCAAGCAGGTACTCGAGACATGATGGCTTACCGCTCCAAAGCTAAGGAAGAGCTTGGAGATCTTGAGGAAAACCTATAGCAGTTGACTGTGGGTATCCCCGATATGACCACTTATGAGGTTCCCAGGTGTTATTAGGGCCATACCACAGGTGTCTCTGGACAGTTTTCCAGGCTACTTCGTAGAGTGGCCCAGGCCATTGCGTGCTACCATGGGCACTACGAGGATTAGTCTGTCATGACTATCATTTTTTTTGTATATGTATTACTGAAAGCTTCGAAGCTTCCAATTTTCCCCTATGTATTATGTATATCCTAAACTTTTTACAATCCTGGATGGGCACTGAAAGCTAGAGATGCTTCAGCCCACAATTTTGTATCTCAGTGCTACGATTTATATATATATATGATAGACTTTTATATTTACAGTTGTGTGTGGAAAAAGTGATGTGCGGAATGACTTATATACTAATGAATTTACACATGTTTTTTATGTTTCCAATGGATTTTTTAAGTATGAGCAATATGCCAATCTAAGACATAGTTAGCTAGGGAATCAGCCACAGCATTTAAATGTCTTGGAATATGATAATATGTGACCTCATCAAAAGACCTTTCTAACAACCTGACTCTTCAGAAAGTACGAAGAAGTAATGGATTCCTAATGGTGTAGACTCGATTAAGTTGTTGTACAACTATCTCATAATCTAGATAAACCATAATTTCTCTTACTTCAAAAGTTAGGGCTTCCATCAATAATCCAACTATGGCTTGGTATTCCACTAGATTATTGGTGGAAGGGCCTAAAAGAACACCCCTGAACTCACCAACTCACTTGTAGGAGAGTACAGAACCCAAGTTGTTGATTTAAGATTAAGCGTATATCGATGTGCACCATTGGCGAAACCCATGTAGGAAGTCATCTGTCCATCAGACAAAAGACATGCATAAGTAGGGTTTTATGAAAACACATTTCAAATCACACAAAAGACACACCTCTCAAATCTTGAGACACACAGCAAACTATAAACAATATGTACAAATATCCTATGCTAGATGACCTAGGCATAGTATCTTTTAAGGTAGAACCCGTTTCGAGGCTCTCCCAATGGTATCCCATCATAATCAACCAATTCATATGCTCCCTTTTCTAAAACAAGACTGACAGTATAAGGCCCATGCCACATAGACTCGAATTTGCATGCCCCTAGCTTGTCATGCTTCTGGTCATAGGTCAAGACCAGATCTCCTTTATTGAAGGAATGAGGTTGGACACTCCTGTCATATTGGACTTTCATTCTTTGTTTGTGTGCCTCATTAGCTAAGGCAGCATCACGTCAAGTTTCATCTAGTTTATTTAGGTACAGGAATCTTTCTTAATCTATGGTAGTGTTTGGTAGTAGTTCCACAACCAATTTCAAAGAAGGAATTTCACATTCTATCAGGAGGGTAGCTTTCAGTCTGTATACTAATTGGAAAGGTGTAAATCCAGTGGAAGTTTTGACAATAGTCCTATGGGCCCAAAGTGTAGAGAAAAGTTGTAAATGCCAGTTTGACTTGGCTTTCCCTACCATCCGTTGAAGCATTGTTTTTAATACTTTATTTATCACCTCAACCTGGCCATTGGCCTAGGGATAGTATGGTGTAGATTTATCATGATGAAACCCTAACTTTACACTAAGCTCTGCCATCATCTTATTTTGAAAGTGTGACCCATGGTCGATCACGATGGCCCTAGGGATCCCCAATCGAGCAATGATATGATTGAATAGGAATAGTGCAGCAGTCTTACCATCTTCGGCGTATGTGGGCATTGCCTTAGCCCATTTTGTAAAATAGTCAATAACCACAATGATGTAGACATCCCCCCTAGATGAGGTAGGTCTACAGTGCACGAAGTGTATGCCCCATTTTGCAAAAGGGACAACTGCTACTATGGGATGGAGCGGTGCTGGATGTGTGCATTTCTTGGAAGTAAACATTTAACATGGTGAGCATTTCTTGACCATTTCAATACAGTCTTTGAAAATGGAAGACCATAAGTACCCGGCCCGCAAGATTTTCTGGGCAGTAGCCAACCCATAAAGATGACCGCCACAAGCTCCAGCGTGGAAATCATTAAGGACAATCTCAGCCTCTTCATGTGTAAGGCAACAATGTAGGATAGAATCAACACCACAGAGGTATAGAGTATCATTCAAGATACGGTAACTTTTATCCTAGTGGCAAACGCGATGACGTTCATCTCGGGAGGTAGTAGGTTGGTATCATAAGGTTTGGAGATACAAAATGATGTCTCCATACCATGGATCAGTCGTACTAATGAGAAACAATGATTCATCAGGTAAGGAATCAGAGAGCTCTAGATTCTCAGTAGTATGAGGAAGGTCACATATAAGCTCTACAAAGACAAGGGACTTCTTGCAAGTACTTTTAGCGAATTCTAGGTCAAACTCTTGGAGGATCACAATCCAACGTGAGTATTTACCCCCAAGCAATTGACATGTCAGAATGTAGTACATGGGGTTGGAATCCACATAAACAGTAGTGGTGCGGAGAAAAATATAATGACAAAACTTCTGGACCGTAATGACTGTGGCCAGAG
Source organism: Pseudotsuga menziesii (assembly GCA_001517045.1). NCBI lineage: Eukaryota > Viridiplantae > Streptophyta > Pinopsida > Pinales > Pinaceae > Pseudotsuga > Pseudotsuga menziesii. The sequence continues at coordinate 295,534 of LPNX010659645.1, read as the reverse complement.
CGATTTTCTCCACATGTGAGTATAGAGTTTCAGAATCCAAAAGACTCTTACTTGCGCAATAAATCACATGTTCTTAGTCATGTTCATCTGTTTGAACAAGGACCATGCCTATCATAGATAAGGATGCATCCACGTACAAGGAATAATCCTTGGCATAGTTGGGTGGTTGCAACACAGGTGCATGGGTAAGTGCATGTTTAAGATTATCAAATGGGCACTGTGTGAAATCATCCCAAATGAAAGGAGTATCTTTCTTGAGCAACCTCATGAAACCATGTGTCCTCTCTGCATAATTGTAGACAAAACGACGCAGAAAGTTTGCCTTCCTTTTCAAACTTTGGAGTTCAGTAACATTCGTGGGAGTAGGCAGGGCCAAGATAGCCTCAATTTTCAAAGGATCGATACAGTTGCCATATTTAGAAACAATAAAACCAAGAATCCGACCAGCTTCGACACAAAAAACAAATTTATGGGGGTTTAGATGAATGTTAAAATGACGACATCGAAGAAATATAGCTCCTAGATGATCGACATGGATATCCCGTTGCTTAGAGTGGGCAGGAAGGTCATCTAGAAAGGGTTCCATAACATGTTTAATGTCATGAAAAGCATATGACATGGCACGTTGGAATGTCACGCCAAAATTTTCTAAACTGAAAGGTAGTTTACGAAAAGAAAAAGTTTCACAAGGGAAAATGAATGGCATCTTGTGTTGATCTAATTATAGCCAGAAAATCCATCCATAAAGGAGAAAATAACATTTTCGTCACAGTTATCAATTATTTGATCAATATATGGAGTGGGAAAGTTGTCTTTTGGACAAGCTCGATTTAGGTCCCTAAAATCGATACAAACCCTAATAGTACCATGATTTTTATTCACAGGGACTATGTTGGACACCCATTCAGTTAGTGGTACGGGGTAAATGAAACCCCGTACCACCCTAACCTCATAACTCCTCCTCCTAATGGACAATTAAAAGAGGAGAGTGGATAGAGGAGGGGAGGGGGGCTTTTGGAGACAATGTTATGCTGGAGGAATTCTTTTGGAGAAGAGAAGCAAGAGGGCTCAAATCTAGTTTTCAAGAAATCCATATCAAATAGAGGTATATGTAGTTGTTCCAATAATTTCATTAATAAAGAAAAGTTATTTCCTTCCATATATATGTTATGCATGTTTCAATTATTAATGAGCAATGACATTGATTGTGCTTTTGTTTTAAGTTTCAATATTTATATATCTTCATGTCTTAGATTTTATAATAGTTGAAAGTGCTTTGAGAACGGTATTTTTTTTGTTGTAGGTGTTGGAACAGTGGAGCTTAGGAGCATTTGGAAAGAAGACTAATCTAGGATCAACCTTCATAATAAGGTGTGCATCCTCTCTATATTTAAACTTATTCATTAATATATGCTTGCAGAACCTCATATGTTTGTTTGTAGAACCCCTAGTATGTTAGTGGCCTCAACCCCATCCATAGGATAAATTCCTTAACAACATAATTGGCGAATCCACTAGGGAGTTACCTTTTTTGGGGGGTATCTTTGTGTAATTTGTATTCCATGCTGTCAATTTTGATCTTCTTTGTGGTTTGCAAAAGCAATGTTCAGTGAGTCCAAACCCAGTTCTTAAGTTTCTTGAGTCTGTTCTTTTTTTTTGAATTTTTTTTAATAATTCATGGGTGCAAGATAATTACAGTCACATATTTCCTCAAAATATGCAGGTTTTATACTATACCATCATGTACCATATGCGGGTTTACTGTTGCACGGTCACGTATTTCCTGTTACTTTATTTTTGAAAGCTAGGGTTTGGTCCCTCCAAGTTTTATTTTGAATTTTTTAGTTTTTTAAGACTTTGCCTGGAACTTTTATTGGCATGTCATTAGTTTTGGTCTCTGTTTGGATCTTTTGTAAACCTCTTTCAGTTGGTTAGAGTAAATCTTTGTATAATACTTCTTTAGGTCTCACCGCTTGGTTTGTGCTTGGATTGATTTTATGTGGATTCTAGGTGTCTCAACCTATGCTGATGTCCGACTCCACTTATGGTTTGGTTTCTTATTAGTTAACTTGACTTCTTATTTCCCAAGTTTTAAACAATGTTTTTGTAAATACTTTTTAGTTTGTCCAAGTTGGTTATTCTCTAACCTCTTATGTCCTTTGCAGTTTTTTTTTATGATATCAATAGGTATGTATCTGTTTTATACAAATTTTTATATCTGAATTGCATTTGTGCATAATTTCCCATTTCCCATTTCATTTTTGAAAAGAAATAAAAACAATTGCAAATTAGGTTCATTCTAGTCTAGCTACTTTAGGTTAGGGCATCTGCATAGTTTTTTGAATTTTCAAAAAAATAGAAAAAAGAAAAAGAGTTTTTATTTCCAAATTTAAGCATGTAATTTTCATTATTTTGAAAAGAAAAGGAAAATTAAGTGACAATGTCAATTTGAAATGCATTACGTCATATACTTTTCGCATTCAAAATTTCCATCAGTTTCATGACCAGTCACCCTGAGTAAATAACAACCTTTAAAAAGAATGCTTATAATTTAAAAATAATTAGTGAAGTTTTCTTTTTAGAGACGACACTTATTAGCTTAGGCTAGCATTTTGTATTATGGTTTATCCTTAAACTATCCAAACCATCAAACTCAGAAATAATGGCATTTAACTTAGGAAATCCAACCTTACAAGGAAGTGAACTGGAAAGCTCATCTCACACAAGAGTCAAGCACGATATTGTGCGAGATTGGGTTGCAGAGATACCCCTCCAATACTTAGTTTAGCATACACTAGAACCGTTGTGCGTTCATTGATTCACTCGGTACCACCCTTGGCCTCGTACGATGTCGGTATTGTTTGAGTTTCAGCCTTTGTTACCTTGCCCATGCACCTCAATTGGACTGACGAATGTTCTATTGGACCTTCCTTGTAGGATTGATATCCTTAGTATCTTGAATACTAGGATTCTTACATAGGTGACAATGGAAGGATATTTCCATTGTACCTAGGACATACGTGGGAGGAAACCCCATGCAACTATTTGGAAAAGTGGTTGGTGATTCAAATGCTTTCCCTAGAGAAATTGTATCGGGACCTCAGGCAATTGTTCTTTAATCATTCACTGGTTATTTTTGGGCCCTCATCATCATGGACTTTCCTTTGGAAGTTGTCTTTATCTGCCTCGTTTTGATACTTACAAAAAATTTTAGTAGTTTGTTGTTTGGCTTGGTTGTGTTATACATTGGCCTTTAGGTGTGTGTGATTTAAATATTTAGCTGTGGAGCATCAACCCCTTCGTAGGTCAAGAAGTTTAGAGAACCTTCTGCCACTTATAGTGGAGCCCCCACCACCACCTCTAAGGTGAAGAGTCAACACGAGTGGTTCCTTTGAATCAACTGGTGTAAGTAAAAGTCCAAGAGAACCTGAACTTAGATATACTCAATATGATATTCCTTCAATTGAAGTTGAAGAGTTTGCGAGAAATTTTAACACACCCCTCGCTGATTTAGGAGATTTAGTCCTTGCATAAATTCTATCGTTAAGTAAACCTAGGATTGGTGTCCCTCGAGGATTCATAATGGTAAATACAGGAGAAGGATCATGGGATATTTATACCCCTACCTCAGTTATGTTTTTCGGTGGTGTATCTCCTCCACATGTAAGTAGATCGATATCTAACACACATGTTGCACTAGTAGTGTCATTAAATTTTACTTCTTGAACCCTTATATTACCGAGAACTAGAGTCATTAGTCCTCTAGTATCTGTGAATACTACTACCGGTCCTTGTAATGTAGTGGTCATTGGCATACCCAGTGTACCTTTTACATCCTCTTCTTTATTTCAAAATTTTCATAATAACCCTAAAGTTTCTACCTCTTCTGTTTAAGGGTATCCTTGGTATGGAGGCAATGTCCCTCCATCGTCTCTGTTTGTAGGTCATGTACCTACTTACTTAGGTGTATCTTGGCAAAGTTAGAATCCCTTTTAGGGATTCATGTTTCAAACTATAGGTCAAGTTTCAACTACACCAGTCAAAAGCTCTGCTTTTTCACTATTCGGTGGAAGAACCACTGCTCCCGTATCTATCACACCCATTTTAGTCGGAAATAGCAAAAACCAGTATAGTGCACCTTAGGTTAGTAATACCTTGGCTTTTGGGTGGAATCCATTCCAAAAAATTGTCACTTCATAGCCAGTGGCTGGGGGAAACCCCAATCCAAACCTATAGTAACTTTGGTGCAGGAACTTCTTCTCACCAAGATCCTCAATATCAAGCTCTGGCTAGGCCTCTACTCCCTTTTTTGGAAACTTTAAACTTTCTAGACCTTTCAAATTTTATGAATGACACCGTGTGCCACGACCTGACTTGGCCACCAGTTTCAATTAAATTACCTTTAAGCATTCCAAATTTTGAAGGAAAAAATGGATAGGATTCTAGTGACCATGTCACTACATTTCATTTATGGTTCTCCTCGAATTCATTGAACGGTGATTCGATTTGTCTACGACTTTTTCAAAGAACTCTAACTAGCATTGCAACCAAATGGTACATTGAAATTCCATCTGTCACTTACAATAGTTTCCTTGATTTAGCAACGATTTTTCTTAACCACTTCCAACTTCCTGTATGGTATGATTCCATTACAGACATTTTGTCGACTTTTAGGAAAAATAAGGCTACACACATTTATTATCATGTTCAGGAATAGAGAAGACGAAAGAGGGTGATTAAAGCCAATATTCCTCCTGAGTTTCTATTAGAATGGTTTTTTAAATCTCTATCTCCATATATTTCAAAAGGTGTTTCGACTTCATGGGTAACAACGAAAGAGGAATCCATTCCAAGGGCCTAGTAGCTCGATCTGATTTATGCTCAGTTTGAGATCCTTTATGAAATTATACCTGACACACCAAGGTCCAGTACGGACTTTGCGAAACCTAATCCTAGACCACATGCCAATGGAATTGTGGGTTTAGTTGAATCACCTACTGTGGAATATTTATCAAAACAAATAAATGAGCCATCGATGAAGCAGTCTGTAGTAGAGGAAACTAATGTTGCAACTCCATCCCCTCAAAATGCAAACGTTTATAACACACAATCCAGTCAAAAGGGCACTCAGCAACCTAGTGGGAAGAAAAACAAGGGAAAGAAGGGAGACGGAAATCAAAACAAACCTAAATCCACAAACAATGTTGAGGCGGGGGGGGCAGTGGACGAGAAGAAGAAAGTAAATTTTCCATGCAAACTTTGTCAATAACATCACTTAAATTATCAATGCTCCCTCATGGGGGAGGCTTAGAAGTTGTTAAAGCAACAACCCATCGTCCTTAAGGATCCCTTTTTCCACGGCGACAAAATGCAACTTTGAAAGATCCTAAGACCTTAAGGGGCACTTAGAATGCTTCCTCTGCTAATCAATCATACATTAATGTGGTCTGATCTCATGCTTTATTGCAAACCATAGCTAAAAACTACAAGTTTTAGTCTTCACAAAAAGACAAACAAGCTATTGAAACGTAAGCCCCACTTTCCATTAAGAAATCAGCTGACCCCATGCCTAAGATACCAAAAGGTGTCTTCAAGAGGGTATCCCACAATCCTAATGCGAGGGTTGTTCCCAACTATTTGGTTATGGAATGCTTTGGCCAGACTCCTTGTGCTATGTCCACTTTGGAAGTGTTACAAAGTTTCCCTTCATAGCAAAATGTATCTCTTGTAGCTATCGATAGTTCATATTCTATAGGTTTAATGGACAAGTTTGACTTGTCTAATGTCATATATCTCTTACCTTACCACTCGCTTTCCAAATAGAAGTATTCCATGGCAAAAAAACCATTGGATGAACAATTATAGATGAAGGTGCATCTATGTGTGTGATGGCCATATCATGTTGAAAAGCTCTGGGATCTCCTGAGTTGGTCCCATCTAACACTTTGATGATCGCTTTCGATGGAATTTCTTTCCGTCCACATGGTATCTTTCCTTCTTCTGATATACAATTGGCAGGGAAAACAGATTCAGTTGAATTCGAAGTAGTAGACACTCCATTGGATTACAACTTTCTTTTGGGAAAGAGTTGGGCCAATTCCATGTGTGAAATTCCATAGTCATTTTTTAGAGTCCTCATGTTCCCTCATGAAAGAAATATAGCCACTATTGATCAACTATCCTATACCTGTAAAAGTCGTATGAACACATCAGAGTCCAATGTTCCACTAATTGATTAGACACGCCCGACGAATGAAAATTTACGAGTTGCGATGTACACTTCACTCATGGGCACCTTCAATTTTCCCACTACTATAAATTACCTCGGAACAACTAGTGTAGGGAAGAATATTTGTGTATCTGGAGAATTTTCTTCAATTTTGAATAGGACTGACCCATGGATTCTCCCTTCACAAGTTGAACCTGATGTGCCCTTATCTACAACAAAAGTGGATTACCAAGATATATATGATGTTGTTGTCAATTCCATATCGACTCCTTATGTCTCAGAGGAGCTGGATGAAGCTTTTTTTCCTGCATAGGCAATGAAATCGACATACTCGTACGATTGCTTGGGTATGGTTTTACCGTCAGATGAAGCCATTATGGAGGCTATGATAAGACCTAACAAAATTTGTGACGATCTACATCACAAGTCCTATGTCCTTCCATAACTAAGTAGAATAGACAATTTTGAGTTCCATGTGAGACTGAGTGAAGGTGTTGATCATCCCATGAATCCACTACCTAAGGAAGGAAATAATTCCTTTGAAAAAAATCATAAGGCAGATGGAGACACTTAGGTAGCATAAACTCAAAGTAAAAACTGGGACAACTCTATGAAATAGGAGGCATCAATAGAGGATCTATAGTGATTGAAAGCATAACCAATCGATGGATAAAGCTCTGAATAACGAGTACAACTCCTAATTTTAGTCTATAAACCCAACCAATGATGAATAAACTCATGGACTGTGCTTTGTTTGAAAGTGACATGACAACTTCCAAAGTAAGACAATATCATTTCGCATCTGAATTTTTACGTTTTATGATCTTTTTGGTCTTCTTCATATTAAGAATCTTGACAAAGAGTACAATTTCTTATGGTACAACAAAGAGGAAACAAGTGTTGGGAGCAAGCAAAGTATTTCCAAGCCTTGGAACATACCTATTCTTAAAGCACATAAGCATATGTAGGATAAGGACACTCGAGGGGATGTTTCCTCCGGATATGGGATAATCAATATGCAAAATACAAATGAGAGGCTCTGCTTAGATAGAATTGAGACAAGCTCGGGTTATGTGGCTTATAAAAGTGAAGCAGGGAGTCGGATTTAAGCTCAATAAGGCAAGTGGATGCATGCAATGCATTTACAACCTAATAAAAATGGGAGTCCCCATAGGATATGGCCAGCATAAAATGTAAATAAGAGTATGATTTTTTTTGTTTCAAAGGCATGGCGGGACTACAAGGGACTCCCAAGATTAAGGGGGGGATGCTCAACATGGGCATTGAATGACAAAACGTGATCTAACTAAGGTACCCATGGTCGGGGAAGCTCTACCGCTTACATAATGACACTTCTAGTAGCAACAAAATGGTTATGTGAAATTAAGAAGCATGTTCATACCTATGGTTAATGTGACATAGTCATGGGATAATGCATACTGCACGCGGAAAGTGATCCTATCCTATATGTCAGTTCATTTTTATACATGTCATGGGCATGAACAAGACAAAATCTTGGTGAAAGTGCACCAAAAGAGGACCCTACAAAAAGGGAAGGCCGTCAAAAAGATCAACTCACAATTCTAATGGATATGGTAATAATGAGTTTTGAACTATTCATGTTTTCCAAAATCATGAGGTGGAATATGGAAAGCAATATAAGACGGTAAAACACAAATGGTTTTGTAAGTAGCCATACCATTGTAAACAAGTGTAGAAAAATTGGTAATAATCATAGCACTTTACTATGGTGACTAATTCACTAGAACATGATCCTTAGTATCGGGTAAAATACGCATTAAGATGTCCTATTCACAAGCCCAATAGCATATTACAACTTGAATTGTGATGACAATGAATCAATAAATTTTCTCCAATAACTGACAATTTTAAATTTGAATTCTCGTGATGAATAAGCTTGCACTTTATACCTCCATGCATGTGCAAAAGTAATTACCATGTGTCACAAGCTCCGTGTTTTCACTATAACATAAGCTCTAAAACCATGTTAAAATTTAAACATAAATTGTACACGGAAAAGTAGTTCCTTCACACAATAAAAAAATGAAAATTTGATCTAATAAACTTTTCACTCCTAAACACAATCAACTACCCTTCGATTAACGACTCATTTTCCCAAAATAATCGTCAATAGTTCCAAATAATGCTTCACCTCCTCTTGGGATGGATAAGAATCATTGTTTCCTAACCAATATTTCATAATTTGGGATAATGAGACTATAAATCTTCACATCAAGTTTACCCAATAACAATTACAAGTGAATGATTCCATCATGTAGCTATGATATCATGTCAAAATTGACAACATAAACACCACATGAAAAAATACTCACTGCGCATATTACAAGTGAGATGTAAACTTTTGAGTTAAGATAGATCTATGCTATGATTTTCCTGCAATGATAGCTTTGACATCTATTTTTATATCTACTCCACTAATGTCGATCCATGTTAATTCCATATCCATTCAACACCAATAGATATCAAAATGAAATTAAAATACAAATCTCTCAATGTTTTAAAAAACCTGGAATAAAATGTCCATATGTTGGTGTATATACATGGGTGGTATGTGTGTGTGTGTGTGTGTGTTTTCTCCTGGATTCTTCCATTACACATGTTTTATTGTGATATATATATATGTGTGTGTGTGTGTGTGTGTGTGTGTGGTATATGTACATATATATTATTGTTTTCTCTTGAACTCTATTTCATTTACACATGTTTTATTATGAGATGAATATTTATGGTGATGAATTATCTAAACTTGGTATTTTGCTTCTTGTGGATCAGCTCATTCTGAGGGAGCTTTAGGATGACAATCCTATTGAATCTAGATCTGATATTTAGCTTTTTGTTGTTAAGTGAAAATTAAGTTTGGATATTTTCAAGTCCCTGGGATCATTGTAATGTAATGTGACTATGAACTAACCATTGGAGCTATAGGAGGATATTTGATATGTAAACTTAGGGTTCTTTCTAAGACCCTTTATTATAATATATCAACTTTTTTACTATAACTTTTTCAACAATGTCATATATAATATATATAATATGTGCCAATTGTAGTTAGAGAGTTTATTAATTCTTTGTTTGAAAAAAGAATGTGTTTTTTTCCTTGCATTTTTTTCTTAAACTTTCTTTTATGCTATAGATTTTATTTTTTAATATTTTGATTTATAAGCATGGAAGTTACACATCTCTTCCACATTGAGAGCTCTCGTTTTCTTTTTTTAATATTATATCGGGCCAACTTTCACCACTCATGCTAAACTGTAGAATGCAACTATAGAATACACCTCACCTATCTCGACAAAATGATAAATTATACAATGACCCAGATAATGATAATTTTTTTAAAGGAAAGTGAAGCCCTTGAATTCTTCAACTCAATGCAGAATAAATGCAACCCTTATAAGGCATCTCTTCTAAATGTAGTACACCCACTACTGCTCCAATTGAGATTCAACATGCATGTTAAAATAGGCAACCAAAAGAACTTAGTTTGTATTAAATTACCATAGGGCATAACTTTTAATGTAGATGAAGATACATCAAGAACCTATCCCTATCCGACTAGATGATCAAAATGTTATCTTATGAAATACAGTTCAAATAAATCTCTTTACACACTACAATTGATAAACATACTTTGAGAACACTATGATTAGTATGAGAATCTTTTAAACAAGACAACAATACAAGGACAACAAAAATAAATGTTTGTATCTTTTAAAATAAGTATAAGCATGTTTTGTAGGATATAGCATTTACATTTTGGTCCAGTGCCCTTGCTAGATTACCTACTGTCTTCATAACATGAAAGCTATCTACATGCACATATTGTAATCACTATTGTTATTAACCAAAAACATTGAATGTCACAATTTTGTTAACACACAATGATGCTCAGAAATTTCACGAATTTACTCCCCTTTAATGAGCTAAGAATGCCAACATTACTTCCGAGTAAAACAAAAATTAAGCAAAACATAACATAAATAGAGATGCTCCCATCGAATAAAATTCTCAATGTATGAATTTAAATGCCTTATGCAAGTTCCAGTTGTTGCAATTCAGCCCTACATTTGTATATCATCCCAGGGATGAATAAATGAAATTGAATGCTTAAGATCTAAGAAATAACTGTTGCAAATATTGACAAGATTATAATTTTGAAGATATACCAGATGAACCCATGAGATAATTGGACGACGTGTGTCAAAAAATTGCACGTCCTTTTGTGCTAAATTGTTCCATGGTCATAAACTAGAACTAGAAAGCACTCTATAAGCATAGACACCAAAACATGTATCTTCATCAAGTTCACCGCATGCTTTCATGTCTTCCAAAAATGTCACATATGAATCAACAATACTTTGTGGTTTAGCAACTGATTGAACATATCTGGTTTTGTTTTAGATACAAAGGCTAAGGAACTTGAAGTGACCATTGACTTTTGTTTCACCTTTTGAGGAGATTCTCTCCTTACAAGGACAGAAGTTGGAACCTGGTTGCAAAGACCAAACATAGAAAACTCATCAAATTGGCTACCTTATTTACAATTCCCAGATGTGCGAAGATTGATCCATTAATATAGATTTAAATTTAATATATAAAAAATAGTTAAAACTCTTAATAATACCAAGGATTGATCCATTTCATATATAGCCACACAAAAAACAAAAATATGATCACCAACTTGTAAAATTATAAAACATAAACATACTAGGTTCATTTGATTAAAAGAAATAGAAATTACCATAGTAGTAAGCTTAGGAATATGTTGAGCCAATGGTCCCTTGACAACACTTGAAGTTGTTGACTTTAGATAAGAATGCTTTGACATTCCAGACAACTTCCCAGGATCATTTGCTTCAGAAACCCTTGGGTGAAAAGGTGGGGAAGCAGGAGCAAAAAGGCCAACTAGATATTTGGTCATGGGTGGCGGCCCTGGAGGTGGCCCAAATGGAGGCCTTACAAATGATGGAGTTCCATGAGGTGCCATTCCAGGAGGTGGGGGAGGTAGTGGTACAGGAAAAGGTGGTCTCATATTAGGAGGAGGTGGTAGAAACTTTAAAACACCAGGAGGTAGAACATCGATTTGAGTAGGAACCACTGATGGTGGTCTTGGAGGAGGTGGAGGATTCTTTTGTAAGGAATATTTTGATTCTCTAGTATCTCCATATTTAGCCACAACTCCTTTGTCCTCAACATTTTCCAATGTCGGTAGTTGTCCAAGAGTAGGAGGTGGTGGTGGAAGAAGATTGTTCCCAGCGTGCAACGAGAAAATAAATCATTACTTGCAAATAGAACCTTATTTATCTCTTATATATGAGGATAGAAGATGGAAGAATTTAGTTACATAAGAAAATTTCATAGATATTCCCTTTAAGAATCCAATTAACTTTAATATTTCAGAAGAAAAAAAATCAATTGAGGCAACATACCCATTCTTGTTCATTTGAATGTTGAACATATTTTCCATCCTTCGGAATATTTGTAGTCTCTTTTTTAGATCCTACTGTTATAAGTGGAAGAGGCTAGGTAGACCTTGGTGGTGGATGTAGGGGATGCACTCATGTAATAACTGGAAATTTTAGAACAAGACTAGGAGAGGTGGTGGGGCTGGTGGAAGCGGCAGTGATGTATTAGAAAAACTAGGTTTTGGTGAAGCTAAGAGGGTTGGGAGTACATGATAAGATATAGGAATTACAGTCTTCTCCCCCAAACTAGGTTTAATGGAGACAAGCAAGGGTGGTAGTGGTGGTGGAGGAGGAACTGGAAAATACGTGCTTTATGACCTAGGATTATATTTTGATGTTTAAATACTAGCACATGTTGCGCCTACTATTGGGACCCTAGGTCTTGCAAACAATAAATGAATAAAACAATGAAATTGAGAAAATTCATTGCTTTGAATTGGTATGCTTTTAGAGATAGGTATGAACATACCTACTGATGATTTATACATAGGTGGTTTTCCAAGAGGAGGTGCTCCATTGGGATTAAGGGTCATATGATAATGCACAGAATCCTGCAAGAAATGGGTGAATTGCCATTGCTTTGAAAATAGGGAATACATAGCTAACTTTACTCATTGCATGAGTACAATGTAAGTTGAATTAGTTTTAGGAAACTTCATTCAAAACCTTGTTATTCAATTACCTTGTGCTTATGATGTTTCACTCTCTTCTCTTATTCTGTTGTTGACCTTTGTTGTAGTGGACCCAAATCACACACTGAACCACATGTCCTTTGTATGCCACATTCATTATCAATATTATCTCTTGTGCAAATCATTACTCACCTAAACATTATTTTTCTTTGTATTCCTAGAAAACAAATTGCAATTCAAAGTTACTGATGTGTGGTAATCAAATGACAACATTGTAAATGAGCCTTGAAATTGAATGATTCATAATAAACAAGAAGTAAAAAAATCAAGTTAGACAGGTAAAGAATTTTGCATTCACAACATTAAAATGACATTTTTCACATCATCAAAACAAATATTTAAATTTGAATAAAAATATTGTACTTATTTAAACTGGAATAGAAATATTGTACTAATAAGTACAATTGCACTAGACCTTTCTCTTTCTTAGCACAATATTCAAATGACTAAGATACAATTTTGGCAAATGACTTAACTATTAAGTAGAATTTGTCAATAAACCAAGACCCTATAAACCTCTATTTCATTTTTTAGTGACATTCCAAACATGTTTTAATAGCATTAGTTTCCAAAGTTTGCTAAGGTCAATGGGGGTTGGATTAGGTGGTGAGTGGACTATTAGTCATTAGGGGTGGCAAGTATCGGGGTAGGGTTTTTTATTTTATTTTACTGTGATGGAAAATTAGTAGAAAGTTTTGAATGGGTGTTGGTTATAGCCACTAATAATCAAGCCAAAGCACTTTTTCTCTTGCAAGGCTTCATAGTCTTGAAGCCGAGGATAATTACCAATATTATTTTATTAGTATATTCATAAATTGTCAAGGTATATATGTGAAGGGCCTCATATTTTATTATCATAAGATATATATGTGAAGATCCTCATCTTCAATGGATGGCAAACTTGCTAGTCATTCAATTATGCATCCAAAAATAAACCACTTGATTTGAGAGCCTAGAATTATATCATGTCTTAAGATCTTGGAAGAATTAGGTGGATCAACTAGAAATAGAGATTTCCCTCACCTTTCTTTTTTCAGTGCCCCAATGACAACCTATCCAAGTGCAAAAAAATGATAGTCTAGGCAATCATGGATGCAATTTGTCATCCCTTCAAAAAAGTAAATGGTGTGTCATTATTAACACAATTGTTTAACAATATAAAAGTGACATTTTCATATTGGAGTTTGTTAGAAAGCATTCTTAGATGTTTCACAGGATATTCTCAACCATTTATTCAATGGGCATGTTTCATGCATGGAAATGAGCACTAATGGAGATTATGCCAATATTGAAGATAGCTTTTTGAAATAGATTTGAAATCGTTATTGCTTAAGTTGATCTCACACACTCAAATTGATCTCCTATTACTAATAAAAGTTTTGTTCTATTGTAATTGATGTGTGGGTTTCTCTCAAGTTTCAACATTTCCAAACATGAAAAGGGAGAACAATGTTTTCCAGAGAATCTTTAATTTAGAGTTCATTTCCAATTCATTTTTTTTGCTTTTGTCATGATCTTGTCTGATAGATTCTATTGTTATCAAGCTAATTTTTACATTAGGGATACTAATGAAGATACACATGGACATTTACAAAAAATTATGCTTGACATGAGAACTTAAACTATATTAAGGTAGATCAATGGATTAGAATGCACTTTATCAAATTTGTGATAATATTTTCTTATGATAAGAAACTTTCTTAAGATGTTTCCTAGATTTCCTTCCATCACACAACCATTTGAGCCAGGTCATCTGCTTTCTTCATTCATATGTTTTATCATTGTGTTTGATAGTGTTCTTCCAATGTATTTTATACAAACTACTTCTAAATAAAATAGAAAAGAAAGTTAGCCTAATAGTTCCAAAGATATAGAATATGAATTAATTAAAAATTCACAGGGGTACCTAATTTTTTGTTTAGGCTTATGTTTGTTATATATAGAAACTTTTATATTTAATTGCTTCAAACTTAGTTCAATTCAAACTAAAACTAAATAAACCTAATTATGAATATGGTTATTTTCCTTCACTACATTTTCAGTTTTCTAACATGTTTCTTCTACTTATACATGGATTTTGCAGATAATAACCTTGCCTTATATATTACTTCTATTGGAAATATGACATCATAGTAAATATATGGATAATCCATTAAATGTGAGTTATTCAAAATGGGAAAGATAATTAAAAAACCTTATCAACAACCTACGCACATAGTAGAGTAACTTTTGAGGTGTTAAATTTTATTAGGGGGCCTTGATCATATGTTAGGAATTAAGCACCTATAACATGTGCCATTTATAACTTGCAGAAGTTGACACTCAATGAGAGAATACATAACTTTCCCAAGCTATGCTCAAAGTTTGAAGACAAGTAATTTACAAGACTTTTTCTATGACAAATATTTCTTTTTTTATTCAAGATATTACAACAACAAAAACAATGATATCATAGGAATCTTTAAAGAATAAATTGAGGTCAACATGTGCTTCCATTTATGTGTAGATATCTATTTTTGTATGTTTTTTTTATTTCTGCTTTATTGATACCCCCTATGACAGGATGGAAGAACATGTCTTGGACCTACAATTCATTTGCCCTTGGAGATCCTTCAGGCACTTGATCCATAAACTTTGGAGATGTTTTTAACAAGGATTTGTATGGTCTTTAATGTTGTGATTCTTTCACCTCATGGTTATTTTTTACCAAGCAAATGTTTTGGGAATGTCAAACATTGTTGAACAAGTACATATTTGATTTGTAATTGCGATATACATTTCATGAGATCATTTCTCCGTTGTTTCATGCTATTTGAATTTTTCCTTTAATTTTTCTTTTCTTTTTATCAATGAATTTGAAAATAGTTATTGTTATATCCATTTAAAAAGAAATCGAACCTTCAAGAGAAAAACAATCTTGCACGTT
Source organism: Pseudotsuga menziesii (assembly GCA_001517045.1). Classification (NCBI taxonomy): domain Eukaryota; kingdom Viridiplantae; phylum Streptophyta; class Pinopsida; order Pinales; family Pinaceae; genus Pseudotsuga; species Pseudotsuga menziesii. The sequence continues at coordinate 280,180 of LPNX010659645.1, read as the reverse complement.
ATTACTTAAAATCCATTTAGTTGTTTTGTCTGAAAAAGACTATTATGATTATTCAAAAAGCATTTACTTTCATGTTCTTATTTGACCACAAGTTTTGTATATACACTCGCTAAAGTTCATGCCTAGAGTGAAATGGTTTGTAGAATAATACAAGGAATGGACATCACACCTAAGATTGTTGCGGTAAAGTGTTTCTATGTCACTAACATTATTGCTAGTGTATTTAAATTAATAGTGGCTCGATTTCATTAAGTTATTTACCATGACATAATTAACATTTTGATGAATTTGAAGTGTTTTGATGAATGAGGTGCTTTTGTATTATGTAAACCCATCATGTTTTAATTGCGTGCCTTTGGTTTATACACACATGTAGACTCAAGTACCTCATCACACCTAAATATTAGTGGATATGGTACTTCTCCCTTTGTGCATGTGCATGTGCATGCGTTCAATTTTAAATGTGATATTCTTTTTGGTTTCCTGAGTTCTTATAATGCATTTTATGAAAGCAGACACAGTCTTCAATATTTTGCTCAAATTTCGATTCATATGTTGTCATTTAATCCTTATAGTGTATAAGCATTCTTTGTTTGGTTATGAAAAACAAATGAAATCTAGAATTTCAATTTCATGAAGTGTATTGTGAGTTTTTATGTGACACTATCACCCTTTCATTTATTACATTTAGTTGATTTTGACTTTAAAGGTTTTATTGATTTAGATATTAAAGTTGATCATAGATAGATCCTCTTAATAATGATTAGGTTTATTTCAAGTTTAATGGTTTGACTTCGAATTATTTTTTCGTCAATATAGGTGAGATGACTAGTTAACGATAATATAATTTTTTTTATGTGAATAAAAAAAATGATATGCACGATTTAGGAATATTTTTTTAACAACAAAATTGATAAATTTTTATATTGTTTTAGTGAATAGAGTGTGTATATACTCCAACTTCATAAAATTTCAACACCAATACATATTCAATTTTAAAAAAATCAATTTTATTAAAAAATGGTTGCTATCTATACATGATAGATATTTTACATATTAAAATATCTATAATATATATTTAGAAAATATATGGTTAAGAATTATTTTAATTTAATTAATATATTTTTTATAATTAAATATTTATTAGTGTATTTATTCTATGTTTTTAGATGGAATTTTGTAAATTTGTTTTTTGCAAAATCTAAATATAAAAGTGTTTTAATTGTGTTTTTTAATTTATAAATAGATTCAACACCTTCCAATATCCACATGACATTTAAATTACATAATTTCCATAGCTAATATATGTGTTTTCAATATTTTTTAAAGATTTCCAACTAGACTTCTAGCAAAATTAGAAAAATTTGAAAACTTATAATATTTATTCTACTCTAATATTAATATTTTAAAGCTCAAAAGTCATTACAACATGTGAGGGTGAGGATTGCGAGGGTGAGGATCACGTGGATCGCTTGTAGCCGCGAGAAGTGTGCTGCTCCTGGCTGGGTGCGGATCGGCATGTTCGATCTTGTAACGGGAGATTGGGTTTACTAATCATCGGTGGCTCGATCTGATCTCGATCAGGTCTGATCTTGAACAGTGTTCATGGATCCTTCGGATCCCCCTCCAGAGGAGCAAAGATGCCTCTTAGAGGTTGCCTTTTGAGCTCTGGTTGACTCCTCGCCTCCTCCGATGTCCGAAATACAGGCATCTAGCTTTGTGAGGTGGGTGACAGCCCCTCACATTCATATCATGTCGGTCGCTTCAAGAATGAAGGCCCTTACCATGAGTGAGAAGGGTCTAATAGGTCAATTCACTGGGATCTGGCCCTCTCCAAAAACCGTGGAATATTGGTTCTCGAAGAACTGAATGCCTTTGATCTCTAGAGGCCGACAACATTGCTTCTCCGGAAAAGGGTATTTTATTTTTTCTGTTTGAGAACAAAGATGACAAGGATCTCATCTTTAGAAGTGGGACTTACTTCATGGGGTCAAGAGGCCTATATCTAAACTATTGCACCTCATCATTTGACCCAGAAAAGGATGTCCCCTCAGCAGTTCTGGTGTGGGTTCGCCTTCCCCATATTCCTCTGCATTGCTAGAATGACGAGGCCCTTTAAGCCATTGGAAATACCCTTGGTAAATACATTGACAAGGCAGAGCCAAAGGGGCCATTATTCTCATGCACAAGGATATGTGTGGAAGTCAATTTAGAGAAAGGATTACCAGAAGAAGTGAATATGTTCATGGATGGATGGGAATATCTGCAAAAGGTCGATTATGAGTAGCTATCATTCGAGTGTAGAAAGTGCCATGAATATGGACACTTTGTCAAAAGATGCCCTAAAGAAGCAATAGATGATCTTGGGAAACGTCATGAAGAAGGATGGCAGCAGGTGAAAAGAGGGAAGAAGGCGCCGAATAACTCCCCCAATGAAAACAATGATTTCCAACCAGAAAAACTAAGGAGCATGTTACAAACGCCAAGGAAATGGACATCAACAATCCATACATAGCTCTTTATATAGAAGAGGGAGAAATCCTCGCAGCAGATATCACTCCAGAGGGTGAAGAATGAAAGAATGTGGGGATCCGGAATCAAATGTGCTTCCAAATGCCAGCAAGGATGGGATAGAGAAAGCTCTTGCAGGATCTTCCTCCATGGGTGGATCTTGGGCAGCAATGGTAAAAAAAAAGCAGACCAAATATGAGGGTAGAGTCCCTAGGCCAGTCCTCTTTGCAAGGATCACAAGAAATTCTAGATCAAGCTCCACCACCATCCACAAGGGGAAGAAAAATGCACTGGAACCATAGGGAGAAGGAAGCAGAAAGAGAACTCGAGCTCAGGAAGCAGATGAGTATTGAGGAAACTAAACTTCTTCAAAACACCAGAAGTGTCGGAGGATTAAGAGCAGACAACGGGTCTTGAGAAGGACCTCAAATGTCAAAGAAATAATGATATTTGTCTCTCTGAATTGTAGAGGTCTGGAGAGCTCAAGCAAAGTGGAAGCTATTAAAAACATGATCAAATCTGAGAAACCTAACATTCTGAAGATCCAAGAGAAAAAAATGGTCGAAGAAGAGGTAATGGCCCTATCTCGGCTTCACTGGCAAAATTACCAAGGGAAATTCATAAGCTCCATAGGAGCTTCAGGTGGAATCGCCACCTTTTATAACTCATAAAAATATGCAATGAAATTAGTAAAGGAATCCAATCATTGGCTCCTCATCAATTTGCATTGCAGAGAAAAGCTAGAGTCAATTTGTGTTTGTAATATATACAGGCCAACGCATTACAGGGATAAGTTGATCTTCTGTGGAACTCTCAATTTGTTGAGCAAGATCTTACAAGGAAAATATAATATTCTTTCTGGGGACTTCAATGCCACCAAATCCCAAGCGAAGAAGAGGGGAGGATCGATCATCAAAGACCCCTTTGGAGAAAAAATGGAAGATCTGATGGCAGATCTAGATCTTTTGGATCCCCCACTCAAGAATGGGAAATATACTTGGAGCAACAAAAGAACGGGACCTAGTCATACTGCTGCAAGACTTGACAGGTTTTTGTACAGCTCCTCCTTCCTTCAAAGGGATCTAATCCCTACTTCTCTAGTCCTTCCTTCAGCAACTTCCGATCACAAGCATATATTCTTGTTTCTAATTCTCTCTGAAAAGCTGGGCCCTATCCCTTTTCGTTTTAACCCTCTCTGGTTGCAGGATAAAAAGGCTGTGGAAATCATTCAAGAGGCTTGGAACTCCAAGATCCTTGGTTCTCCTAGCTATATATGGGAGTCAAAGTTAAGAGCTACTCAATTTGCTCTAAAAAAATTGGGCTAAACTTTCTTTCAAAGGGCCTTCAATCCAAAAGAAACAAATTCAAGATGATCTGGTTTCTTTCTAGAAAAGAATTGAAGACGAAGAAGTGACCATGCTCACTCTAAATCATGAAAAATATTTGAATATGAGAATGTTAAGGGCTGCTAGGCAGGAGGAGGAAGAGTTAAGGCTGGAATCTAGACAACTATGGCTGAAAGGGGGTGATAGCAATAAAGGTTATTTCCATAAGCAATCAAAAGCTAGATTAAGCTCTAATTCTATTAGAGAGATATATGATAGAAATAGAAATAAAATTGATGGGAATGAGGAATTAAAGAGGCACATTGTTCAATATTTCAGAAATCTCTATACAGACAGAGATGAGACGGATCCAACCTCTCAAGCTGAGCTTCTTTCGATTATCCCCTTGAAAATTTATGATGATGAGAATGAGGAACTTATGAAGCCAATTTTGGAGCATGAGATAAGTGATGCAATTTGGACTTTGCAGTTGTATAGGGCGTCAGGCCCTGATGGGTTCACAATCAAATTTTACTGGGTTGTGTGGGACATCATTAAGGTAGATCTAAGAAGGATGCTCAACGGGACGAGGAAGGAAGAAAAAATTGGTGGGGCTGCCAACTCATCTTTCCTCTCTTTGATTTCGAAGGAAACAAATTCTAACTCTGTGGACAGATTCCAACCAATCTCTCTTTGCAACACTTCTTACAAGATTCTCACAAAAATTCTAGCTACAAGAATGAAAAATCTCATGAAGCATATTATTTCAGAGTCTCAAGGGGGATTCATCGCTGGGAGAAAAATTCTAGACAACATCATCATTGTCCAAGAAGCCATCCATTCCAGCTTGGAAAGGAAGCAACAAGGTATGGCTATCAAGCTTGATATGGCTAACGATTTTGATAAGGTTAACCATTTTTTTCTTTTTGAAATTATGAACAGGTTTGGCTTCTCAAATCAGTTTATTAGATGGATCAAAGCTTGCATTAAAAATCTATGGATTGCTCTGTTAATTAATGGAAGACCGCCTGAATTCTTCCAAGCCTGAAGGGGCCTTATGAAAGGATTCCCATTGTCACCGCCTCTCTTTCTGTTGGTAGCAGAGTCACTGAGCAGAAAGCACCAAGCATTACAGGAAATTGGAAAGCTAAGAGGCTTAAAGATTGCCATGGGATCAAAGTTGCAATGCATGCCCAGTTTGCAGATGATACAATTCTACTTGGTGGGGCTTCCACAGTGATTACAGAGAGATTTAATGAAGCTCTGTCTTCATTCTTAAAAGCTTTAGACGGTAAGTTCAATTTGATAAAATCCAAGGTTTGTGCCTAGAACTAGCCACCTAGGACAATTGCAAGGATTTCCATAATTCTTGGCTTCAGAGGAATGTTAAATTGGAACTCATTCACCTATCTCAGGAACCCTATCTTCAAGGGTAAAAAAATTCTGTTGATTGGCAGGGTATTGTCGAGAAGATCAAGAAAAAAATCTCCTTGTGGGGAGTGAGGTGGCTCAATCCAGCTGGTAAGCTTGCCCTCGTAAAATCTATCCTCGCTTCCTATCCAATTTATACATGCTCAATCTCTTTAGCTCCAGTGAAAGTTATGCAGGAAATCACCAAGGAAATTAGAAAATTCCTTTGGAAAGGGGTCAAGTCAAATGGCATGAAAAAAAATTCATCTTGTAAGCTGGGACGTGGTATGTAGCTCGAAAAATTGTAGTGGGACTGGAATAAGGGACCCAACAAGGATGAACCTCACTCTAGGAGCGAAAATTATGTGGAGGAATGTCTCTAGGGAGAAGGGCTAGTGGAAGGAGATTCTTAGGAAGAAGTATATGAAGGGAGCAAGGAAATGTTGTGTAGATGAGTACCACTAACAGGGAAGGGGTATCCAATCTTGATCCTTTGCAAGAAGGCGACCCATATCATCAAAAATCACCTGCACTGGAGCCTTGGTAATGGTAAACAGATTAGAATATGGCAGGGGCATTTGNAGGGGTATCCAATCTTGATCCTTTGCAAGAAGGCGACCCATATCATCAAAAATCACCTGCACTGGAGCCTTGGTAATGGTAAACAGATTAGAATATGGCAGGGTCATTTGAGCTCAGTCTCTCTGGTAAACCATCTGTTGGCATTCTCATATCTTGAGCAATGGCTAGATACTCTAAACATTTTTATCCTCTATGATCTATATTCTTGAAAAAACAACGAAAGATGGGGTGCATGAAAAGCATTGGATGTTCTTGAGCATCTAATGCTTGATTTTAATGCTCTCTGCTCAATTATCCAAGGTTTTGTGCTTGTTCACAACCAACTTTTGGATAGTAGAGGACAGGGTAAATCAGGGATTTACACCGTCAAAGAAGGATACCGAATCATTTCCAATAATGAAGACATCAACAGAGCGAACAACAAGTGGAACAAAGCCTGGTGCAATGATGGTCTCCCAAAAATTAACGTCTTCTTCTGGGTGTTAGCTCACCGAAAAATTTCGACTGTCGAGAATTTGAAAAAAAGAGGGATTCAAGGGCCTTCACGCCGTGTACTCTATAAAGAGGTAGAGGAGACCATTAACCACCTTTTTTTGCAATGTAAGTTTTCCACTTAAGTTTGGCCTCTGGTTGTTCAAGAGTTACATATAAACCTGATTCTTCTTGTCGATGTATTTGTAACTTCGGAATGTATTCACTTGTATATTTTATATATTGTATTTCTTTGTACCCCGATGTTCCTATTGGGAGAATCATTAATGTAATCAATTCATGTAAAGTCTTATAGGTTTACCCTCCTTTGTAAGTCGAGGAAATAGTCCCCACAGTTTTGGGGTACTAGGGTTATTAGACTCTCCTAGAGAAGTCGGCCCTAGTAAGTAATTTTCAAGTCGAAAACTAGTATAAATAGAGAGTGAGCCTCTCTATTTGAGACACTCACTCACTCAACTGTAGCGCATGAGTGAGAGAGAAGGAGCTCACACAAGTGAGAGAGATATTAGCTGTCAGAGATCATCTTTGTGTTTTTGGGTTTTACTTTTGCCATTGGTACTCATTCTATCTCTGAGGAAGTTGCGGGGTTTTCTCCTTTATGGTTTTCTTGAGGAAAACTCTTTGTATCTCTTGTCTCTTATGATTATTGTTGTGCATGTTATTCTCTCAGATAAGATCCTAGATCATATTGATTAAATGATAAAAATCTAACATGGTATCAAAGCTAACCCGAGAAGAAGACATTGTGCAGCTACAGAAGCTAGGGCTTCTTACTTTTTGGGTCTCTCTCCACAGATCATCAACAAAAGGAGGCTAGGTTAACTCTCCATTGAAGGGCACATCTTTCTATTGAAGCAAAATCTGATTCTGAGTATTTTTCAGTTTTTGACCTACCACTACAGTGGGAAATTAGGGCTTTCCACAGAAGTGGAATTTTTGAGTGAGCCCAGCATAGGATTACTCTCCTCCTCAAAATCGAAGTTTAGAGACCAAGATCAAAGTTTTTGGTTCAGTAGAACTCCAGGAAAGTCAAACCCTAATTTGCCCATGAACTAGAAAACCAGCACTATAGAAGATCAACTCCATATCCAGTTTCATCATCTCAAATTGGTAAGATCTAAATATTTTGTATTTCCATTTGAGATTCTCAGTTAAGATGTCTCATCACACTAAGCTTGATGAAAAGCTTGAAGGAGCTGAAAACTTCCGAGCATGGAAGTATAGGATCTCACTGGTTCTTGAAGAAAATGAATTGGACACCTACATAAGTGGAGAGGTTCTAGTTCCAGAGGGAGATGAGGCTAAGGCCTTACACAAGAAGAACTTGGTCAAGGATAAGAGGATTATTGCTGATTCAATCAAGGATCACCTTATACCACAGATGTCTTCCCTAAAGACACCTAAAGAAATGTTTGATTCCTTGACCAAGCTATTTGAAGGGAAGAACATAAATCAGAAGATGACCTTGAGGAACCAGTTGAAGAATGTAAAGATCCAGAATGCAGAGACCATATAGTCATACTTTACAAGGGTCTCTCAAATCAAAGAACAACTTGAAGCAGTGGATGAAGAGGTAGAGAATGCAAAAATTGTGATGACCACCTTGAATGGTCTTCCCAGGTCATGGGACTCCTTCATTCAAGGGATTTGTGCTAGAAGGAAGCTGATCAATTTCAATAGGTTGTGGGGGGATTGCTCACAAGAAGAAGCTTAAATAGTAGCTCGAGAAGAAAAGATGGGAAGTGAAGATCAAGCTCTCACATTACACTCTAAGAAAAGCAGAAGGGACTATCATCATCACAAAGGTAAGCATTCTCACCAGAAAGATAACCCTAGAAGATCAAGCAAAGATATATGTAGATTCAGATGCTATACATGTGATGAGAGAGGACACTTTTCCAAAGATTGTCCTAGAAATAAGAGTGGCTCTCACAAGAAGAAGGACAACAAAAGAAGACATCATTATCATGCTGCAGAGGATGATGAACCCTCCAGGAAAAGAGTCAAACGAGAAAGTGAAGATTCCTTAAGTGATGAAGAGTATGTTCTGATTTCTGCCCTCATGGGAACTGTCACACATGGAAGCAATGATTGGCTCATAGACAGTGGGGATTCCAAGCACATGACGGGATTTAAAGAATCTTTTGTGAAACTATCTGAACGTGAGTCACGCTACAAAGTGAAACTTGGGGATGACTACCAGTATCCCATAAAAGGAAGTAGTGAATCCTCCTATAAACTAGACTCAGGAAAGTCTATGAAGATGAAGGATGTCTTGTTTGTACCAGGACTAAAGAAGAATCTCCTCTCCATATCTACATTGGATGCAAAAGGCATGGGGTTGCATTTGTAGATGGCCAAGTCCTTATGTGGCCAAAGGGAAAGACTATAGATGATGCAGTAGTGATTGGAGAGAAAGAGGGAGGCTTATACAAACTAAAGGGCCAACTAGAACAAGCCTTGATCCATGATTCAGTAGAGCCAAGTGAACTTTGGCATAGAAGGCTTGCACATGTGCACTATAGGGCACTACCACTTGCAAGCAAAGCTGTTGAAGGTCTTCCAAAAATACAGGCAAAACATGAAGGTGTTTGCAAAGGATGTGCGAAAGGAAAGAACACAAAGAAGACATTTCCAAGTAGTGAGAGCAAGGCAAAAGGAATCTTGGAAATCATCCACTCCGATGTCATCCAGTTCATTCAGTGGGTATGTATACTATGTTTCTTTCATTGATGACTTTTCTAGAAAGACATGGATATATTTCTTGAAAATCAAGGATGAAGTGTTATGTAAGTTCAAAGAATTCAAAGCCTTGATCAAGAACCAAACAGAGAAGAAAATCAAGACCTTTCGATTAGATAATGGCGGAGAATTCACATCAGATGAATTCAAAGAATTATGCAGAGATTCAGGGATTAAGAGGGAGTTGACCACTCCATAAATCCACAACAGAATGGGGTTGCAGAAAGGAAGAATAAAACGATTATGGAAGTAGCAAGGGATATGCTTCATGATCAAGATCTTCCTATGCAGCTATGGGCAGAAGCTACTAGGACAGCTATGTATGTACAAAACCATACTCCGCATAGAGTACTTGAGAACAAGACACCTGAAGAAGTCTTCTCTGGCAAGAAACCAGAAGTCAGTCATCTAAGAATATTTGGTTCTCTGGTGTACATACACATTCCGAAAGAAAAGAGGACAAAGTTAGATCCTTAAGGAAATAAGGGTACATTTGTGGGATATAGTGAAAGCTCGAAGGCTTACAAAATATACTTCCCAAGATTCAAGAAGATCGACATTAGCAGAGATGTGACATTTGACGAAGACTCGGCTTACAACAAATCCAGAAAAATACCTATTACAGAACTTGAAGAAACAAAAGTACCTAGGATCCAATATACAACTATGAACGAAGCAACTCCAGAAGAAGATCGAGAAATAGAAGAACCTCAGGAACCTATAGATCCACCCCAAGAGAAGAATCCTTACAAAAGGAAACCTGCATGAGTACGAGAGGCTATCCAAGGTGCAGAAAGATATGGGGCTCCAGAAGAAATGCATAGAGAAAGGAAGAGAACTAGGTCCTACTTTGGTTATGTAGCCCTATTATGTGACATCATTGATAAAGAACCTTCCAACTATGAAGAAGCGGCAGAATAGAAAGAATGGAAGGATGCTATGATCGAGGAGTACCAGTCGATCATGAAGAATGATGTCTGGGATGTTGCCCCAAGACCAGAGGGGAAGTCTATTGTGACTTCCAAGTGGATCTACAAGATCAAGCATGTTGCAGATGACAACATAGATTTGTGGCATGTGGCTTCTCCTAGAAAGAAGGGATAGATTATTAGGATACTTTTGCACCTGTAGCCAGATACACTTCCATCAGATCAGTACTTTCTCTAGCTGTAGTAATGAAATGGAAGATACACCAGATGGATGTCAAGACTGCTTTCTTGAATGGTGTAGTAGAAGAGGAAGTGTAGGTGGAGCAACTACTCGATTTTGAGACACATGATAGGGAGATTCATGTGTGCAAATTGAAGAAGGTCATGTACAGTTTGAAACAGGAACCCAGGACATGGTATGACAGAATTGACAGCTTCGTGACTGGCTTAGGATTTACCAAAAGTAGAGTGGATTCCAACCTTTACTATAAGGTTGAGGAAGGGAACCCTGTGATACTCCTACTGTATGTAGATGACCTGTTTGTAATAGGTGAGGATGGATTGATTGCTGACACAAAGAGGAAGCTTGCTACCGATTTCAAGATGAAAGACTTGGGTATGATGCACTACTTTCTAGGCATGGAGGTGTGGCAGAATGCAGATGGAATCTCCCTGGGACAAGGGAAGTATGCAGTAGATATCCTAAAGAGGTTTGGGATGATGGTCTGCAAGGCCATGACCACACCTATGGCATCGAACCTGAAGTTATTGAGTGATGCTTCATCAGAGTCGATTAATGCTACGATGTATCGTTAGATGATTAGGTCCTTGATGTACCTGATGAATACAAGACCATATATTTGCTTTGTTGTGAACACATTGATCCAGTTCCTGACGGATCCGAGACATGTTCACCTGATTGCTGCAAAGCATATTCTGAGGTACCTAAAGGGTACAGTTGATTATGGGCTCAAGTATGAGGCGAATCAAAATATTAATCTGGAAGGTTATGTGGATTCGGATTGGGCAGGCAGTGCCATTGATAGGAAGAGCACTTCGGGGTGCTGCTTCAATATGAGATCCGGTGTGATCTCTTGGTTTAGTAGGAAGCAATCCTGCGTGGCACTGAGTACAGCCGAAGCAGAGTATGTCGTAGCTTGTTCGACTAGTTGTGAGGTAGTGTGGCTGAGCAAGCTACTATCTGATTTATTTGATCTCCAGTTGGATGCTACTTGTATATATTACGATAACCAGAGTTGTGTGAATTTGTTGGAGAACCCGGTGTTCCATGACAAGTCAAAGCATATTGAGATCAAATATCGCTATATCAAGGATATGGTGCAGAGAGGAGCAGTGAAGCTCCAGTATGTTGCGACGAACAAGCATATAGCTGATGTGTTGACCAAGCCATTGGCCAAAGTGAATTTTGAATACTTCAGAAAGAAGCTTGGTGTTAATTAGACCGAGGTTCCTTCCAAGGGGAAGCAATGAGTCCGAGAGCCCTTCTGACATGGTGACAGGATGTGTTCCTCCCATGGTTAGATGTAAGTGCAGATCCCTTCTGACATCATGGCAAGATGTGTTCCTTCCATGGTCAGATGTAAGTGCAGTGCCCTTCTGACATGGATGTAGGATGTGTTCCCCCATGGTCATATGTGAGTGATAATCCCTTCTGACATGGATGCAGGATGTGTTCCCCCCATGGTCAAATGTGAGTGCCGAGCCTTTCTGACATGGATGCAAGATGTGTTCCCCCCATGGTCAGATGTGAGTGTCGATCCTTTCTGACATGGATGTGGGATGAGTTCCCCCCATGGTCAGATGTGAGTGCCGAGCCTTTATGACATGGATGTGGGATGTGTTCCCCCCATGGTCAGATGTGAGTGCCGAGCCTTTCTGACATGGATACGAGATGTGTTCCCCCCATGGTCAGATGTGAGTGCTGAGCCTTTCTAACATGGATGTAGGATGTGTTACCCTCATGGTCAGATGTGAGTGTTGGGCCTTTTTGACATGGTGGCAGGCTGGGCCTCCCATGGTCAGATATAAGTGCTGGGCAAGCCTTTCCGACATGGTGGTAGGCTGCGCCTCCCATGGTCGAATACAAGCACTGAAGAAGATGAAGACCTACATGAAGGCTAGGCCTACAACCAACATGAAAAAGGGCTGGCTATGTAGAACTTCCTATGACGAGTAGAATTAAGAGATAACACCATTTGCTCAAGATAGCGGGAGCATTGATGATGATGATGATCCAATGATGATGGTGATCCAGTGATGATGATGATCCAGTGATGATCCAGGTTTGATGAATGATCCAGTGACGAAGAATTGTGCTGATGAATTGTGTCAAGAGAATACCTTCCTAGTTAAGAGGGAGTGTTGATGTATTTGTAACTTCAGAATGTATTCACTTGTATATTTTATATATTGTATTTCTTTGCACCTCGATGTTCCTATCGAGAGAATCATTAATGTAATCAAGTCATGTAAAGTATTAGAGGTTGACCCTCCTTTGTAAGTCGGGGAAATAGTCCCCACAGTTTCGGGGTACTAGGGTTATTAGACTCTCCTAGAGAAGTCAGCCCTGGTAAGTAATTGTCAAGTCGGAAACTAGTATAAATAGAGAGCGAGCCTCTCTATTTGAGACACACACTCACTCAAATGTAGCTTATGAGTGAGAGAGAAGGAGCTCGTACAAGTGAGAGAGAGATCAGCTATCGGAGATCATCTTTGTGTTTTTGGGTTTTACTTTTTCCATTGGTGCTCATTCTATCTCTAAGGAAGTTGCGGGGTTTTCTCCTTTATGGTTTCCCTGAGGAAAACTCCTTGTGTCTCTTGTCTCTTGTGATTATTGCTATGCATGTTATTCTCTTAGATAAGATCCTAGATCATATTGATTAAATGATAAAAATCTAACACTTCCAACAAATTGGAATGATATCTTTGCCTGCTGGAAAGACTACTTCCATGGTTCTCTTCTTCAAAAGCCAGATCTCACAAGAGCCTGGGTTTCCCTTCCTAAATACCTCTGCTGGAACATTTGGGTAACCAGAAACAAAAAACTGTTTGAAGGTGAGGCATCCTGTCCAAGGAAAGTAATGCTTGCTGCAAAATCGTTGTGGGTGGAAGCCTTAGTTATGAGGGGGATGGAGAATATCAACAATGAGCCTTTTAATTATGAGGAAAGAGTGTGGGCTCTCAACTTTCTTCAACCTGTTTCCAATAGTTGGCATACGACAACCAAAAGGCCCAATTGCTTAAATTGGCAGTTGAGAATGAGCAAAGATGCTTTTGCTAATTGGAGGCTAAACCTGGGTTGTAACTCCCTTCTCTTTGATGGAGCCTCTAAAGGCAATTCGGGGTTGGCTGGGGCAGGTGGAGTCATTTTTATCCTGGAGGGAGCAAGCAGAAGGATTATGCCTGGGACATGGGCAAGCAATCCAATAATGGGGTTGAGTGGCTTTCTCTTATCAAAGGCCCGAAGATTGCAAACAATTGTGGAATGGAGGAGTTATCAGTCTATGGGGATTCACTCATGGTCATAAGGGAATCAAGATTGTTGTATACGAAGATGAAGAGCCTGATAACCAAAATGCATCACATCCTTATCTATTTAGGAAGGGAGTTCAAATATATAAAGTTCTTTCATATCCTAAGAACAAACAATAAGTAGGCTGATTTAATGGCTAACAGAGGAGTCTCATTAGATTATGGAGAGCTTGTCTGTAATGAAGACATGATAAGAATAAGTTGGATCCCCTGAGCTGGAATTTATCATCACTATGGATCAGTCTCAAATTCAACTTACAGGTATGCATTACACAGTTAATGGTAGGTACTCTTAGTCTGAAATTCTAATGAATGTGCAGGCAATATGTTCTTGCTTTTTTGCCATCACCAGTACACAGCTGCTGGCAATTTCTCCTCATCCATCCACACACAGAGGAAGAAATAAAATCTCAAAATAAAAAATTATCAACACCTCTTCTGCTTGCAAGAAGGATAATCACATCTCTAAATGGTGGGCTCACTATCTGGCAGGTGGGAGAACTGAAATCATGTGTCAAGAAAATGCGTTGGTTGGACATGAAAACTGTAACGTGTCTTCCTTGAGTTCAATGACAAGGCATGTAATCATCGATAGGATCTGTAATCGGTGGTCAATCTTGAGGTTGTGGTCAATCCCGAAGATTTGTAAACGGTGGTCAATCAGTGCAAGAAGGAGAATGGGAATGCGTGTGACAACAGATTCAATTTTTTTAATACTCAGTAGGTGGCAAAAAAATGTGAAAATAACAATGGGCAACCTGAGCATCTTGGTATCTTGGTTATTGGGCTTCAGCAGGAGGTGAGTTGCTACTTGGGTATGGATTTTGGGCATCAACCACATGTGTTTTGGAGCTTAAGGGAGATGAAGGTTAGGCAGATTTGGAGGAGGAGAGCTGTTACTGATAATCTTTTATTATGTCTTGTTTTTGCTTATTGCTTCTTGGTCAATTTGTAAGAAGGTATAGTTTCCATAGAGTAGGGTTCTTTTGGGATAACTATAAATACGAGAAAGATGAGCAAGGAGTTTTGGATGCTGCCCTCATGTGGGAGCAATCCATCTTCTGTGTGTTGTAACCTTGTTTAACCCTTTTTAATATAAAATTTCTCAATCGTTTATGTAAAAAAACAATATATTTATTATGAGCTCAATATGAATGGGAATAAAACCTAGGTGGGAGGATACAACTTCACTCCACAACCACTCAAGTTACACCCAATTGACATAATTTAATTAATATTATATGTGTTGACATGTAATAATAATAATAATAATAATAATATATTTTTAAGGTCACCGCCAAGCTCTACACAGGTGTACATACACTACCTCCCTCTGGATTTGAACTGTGACCTCCTAAGAAGAAACACATGCCCTTAACCATTAGCCCCATTTAGGATGTACATAGTAAAATTCAAATTTTAGTATATATTATATCAACTATACTTTTTTTCACTCCCTCTAAAAAAAATACTAATAACAAATTTATATTTAAGCAATTATTATTGTTGGATTGTTGATTGGGTCATTACTACTACCTAAGAAAATATAGAGAAAGGTAACCCAGTGTTTAATTTTTTTATAAGAATTATTTAGATTAAAAAAATTGTATATATTAATAATTAAAATTCTAAACTGAAGTTAACATAAAGCATTTAAAAGTGCTGAATTTATTTTCAATTAAAATCAAATATTTTAAAATTAAAATTACAATTTTATAAAAAAAATAATGTTGATAAAAAATCCAAAAAAATTAAAATCATAAAATATTTAACTTTTTATGTTTGTCTATAATTTTTATTTTTATTTTTATATGTTATTATGGGTTGTGGGTCAACCACAAAAACCAGGCTCCATGAATTTTATGAAAACCCACATTCCAATTATGGATGAGGCAAATGTGATCATTTGGGCTTAAGATTGGGTTGGGGTCAATATACAACAAAATTTGGCTAAAATTGTGGATATGTGCTAGTGGTGGAAAAAGTGTGAAAAGGTGGCAACACCTCCTAAAAGAGTGTGTGTGACCTTGAACAAGAGGATACTAACTTGGAACATAATGCAACAAATGAATAAATATGTACCATGAATGTGTATACTTTGTATAGGGTTTCTATTATTTTTTCACTTGGGTGAAACTCAAAAGATTTAAATCACTCCCTTACTTGATTAACTGGGGGATTTTCCTGCCCCACAATTCACATACCTTTGAAGAGAAACATATCCCCACTTTCAAGATCTCTTTACAAACAATTGCGTTCTTACATCCCAAGATTTGTTTCTAAGGCTAGGTGGACACTTGGAGAGAAGATCGTGAATACAAATTTTGCTTGGATCTTTTTCGATGGGGCTTGCCAAGAGTTGGACATTCTTGTAGCATTGTGTTTGTGTTGTATATCTCACATGGACACTATTTTATATGTAAGGCATGTTTGGGGGTAGAGACAAATAATATTGGTGAATTCAGTGCATTATTTTATCTATTGAAAATTGCTATGGAGCTGGATATTACTCATATCCAGGTTTTCAGAGATTCCGCTTTGACAATTAAGTGGATGAAAGATGAGATTTAGGTCCGTGGTGACGAGTTCAATCATCTAGCTATGCATTTGAAGGATATCACTGCATTATTTCAGCAGGTGAGCTATATCCATGTATCCCAAGAATTGAATACATTTGTAAATTCTTTCTCTTATATATACATTATAAGTACATAATCAGGTCTCATAAAAAACTAATTCTGCAAGCGATCCTCTATCTTGTAAAACAAAACTTCTAAGAAACCTCCCAACCCTTGAATCCAACATCCCATATATTACAAAATCAACAAAAAAAAAGACCTAACAACCTTTCTGACCCAACAAATTATGGGCAAAAATAGTAACAAGATTATATAGAATCTTCTTTCTTCATCTCCAATCAATAATAATTATGAAATTTCACATCTAAAAAAAAACAATTTGACGTAAACCTCCTCAAACACCACAATGTATAAAGAGTAGACCTTCAAAAAATTCAATTGTTTTTTTTATAATCACTTCGCCACTAAATCCAACTAACAAAATGTGTTTAAAAAAAATTCATTAAAAAAATCTTGAAGAGCCCTAGTGTAAAACACCACACATCCAAGGCACATGCTTAAATATTTGTTTTTCCATCAACTCTATCAACAATGATTTTTGAGTCTCTAGTTATGTGATAAAAAGTTATCCTCCCCACCTAAACTTAGAGGCTTGCTCCAAAATTATCTTCACCAGAAAAAAAGTTATATTTACTCTTTCACTAATCAAACCAAAGGCCCACCTTCATTTAAAAAAACATAAATCCGAAAAATAAAAATTATCCACTTTATTGATGTACGTAAATCTGTAGGTTTTTCCCACCCTTTTAAATGTAAAATGGTTGCGAGGTTGGAACAATAATGGTCTTTCATATATTAATTAAAAAAAACACAATGCCAACATTACACCCTTGTTATTCTCGAGTTGTTTTGCACTGAGGTAAAGCTTGCCGGAAAAGAGCGCCGGTCGGCGGTGGCTAATATGCTCTGCTTTGGTCGTCGCCGGCTGTGCTGTGTCAAATCTATAACGTGAAAAAAAAGAAACCGAGAAAAGGAATCAGAGGTAAAAGAGGCGACCGATTGATTAGGGTTATATAGATAGATCGATAAAATAAAATAAAAATAAAATAAAATAATATTGTGGGTTATATAAAAGTAAGTAAAGTATATTGTGAGATAATGCGGTAGCTCACGGATCGAGCTTTGGAGCGTATTTCTTCAAGGAGAGGATTGGGTCTTCTGGTCGCAGAGCTTTAGTTGTTGTGCCGTGGATGTTATTTCAATTTCTTTTTTTGCCAAATCAGAGTTCAAAAGGTTAGTTCTTTTTCTCTATTTTCGTTCAACTGCATCGTATAATCTATGGACTGATCACATAACAGGGAAATAATGGTTTTCAGTGTACACAGCGATTTAAAGGCATAGATTTGATTGATATAGGGTTACTACCATTAGCTCCAGGGTCCAAATCTATGAGAAGAACAATTATCAATCACTAGCAGTAGGGTTTGTTCCAGGTTAAGAACAGATCAGCGAATCGGTAGCAATAGGGTTTAAATCTCAAGAAATAGTGACTGATCGGCTTATAAACGCCATTGTCTGGATTTGTTTATGTATAATAAGGTTTTATATTGGGGACTAGTGAATCGGAGTGTAGACGGTTGCCGTAGCTATAATTTGCTAAACGATTTCCGACATTCTTTCTTGCCGATGCTGCTGCTTCTAATTGAGTTTTCGGAGTGGATATTGAGATGCAGAATGATTTTGATTTCCTATACGAGGAGAGGGGTCTTTAGCTGCCGGATTTTAATGAGAATAAGAGGGAGCAGAGGATTGATTATATAATTTCTGAGACGTCATGATTTAGAATCTGGATTGGATGTTTGGATGACGTGAAAGCTTTAGCAAATGTTTTAGCATGCCATTGAAATTATTGAAAGACATTGATCCTCTTTTTGATCTGTGAATGATATTTATTGATTTTATTTTTTGCTTTATTGTCTTCCTCTAGAGAGAGAGGTCGATGGTTTTGACAATGATCTTTGTTTAGTTTGGCAGATCTACATTCATCAGTATTTCCAGGCGGGTAAAATATGTCCCTGGAGGTCACACAAATCCTTCTTGATGCACAATCTGTGGATGGTGCTGTTCGGAAGCACGCAGAAGAGAATCTGCGGCAGTTTCAAGATCAGAATCTGCCGGCCTTTCTCATATCCCTATCTGGGGAGCTAGCAAATGATGAAAAGCGTGTTGAAAGCCGTAAACTTGCAGGCTTGATTTTGAAGAACACTTTAGATGCCAAGGAGCCGCACCGAAAAGCTGAGTTAGTACAGAGATGGATCTCACTAGATGGAGCTGTGAAGAATCAGATCAAGGGGTTCTTACTGCAAACTCTTTCTTCACCTGTTCCAGATGCTCGATCTACTTCAGCACAGGTTATAGCAAAGATTGCTGGTATTGAGTTACCTCAAGGCCAGTGGCCAGAGCTCATCAGGACGTTATTACTGAACATGGGCGGTCCACAAATGGAACCTCCTGCGCATCTCAAACAGGCCACTCTAGAAACTCTTGGATATCTTTGTGAGGAGGTTGCTGCAGATACTCTTGCTCAATTTCACGTGAATTCCATCCTTACAGCTGTTGTGCAGGGAATGAATTCATCCGAGCTTAACAATGAGGTCAGGCTTGCTGCTACTCGAGCATTGTATAATGCTTTGAATTTTGCTCAGACGAATTTTGATAATGATGTAGAGAGGGATTATATTATGAGAGTAGTGTGTGAAGCAACCCTGTCTCCAGAAGTAAGGATTCGGCAAGCTGCTTTTGAATGCCTAGTGTCGATATCTTCTACATATTACGAGAAGCTTGTCCCTTACATGCAAGACATATTTTCTATTACAGCAAAGGCTGTCAAAACAGATGAAGAGCCTGTTGCTCTTCAAGCTATCGAGTTTTGGAGTTCTATATGTGACGAAGAAATTGATATACTAGAGGAATATGCAGGAGATTTAAGTGGCGATTCAGATGTGCCTTGCTTTTATTTTATTAAGCAAGCGCTTCCTGCTCTTGTGCCTATGTTATTAGAGACATTGCTGAAACAGGAAGAGGAGCAAGATCAGGATGAGGGGGCATGGAATCTCTCTATGGCTGGTGGAACTTGCTTGGGTCTTGTTGCCAGAACCGTAGGTGATGATGTTGTTCCTCTTGTCATGCCATTTGTAGAAGAAAACATATCAAAGCCAGATTGGAGATGTCGAGAGGCAGCTACTTATGCCTTTGGATCAATTTTGGAGGGTCCATCACCTGATAAACTTACTCCTCTCGTCAATGTTGCTCTCAACTTTATTCTCAACGCTATGAAGGATGAGAATAGTCATGTTAAGGACACGACTGCATGGACCCTTGGAAGAATATTTGAATTTTTACATGGTACAACAATGGAGACACCCATAATTACACAGTCAAATTTCCCACATATCCTATCGGTGCTACTTGAGAGCTTGAAGGATGCACCGAATGTTGCTGAAAAAGTCTGTGGTGCGTTATATTTCCTGGCCCAAGGCTATGAAGATGCAGGGGCAAACTCCTCTCCACTATCTCCATTTTTTAAAAACATTGTTGAGGCTCTTCTTGATACAGCGCATAGGGAGGATGCAAGTGAATCTAGGCTGCGGACTGCAGCATACGAGACATTAAATGAGGTTGTCCGATGTTCAACAAAAGACACAGCCCCTATTGTTATGCAACTTGTTCCTGTTATCATGCTTAAGCTCAATGAAACTTTGGAAATGCAGAAACTATCATCAGAAGGCAAAGAAAAACAGAGTGATTTGCAAGCACTTTTATGTGGTTGCTTGCAAGTGATCATTCAAAAATTGAGTGCTTCTGACTCAACTAAGTATGGTATTCTGCAATATGCTGATCAAATGATGAATCTTTTCTTGAGGGTATTTGCTTGTCGGAGTGCCACTGTTCATGAGGAAGCAATGCTGGCAATAGGAGCTCTTGCATATGCAACAGGTGTGGAATTTAGAAAGTACATGCACGAATTCTACCGATATTTGGAGATGGGTCTCCAAAACTTTGAAGAATACCAGGTCTGTGCTATCACTGTTGGTGTGGTTGGTGATATATGCAGGGCGTTGGATGACAATGTTCTGCCTTTCTGTGATGGTATTATGACCCAGCTCCTTAAAGATCTGTCGAGCAATCAGTTACACCGATCTGTAAAGCCTCCAATATTCTCATGCTTCGGTGATATTGCATTGGCTATTGGACCCCACTTTGAGAAATACTTGATATATGCAATGCCCATGCTTCAGAGTGCAGCAGAGCTATCAGTGCAGTCTGCAGTAGTCGCTGACGATGAAATGATTGAATACAGTAATCAGCTACATACTGGAATTCTAGAAGCTTATTCAGGGATTTTCCAAGGTTTCAAAAATTCACAGAAGGCTGAGTTGCTGATGCCTTATGCAGGTCACGTTTTGCAGTTCCTCGAGAGTATTTATCCATTAAAAGACATGTAAGAATCCCGTTCTTTTTCATTGGGAGGATTTTTGAATTTAGTAGTTTTTAATGAGCTGTAATTTTGGTAATTATCATTGGTTTGAGTGAATTCAATATTCGATTCTGTATCAGAATTACAGATAATGTATTCAGTGCTACTTATTTTTACCTAAGCTTCATTCTCAGAATTCTGATCGACCTTCATCTGTCGTACATGTAAATGCAGGGACGATCAAGTGACAAAGGCTGCAGTTGGGGTATTAGGTGACTTGGCTGATACATTGGGTTCAAATGCTGCACCATTGCTTCGGCAGAATGTCTTTTACAATGATTTTATTGATGAATGCTTGTCATCCGATGATCAACTGATTAAGGAGACTGCAGAATGGGTTCAGATGACTGTGCATCGAGTTGTGTCGAGTTGATTTCGTCCAGAAAGTTTGGAAATGCATGCAGTTGTTTGGGTGCGTCGAGTTAAAGGAGTTTGGGATTGCATACTTGTCATTGTGTCAAATGATGATCCCAGAATCCACATGAAGCTTGCCAACATGTTTACAAGTCCTCAGGGATTTTAAGGTATCACCTTGAGAGTCAGGGTTTTGGTTGAGAGGATCTGGGAATTTAATTCCTGCCTCTGCTAACTTTTTATCTCTTCTATTGCCTTGCAGCAAGACGCAAAGTTGCAGTCTTGCTCAAATCCTGCTTCAAAGAGAGCTTAAACTGCATTCATGATTATGAAAGCAGCTACCAATACTGTTGTTCTATCAACAGCTAAAACATCCACCTTGGTTGTTTTGTTGTGCTTACAAAAGCATCAAGATGGGTTTGAAATAAGCAATGACAATATCAAGATTGCATAACATCAAAAATGTTGCTATTGCTTCTGTCACTTTATATGCCAACCATGCCATACCTTGCTACGTGCCAAAATGGCCAGAGTGATTAATAGCCCTTCTTCTCTTACATCTGAAAGAAGGCAGATTTGCTTTCTCAGGCTCAATATTGATGAATTAGCCAAGTTCATCAAATAATAGCACCTGCATTTCTACCCTTTTATCTTCCACGCTTTTTCCTCAATTCTTAATTGGATAGGTTAAATACCCTTTATCCATTGCATATATGTTTAGGACTGCTCTGAAGCAAGCATGCAGATGCAGAATAAATTTCTGCAGTGCATTACTAATTTAAGTCGAACCATTCTTTCCTTCTCTTAGAATTCTTCTTCTATTTGCTCCTTCTTTATGTCTGTCTTCGCTGTGCTCTCATGCGCATGTTTATCGTTTGATGTTGGCCAATGCGATATGTATTCTTGTGGATGGGATGGCTCTGCTACTTTTTGGTTGGAAGTCTGGATGTATGGATGTTCCATTCATGCATCTTGTTTTGACTATTGGATGGAATGATAATCCCAAGTATGTCATCGATCTACCCGACTAGTCAGTATCTGATTGATTCAAATGGAATATAGTAGTTATTAGTTTTTCTATTCATTGACCTTCAGGTGGTCAATTTTAAGGGTTGATAAAGCAGTGATCTTTATCTCTTCTGCTTTTGTCATAGTGAAGGTCCATTCTGTACTGAATAAGAAGTTTTGCTTTGTATAGTGGGATTTGTGCAACTGCTTCATGCTTAATATAAGCTCTTTCAATTGATATGGAATTATTGCCACAGCAATTTGAGCACAGTACTTTTCTACAAAATATCTTATACATTAACTTTTAACTTTTTGATGTTGGTTTCAACTAAAACATAGGTATGCGAAGCTTCTTGAATTTAGGCCCTTTCAGTATTTCCAAGTATGCATTTCAAAGGACACTGGTTGACGTAGCTTGTTTTAAGTTGTGAACTAACAGTGAGCGTTTATCATCTTTGTTGGTTCTATGGGGGAGTACCACTGCAAATAGTATTTATGGCCGACACTCGCTTTACCGTTTTCTCTCTTCCACTATCAAATTCATCTCCGCCGATCTCATAGAGATCTGGTTTAAGATTTAAATCGAGAGCATGACTTTGGAAATTAATCCTGGCCGAGCCATTTACCCCCCTGCACTTTTGAAGAGATCATTTTGGCCAAGCCATTTTCGTCCCCGCACTCTGTTGTTTCCTAGTTATGCTTACCACTTATCCTAATGAGATCTATTTTCCAGAGGTCTAAATATTTACTTTGTTTCGAATTTTTTGTAATCTCCACTGTTTTGCCTTTGGAACTTTCTATATGTATGCCTGTTTCTGGCATATCTTTTTTTGCCTTGTGCACGTCTATTCCCGAGAGAGTTGTAATTCTAGAAGGGCATGTGTTTCAGGACACCAGTGTTATTTGGACCTTACTTACAAATTGATACAAAGTTGATTCGAAGAAGGTGAGTTGTATTAGAAAATGTATTAAAATATGTTAACTTAATGATGGACCCTTTGATTCTCTGATTTATTCTATATGTTTTTTTTTATTCTATAGGGGATCTACAACATCATGGCAAAAGTTTCATAAATGTAACTATCCATATGAAAGTCAAGGCACTGTTGTAACTATTCATAATTGTAGTTTCATAATCATAACTATCCATATGAATTTGATGCAAGGTACTTACATATCCTTAGGTCACTCATACGCAATAAATTATATACAATATATAATATATACACAGTTACATTTTGATCCCTTATTCTTTTGGGCACTTTCTTACAGATTGAAGTCTAATGTGTACCCTATAAGGGTTAGTGTAGTCTAGTTTTGGGGTTAGTGTAGTCTAGTTGTGGTTGCAGCGTACCTCTAGTCTAGTTATTTGAGAACGTTGGGTTAGCTTCTAGTGTGCATTATGGCAGTTGACACGTCACTGATGTAAAGACAAACAGCTTCAGTCCCCGAGCGAGAAATTTTGTATCTCGAGCATGGAATGGGTTGTTAGGATATGCATATTTCATGTCCTTGGAGAGGGATGAATCATATGTGATGGTTAAAGACGATCTGATTGAAGGTCATAGTTAAAAATGCATAAGGCTTCTTTATTTGTAAACTAATATTATTGAAAAAATACACGTTATTTTTATCTACAACTTTGGTACAGCTGTAGCCCGTACGATTTTCCTCACTCCGAGGATACATAAATTTTGTAAATAATTTCGCATAGGCGTTTCTCCAAAATGTAAAATTGTAGAAGTGTTTTTTGATTGCGAAGCTATTACTGAATTTACTGTTTTATAGTGAAGTGATGTATTTGTTGTTTTAGCTGTCTACTTTTCAGTAGGGTCGGCGCATTGTGATTTTACTAAATAGATCTTCGTTTAATTTATGAAACTAAAGTTTCGTATGCATATTTTTGTAACAAATGGTTTTGTTCAACACGTCTCTTGTATGAAGCGTAACGAGCACTATTTTCTCAAAGTCAATGCGAGTATTGTGGCTCTTTGAACGACTAATAAAAGCTAGTTTCCAACATGTAAATTGACCTTTAAGATGGATGCTGTTAGATATGGATGTTGAACTTATTATCTTTATGAACTTATTCATGATGTGGAGGAATGACGAAGTTTTGTTTCTATGACCTGTAAGCAACTGCTATATACTTTGATCTTTTGTATAGATTACTACTGTCACGTTCCCAACATTTCCACGGGGGAAGAGGATGCGACTGGACATGCTAACGAAGCACCCGGGCAATCTAAGCCCCATGAATATAATATAAAATGACAACGATATAAACATACACAGATGCATGATCGTCATAATACATATGGAGATGTCTAAATCATTTAAACATACAACAGAAGCAATTGCATAACATTCATCATGTTCATTTTTAAAACAATACAGTTGCAAAGGTTTAAGCATAAGAAGATACTTATCTTTAACAGAAGCTTTGTTCCGTAACCAGCGACGTCGCTGCAACGTTCCACTCAACCATAAGCCAGTGTGCTCATCAATCTCTCAACAACATTGCCACCCTCGAGCTGGGCATGATTCCACAAAAAACAAGGAGAAACTAGCAGGCTCACACGTAGCCAAGGATACACAATTCAACCAAGCCAACACACTTGGGTTTGTCAGGCCATAAGGGAGTTGGAAAGGCTGGCTGCTAAGTTAGTGAGCTCATTAAGGAGCTATGGACACTTGTACCAGAGCTAGCCAGACTTCTAAAATATCCACACACACCCAACACAAGGAAGCATCCCCTTCTCTGCTGCACAGTCCCTCGGGTTATGCCTTCCCTTTCAGTGCTATTCAGGGGTTGCAGAGAAGAAAGTCAGCCCTCTAGCTCTATCTGTGAGGTTTATCAAGCACGCTCAGACTCCATTTCCACCCCCAAACAGTCCAAAGACCAACAACAGTATACACAGGACAATTAACAGCTCTAGGACTGAAGGTAAAACAACCCAGAAGTCAAAATTGGATATGGCAATTGGGTAAACAATGCTCAAGCTGAGCAACTCGACTTCCAGAGTCGTTTATGGCCCTATTGTGGCAAAACGACTCAACAACAAAGTCACAGCAACCCAAATTCGTGGGTAAAACAACCTGACTTCTTAGATTGCGTGAGCTGAAGAACACGGCCTGTCGGAAGGGATTCACATACACAGACCCACAAATGTGAAGGGAATTACACACAGCAAAATCGGGAAGGAAGAACAGTCCTGAATGCCTGCCTGCGTGGGGAAAAAGAGTGTCTGCCTCCATGTGGAATGAGGGATGATGGAAAAATGACCGGATCGATGGTTTCTTGCCCTTGGGTATGCGTGAGCGTGTGGACAAGGATTGACAGTCCTACCAACATTGACGCTGCCCATGCAGACGTTTTCCCAAGGAAATAACTGCCCCCAACTAACTCCAGGGAATTAATTTGATGGCTGAATGTGACAAGGAAAGGTGAGTAAGACAAAAGATGGCTGACAGCTATAGATGGGCTCACCTTTGGACACTTGGCTGTTCCCCAATGGCTCCTAAGGCTTAGACATCCCCCCCCCCTCCCCTTATCCTTAGACATTGGCCTCGCCCCGCCCCTCCCCCCTATCCTTAGGAAACCATGCCCTTTTTATTATGGTTGTATTGACATAGCTGGTTGTGGGTATTTTAATTAAAATGCATATTTACATATTGTCCAACATTATATCGTGCTTGGCTAGCATAAAATACCATCGGCATCGATTTTAATTGCCGAAACACGAAACGATAATCCATGACGAGGCTTTTGCCTTTAGCTCCTCACAATGATTAATTACAATACATACATCATATACATTTTAATGCAAACGGGGTCAAAACCGGGGTGTTACAATCTCCTCCCTCTTCAAAAGCATTGTCCTCAGTGTTTTACAAAATTGAACAAAATACTACACTAGCATCACCTCAGTGATTTGCAGAATTGAACAAAAATGGATGTGCCAATCAGATGGCATCCCTCAGCTCCCACGTAGCCTCTTCAAGACCATAGTGCTCCCATTGCACCTTTACCTGCCCTATGGCTCGGTTCCGGAGCATTATGACCTTCCTGTCGAGGATGCGCATTGGCTCGATTTGGAACTCTCCCTTGGGTTCCACCTGAATCACATCCCAATTTATCACATGGTTAGGATCATGTACATATTTCTTAAGCAAAGAAACATGAAAAACATTATGAGCTCTAGCGCTAGCAGGCAATGCAAGTCTATATGCAACTTGTTGTCGCCTTTCACACACCTGGGTTAAGTGGCAGAAATTTTCAAGCCATTCGATGTGTCCCTGGGGCCAAGTCTCGAGTCAAGGCTGCCACCTTGTTCTTGACTCCTCCGTTTAGGCTCAACTCCTAACGAAGCCAAGGAGGGTAGAACTTATTAAGTTACTAAGGCAAAATTATTTAGTATGATGATGGTATTAAAGAGTAAGTCTTTTAGGAGTTTCGATTTAACAATTGTAAACAACAAATAACATAATGAGGTAATCACAAGTAAGCACGAAAATGACACCCAATCACATATAGATTGAAAGAAATAAACATTTGATCAGTGCCTTGAAAATGGAGTCGAAAAACAATTAAGAGTGCTTGCAAGTGCGGGAATGAATGTTGTGTAATTGTATCTTGGTTAATTTTAAATTAATGTAAGAAGATGAGTAATTTAACTTAGGCGAGGGGATTTCAGATATACCCAGGGGGTACTTGAAGTATGTCCAAAACTAAGCCATCACGACTACCCGCAAAGAATATGTGGGCTGAATGGAGTCTTTGAGGCTGTTGTTCATAATGCACCCGAAGGTGTAACAGAGATCGGCGCCCTGAGGTCATTTTTCAGGAGTTCCCGCTTCCTTTGGGTATTTTTCCACCGTAATGGTTTGATCGAGGCGTTAGATTTTCGCCCGATGGTTTGTCAATTTGGGGAGAGTGAATCCTAATTATTCTAGTTACTCAAGTGCTTTTGATGCAGCTTGACTGATCGGACGAACCACAACCAAGTACAGAGCATACACACTGGAGTCTGTTACTTTTAGTAAATTTTAAAGGAGGTGTTCTTGTTAAAAAGAAAACCCTCCAGGAACCTCTTTTGGTCCAAGTGGACCTCAATCGGGGAATCAAAGAGGGGTTGATTTTATTATAATTACTAAAACAAATGATGATAGCAGATGGAACATAAACAGATAAGCAAACCACAATTTTCTAATTAGACTACCACGACCCTTCTTCACCTTTCGGCTCAAAAGGAGGCTCGTGGGGTAAGCATTAAAATTATTTTGAAACCACCAGATATGGAATAATGCAAAATTATATCAAAATATACAATCCTGCATGTCAGTACTAAACTTAGAGCAGAAAAATGCAAAAATGCAAAAAAGTGAAACGGACGCAGATCCCCCCTGGGAGGATGGGGAGCGGGCTCGAAATAGCCTAATTAAAAAAGATTTTATTTTATTATTATTGGTTACAATATCAGTGAACTGAAAGATCAGAAACCTCTTGGTCCTTATACGAAATGAAACCAAGATCTTACAACCCTCCAAATTTTTTAAATTTTAGTGAAAGGGGAGACCCTTGGGGGGATTTGAACGCTCCGAGGCCACTTTCGAACAACTTCTTTTCTTTTCTGTTACACCTTGTAAAAACCAACAAACATGTTAGAATAACATATGCCCCAAAACACTCTAAGAGTACCTTTGGATCAGCCTACCTTAACTAAAAAAAGATTAAGTTAAAACTAGCTAAACATGTGAAAAAAGAACCAAGGAGTTTTCCTTGGGATCTTGGCTTGCTATTTGTGCAACCAATGAAATATGCACTGATTGCTAGATTTAATCTTTTTAAAACATAAAAGAAAATCTAGAGCATGCAACCTAATTATTTTCTTTAACTTGCCATGCAAAACAGACGATTTCCTTATGCTAGATCTACAATGCTTAATGATACTTTTCAGAATTGAGATCTAGACTATGAGCTTTGAAATAACAGATCTATGTAAATTTTACTTTCATATAACGGATCCAAATGATAACAAAGCTTTCGAACACAGTGACTAGGTAAGAAAATTGATTTTTTGAAGGAGAAAGAGAGCTGGAAGCCTCAAAATGTTGGGCTTTGGAGTCTGCTTTAGTGGAACACCGAGGAACTATGTCATTTAGAAGATCTTGAAGATGAGGAAGATGCAAACCAGCTCAACCTATTCTCCAAATGAGATCACCTGCAACTTAGAAATCCTTGCACAAACAGATGGTTAAAACATAGGTGCTGTTGGAAGAGATAAATGGAAAGCATGCAATTAAACTTAAAATACATACAACTCCAATAGATATGAAACAAGCAGCAATAAGAGCATAAATCAAACTAGAATAAACTTTTACCCGAATAGGATGGAGCTCTCTCCTTCAAGGCCAACAATTAACCAGCGAAAGCAATGATAAATAACACAGATTATACCTCATAAGCATTTGACAATCACCATCCACACATGAAGAGCATTACACCATAGATCTTGCCTCCAAAGGTTCTTTATTCCAGAATAATAAACAATAACACAATACAAGAGAAACAACACCTCAATCCCAGTTCTAACTAACTCGGAAATGAGGGATCCATGCTTTATTTATACACAAAATTAAAACCCCAGCCCAAAGGGGGCGCAAATCCCAAGGAGTTAGACCACTGCAGCTGAAGGAGAGTCCATCAATGCTTGATCTGAAGCTAAACTGAGCTTCTACTGAGTCTGAATGTCAATTGGAGAGATGATCTGACTGACACCTCAACCTGTTGACTGAAGCATCCACCAAAACTCATCCAGATGAGCCCACACGTGTGGAGGACAGAGGGAGGGCGAAATTCCCCATAAAGGAAGCTGAAGTTCAACTTTGGATCCACCTAGATCACCTCTTTTAGTCAAGGATTTGTCAGATTCGGTCAATCTGGTGCAGATTTGACTGATTTCAATCAAATCGGCTGAGAATCCACTGATCTAGGATTTTGGATTTGCTCCATTATTCATCAATTTATTAATTAAAATAATCAATAATTGATTTTTCGGGCCTTTTTGACCTAAGTGATGGAAAATCACTTAAAACTAAGAAATAATGGATCTATAGGTTTACTGGGTGCTGTTAGCTTGAAAATGAGCACCTACATGATTGAAATGGACTTCCAAGCCCACCTTTATTACAAAACCAATTTTTTCAATTAAACTATTAAAAAATAGCCTAAGTTTTGGAAAAAATAAATTTTAATAAAAAACACTGAAAAAATTTAAAAATTAAAAAAAAATTAAAAAAATTAAGAGGACTTAGACATGTTCATATGACTCGACCAGAATGCCTAGCATGCTTATACATTAACACATAGACTCTAATAACCTTAATAAGCCTAAATGCCAAGCCGACCACCCCAACTTTGGAGGTATTGAGTGAAAAACTTAGAAATTATCAGTCGTTTATTCAACAACCAATAATAACCAAGAGAAAAAACACCCTGGGCTAATCGGATTGACAAATAAAGTCTAAGAGACCAAGTCTTTTGCAGACACTATCATGCTAGAACATTTATTACAACTCCCCCAAGGGGGTATGAACATGTGATATAGTATCACAAAGTTTCCCACAAACAAGACTGAAGGTTTTCTAAAGTCCGAACAAGTTATCCTTGTCCGGTTCACCAGGCTCACTTGATAAAAAACCACTAAGTACAACTTAGGTGGTAACACAACTGACCCTATTCTTTTGAGCACTTCAAACAACCCACAATATTTAGGTGACAACTTGGCACAACTTCCAAGCTTCAAGGAACTCTTCTTTGCCCTCACTCCGAGGTAAACATGATCCCCAACACTGAACTCTCTGTTCACCCTATGCTTATCTGCATAGCTTTTTTGTCTGTCCTGGGCTACTTTTAACTTCTGCCTGATCTTTACAAGGCTTGCTCCATTTCCTTGAGCAATTTTGGCCCAATCACAACCCTGTTCACTGGATTATTCCATGTCACTGGTGTCCTACACCTTCTGCCATACAAAGCTTCATATGGACTCATCCCTAAGGATGCTTGTTGTCCATTGTTATAAGTAAACTCTACCAAGTGTAAGTAGTCTTCCCACTTGATCCATCACATACATGCAAAGCATGTCTTCGAGTACCTGATTCACTCTCTCTGTCTGCCCATCAATCTGAGGATGGTAGGCAGTGCTGAAGTTTAGCTTTGTACCCAAATCCGCAAACAAACCCTTCCAGAAATTGGAAGTGAACTTGACATCTTTGTCAGAAATTATTGCTTTAGGTAATCCATGCAATTTGAAAATATCCTTCATAAAGATCTTTGCAATGTCATCGGTCTTATGCGTAGACTTTACCGGTATAAAATGCGTCGCCTTTGTCAACTTGTCCACCACAACCATGATGGAATCATGTTGTCTCCAAGTCATTGGCAACCCTGTAATAAAAATCCATGAAAATAACTTTCCATTTCCATTCTGGAACTAGCAAAGGCTGCAACAAAACCTGCAGGGTGTTGATGCTCAACCTTTACCTGCTGACATTTCATGCACCTTGAAATAGATTCAGCCATGTTCTTTTTCATTCCTGGCAAAAAATACTGCTTTCTGGGTATAACAATCGTCTTCTGATATCCTAGGTGACCAGAATATGGAGCTTGATGGATCTCATCCATAACAACCCTCCTCAAATCTGCTACATCCAGAATATAAATTCTGCCTTTATAAGTAAGAAGTCCATCTTCTTCCAATTTATATATCTCATACCTCTTCTCAAGACTGCTGCTGCAATTTGTCTTTTACCTGCTTGTATAGTTCATCTCTAGCAGTATGAATAACAATTCGCTGCCTCAAATCTGACTGGCAAATACTAAGAGATGCCACATGCATTTCCTGCACCTTTCTGCTGAATGCATCAACTACCTTGTTCTCTTTTCCTTTTATGTGCTTGATTTCAAAATCAAACTCACATAGAAACTCCAGCCATCTAGCTTGCCTAGCATTTAACGTTGGCTGATCAAACAGGTACTTCAGACCACAATGGTTTGTCCTTAGCTCAAATCTCTTGCCCATCAAGTAATGTCTCCACATCCTGAGAGCATGTACTATGGCTGCAAGTTTTAGATCACGAATGACATAGTTTTTCTCATGCTCTTTCAACTTTCCTGACTCATAACATATCACGTGGTTGTCTTGAATAATGACTCCTCCAATCCCTTGACCGCATGCATCAGTACACCCCACAAAATCTTTCTTCGGGTCTGTAACTTTCAAGACTAGTGCACTTGTGAGAAGATTCTTCAACCACTGGAAGCTTTCTTCATAGTTCGATGTCCATTCAAACTTTATACCCTTCATTTGCAAGGAAGTGATGGCATGTGCAACCTTGGAGAATCCTTTAATGAATCTCCAGTAATATCCCGCAAGTCCCATAAAATAGTTTACATCTGTCACATTCCTCGGAGTAAGCCAATTCATAATGGCTTCAATCTTCTCAGGGTCTACTGCTATACCCTCTTTTGAGATAATGTGACCCAAATACTGAATTCTATCTCTATAGAAGTCATAGTTGCTCAACTTTGCATACAGCTTATGCTCCCTGAGCAATTGCAATGTCAATCTCAAATGCTCTGCATGCTCTTCCTCATTCTTAGAATAATTAAGAATGTCATCAAGGAAGATAAGAACAAATTTGTCCAAGTATCTGCTGAAGACACTATTCATAAGGCACATAAATGTAGCTGGTGTATTTGTGAGGCCAAATGATACCACTACAAACTCATAATGCCCATACCTTGTTCTGAAGGCTGTCTTATGAATGTCTTCGTCCTAGATTCTTACCTAATGGTAACCAGATCTCAAGTCAATCTTGGAAAATACCTTTGCTCCCTTCATTTGTTCAAATAGATCATCAATCATAGGCAAAGGTTACTTGTTTTTCACATTGACTTTGTTCAACTGTTTGTAATCGATACACAATCTAAGTGTACCATCTTTCTTCTTTACAAACATAACTGGTGCTCCCCAAGGAGACACACTTGGTTTGACATACTTCTTTTCCAACAACTCTTATAGTTGCATCTTTAGCTCTAGCATTTCTGGTGTGCTCATCCTGTAGAGTGTCTTGGACACTGGTGCCACTCCTGGCACAAGTTCGATTGTAAAATCAATGTCTCTCTTTGGAGGAAGCCTTGGAATCTCAACAGGAAACACATCCCTGAATTCCTGAAACACATGGAAATCCTCTATTTCCTTCAAAATATGGGCTGCATATAACTGACAACCTTTCCTACATAATTTCTTCAACTGCATAGCTGAAATCTCCCTCACAGAAATCACCTTTGGAATGCCTCTTACAACTCTTGGGTTTCCTTCTTCATCCATGCATGAAAAAGTCTTATTATAACAATCAAGCTTTACCTTGTGAGATTCTAACCAATCTATTCCAATGAGAATATCATAGGAACCAAGCGGTAGAACATTTAGATCTACACAAGTGACCAATCCATTCATAACCAATGGACATTTCTCTACCACTTCACTAACCTTTCTCTTAGTTCTAGTGGCTAGCTGAACTAACCAAGATTTCTTATGATTTACTTTTTTAAAAGCACAAATCTCCACTATTCTATGAGTAATGTAACTGTGAGTAGAACCAGGGTCAATTAAAATAGAAACAGATTGCTCAACAATCTTACCTGCAAATTCAACCACAGTTGACTGGTGATCTTCCTGACGGTCCTCCAATGCTGCATAAATCCTAGGGACGACCTTTGCTACTTGACCCACTGTTTCTGCCTCTTGAAGGTTGTAAGCTGGCCTTGTTTTCTCATTCTCAAGTGGACAATTACTGCGCATGTGAGGTCCTCCACATTTCCAACATTGGAGAGGTTCTCTGTTCTACTGCAGTTCTCTAAGCTTTTCTCCCATCACTCTGGCTATCTGCTTCTCAGCTTGTGATGGTTGCTTCTGTTGATTCCTGAAGTTGGAAGGTTGGAAACCTTTCTTCCTTTGATCATAGTTCTCGTTCCTTTTGTCCTTCCATGTCTTCTGGGAATCAGACTTTTCTTTGCTTTGCTCATAGCAATACTTAACCTTCCTTATTGCTTCTTCTAGCGTTCTAGGTTCATAAAACTCATTTTTGTCTTTGTAAGACTGAGGCAATCTACTCAGAAAATGTTGGATCTTCACCTTTTCATCTTTGATGTACCTTACATACCTTAACAATTCCAAGAACTTATTTGCATACTCTTCCATGGTCTGCTGTCCCAATCTTAGCTCATGGAACTCCTTAATCTTGTCATCATAATACCTGTCAGAGAGGTATTTCTGCTTGAAATACTTCTTGAACTGCTTCCACTTAAGCCTTTTTTCACTGATCGTCTTTACCTGTATGAGGTGCTCCCACCAAATGGATGCCATTCCATTCAGATTGAATATGGCAACCATTGCCTTCATGTTTCCTAAATAGTCATAAACTTGGAAATATTTCTTTATCCTCAGAAGCCAAGCTGCAGCTTCTTGTCCAGTCTTTACTTCACCATCAAACGTAGGAGGTTTAGCCTTCTTGAATTCATCTTGAGAGCGATCCCTGTGGTGCCTCTTTCTCTTGCTCTTGTGAGTAGAAGAGCTTGAATCCACACTGGATTCTTCTGAGTCAGATGATCTACTAGAAGTCCTTCTTCTTCTTCTGGTACTGCTTTTACTGCCTTCTGGTTTTGCTGTACCATGCCTAGAGTCCATCTTCCTGTGTAAGTCTGTCAAACTATGCAACATAGCAGCATTCAACTGATGCTGCTCTTCCTGTGCTTTAATCAAGCTTCTCATGGTAGCTTCACTGTCTGGCAGAGTCTCTTGAAATATCCTTCCATTACATTCTATATCATCATTTCCAACTCGAACATTTTCCCCCATGGCATCTCACGCACGTTCGTAGAAATCCCGTGCATTATATCCGTCATGGATTCTCATCGTTGAACCACAACTTACCTTACCAAACTGCACTACCTGGAACACTACCCTGGAGAGTGGCTACGATTGTGCAAAATGTGTTAATACATACAATTGTTAGCCACATAACATTCAAATGAATTATACATTACTTACCTTTACTTGGAAAAATTATACATTGGCAACTTTGTCAAAACATAACATTTTCTTTCCCAAAGAATGGCTATCTGAAGGGGACGACGGGGGTTAAGGGGGCTTTCTCCATTGTAAATACTTCAATTTCGCGCAATTTGGTGCATAAACAGGCTTCCATTTTTCATCTTTCTAGCCCTGCAGATCTCACTAAAAAATCCTGTTGAATTTCTCTGTTTCGGCAAAATTTTCACCCGCTGCATCAGAAAAAATTTAGACTTTCACCCGCTACAGCGGCTCGATCCTCGTTTTTTCATCCTCTGTAGCGGCTTGATTTTTTCTTTCTCATTCGCCGCGTAGCGGCTCCATTCTCCTTTTTTTCTTCGCTGTGTAGCGGCTCCATCTTCCTTTCTTCTTCGCTGTGTAGCGACTCCATCTTCTTTTCTTCTTCGCCGCCGTAGCGGTTCGATTTTTGGTTTACAGCCGCCGTTAGGGCTTGGTCCTCTTTTTCGATCTTCCACTGTAGTGGCGTGATCATCAACTTTCTGCCATTGCCATCGCCTCGATTCTCTTCTTTCACCCGCCGCCATTGAGGCTGGAATTTTATTTTCCATCAGAATTTTTTTGGAGTTTTCTTCCATGTCGGCTGCCTTTTGGCGAGCCTTCATCCTTTCTCACCCGCCGTTGCAACTAGCTCTGGCTGACTCTTCACGCCGTTGCCGCCGCTTCAGAGCATCGGCTCCATTTCTTCGATCTTGACGCCGTAGCGGCTTCCCCATCCTCTTCCATTTGCCGCAGCTAAAGCGCCTGCTTCCTACTGCTTCGTTGGCTCAAACTCTGACTTACACCCGCCACTACGGAAGGAATCCCGCCGAAGTCTCCGTTATTGCAGAAAGGTCTTTGGATTCCGTTTGCCGTGCGTCGGCTCCTCCCAGCTGACGTTCATCGGCATAAAGCCCGACTTCCAGCCGCCGTTGCGGTTTGTCTCCAACCTTCACAGTCGCCGCATCGATAAGAAAGGAAGCAGCCAGCCGCTGTTGCAGCTCTCTTCCGGTGAAGGCATCCGACATATCAAATGACTTATCCAAAGTCATCCGATTTCTCCATACTTAGAGAAATTTTCAAAAATTTCTCTGCTGGCCTGAGTTTAATCAGATGTTACCCCTCCTCTGTTAGTTGATTTTCTTGGCCCATAAAGGCCCACTGCTGCAACCTGATGCTCTGATACCAATCTGTCACGTCCCCAACCCTCCAACCGGTGAAGAGGACACGACTGGACATGTTAGGCTAAGCACCCGGGCAATCTAAGCCCCATGAACATAATATAAAATAATAATGATATAAACATACACAGATGCATGATCGCCATAATACATATGTAGATGTCTAAATCATTTAAACATACAACGGAAGCAATTCCATAACATTCACACAATTAAGCATTCATCATGTTCATTTATAAAACAATACAGTTGCAAAGGTTTAAGCACAAGAAGATACTTATATTTAACAGAAGCTTGTCTCGCAACCAGCTACGTCACTGCAACGTTCCACCCAACCATAGGCCATTGTGCTCATTGATCTTTCAGCAACACTGCCACCCCCTAGCTGGGTATGGTTCCACAAGAAATAAGGAGAAACTAGCAGGCTCACAAGTAGCCAAGGATACACAACTCATCCAAGCCAACACAATTGGATTTATTAGGCCATAAGGGAGCTATAAAGGCTGGCTGCTAAGCTAGTGAGCTCATTAAGGAGCTATGGACACCTGCACTAGAGCTAGCATGACTTCTAAAACATCCACACACACCCAACACAAGGAAGCATCCCCTTCTCTGCTGCACAATACCTCGGGCTATGCCTTCCCTTCCAGTGCTATTCAGGGGTTACAAAGAAGAAAGTCAACCCTCTAGTTCTGTCTGTGAGGATCTTGCATACACTAGGTTTATCAAGCACGCTCAGACTCCATTTCCACCCCAAAACAGTCCAAATACCAATCATAGTATACACACGGCAATTAATAGCTCTGGGACTGAAGGTAAAACAACCTAGAAGTAAAAATCGGATATGGCAATTGGGTAAACAATGCTCAGGCTGAGCAACTCGACTTCCAGATTTGTTTATGGCCCTATCGTGGCCAAAACGACTCAACAACAAACTCACAACAACCCAAATTCGTGGGTAAAACAACCCGACTTCTCAAATTGCGTGAGCTGAAGAACACGACCTATAAGAAGGGATTGACATACACAGACCCACAATGTGTAGGGAATTACACACAACAAAATCGAGAAGGAAGAACGGTTGCGAATGCCTGCCTGCGTGAGGAAAAACGAGTGCCCGCCTCCATGTGGCATGAGGGATGATGGAAAAATGACTGGATCGATGGTTTCTTGCCCCTGGGTATGTGTGAGTGTGTGGGAAAGGATTGACAGTCCTGCCAACATTGACGCTGCCCATGCAGACGTTTTTCCAGGGCAATAACTGCCCCCAACTAACTCCAGGGAAATACTTCGATGACTGAATGTGACAAGGAAAGGTGAGTAAGTCAAAAGATGGCTGATAGCTAGATGGGATCACTTTTTGACACTTGGCTATTCCCCAATGGCTCCCAAGGCTTAGACATCCCCCCCCTTATCCTTAGGAAACCATGCCCTTTTCATTATGGTTGCATTGACATAGCTGGTTGTGGGTATTTTAATAAAATGCATATTTACATGGTGTCCAACATTATATCGTGTCTGGCTAGCATAAAATACCATTGGCATCGATTTTAATCGCCGAAACATGAAACAATAATCCATGGTCGGGATTTTGCCTTTATCTCCTCACCATGATTAATTACAATACATACATCATATACATTTTAATGCAAACAGGGTCAAAACCGGGTTGTTACCTCTGCTATGATCTGAATTGTATTGACAAATACAATGATTTGTATGTAACTGCTAAATACTTTGATCTTTTGTATAGACTTCTGCTATGATCTGATGTAAAAATATTATGCTTTGAGACATTTTGGATATATTTTGTGACAATGGACAAGTTTTGATCCATCTGTACAATGTAAATAAAATTTACGATTTTTTCTTTTCTTTTCTTTTCTTTGTGGAAAAAAAATTGACCTTTAAGATATGATATTAGAATGGTATAGAGTAGAATAATTTAATTTAATTTTTAGTAATATGGTAAAATATTGCATTTTTAATATTTAAAAATAGTTAATATTATTGATTAATTTAATTTTTAATAATATAGTAGGATCGTATTTTTAATATTTAAAATTAGTTAATATTTACACTGTAGGCGTTTTGACTATGGAGACATAGTCTCAAAAGATTCCTCGTCTCCCTGGCCATTGGCATTCCGACACGTGCCGCCTGGTGATTGGCGAGTTTATCCATGTCATGCCATAGTTAAAATTCCGGGTTGTTATATCTCATGATCCGACAAATAGCGAAGAAGGCAACATGAACTAGTTTTGTCGGACATGTCTTGTGTCAAATGTCCACTGAAAGGACATGATCAAATGCCCGCCTGTTACAGCTGTTGTTGCGCATGATTGATTGATTGTCTTGACCCTTTTTTTTCATGCATCTATGCTGATCAATTGTTGTTTTTTTTAATGCATTTCAGTTGGGTCCCTGATTCTGCAATCTCGATTTCAGAATTTCTGTCCCATAGACCACAGGTGTCCTGTGTTATATGACCAGTGCTGTGCGTGAATGGATTGATTTTCAGTTGCGGATCCTTCTTCCCAGTTGGTGTTTACCGTGTTTTTTTGACAGCTGGCTTGTGTGTTTTCACTACACTTCTATCTGTTGTCCTAAACAACCAGTCCTGTAAATTATTTTTTTACAGGATTTTGTTGTCCTTCATTGCAGTTCATTTCTCTCAATTCGGCATAGCCCTTGCCAATATTTTACGAGTTTCAGTTTAACAACTTATTTGGGATTAGGTTAATATTTTCTTCAAGGATTTTCTGCGTTTAGGCTCAATTTGGTCGTGGTTTTGTTTCACTACTGGTTCAGTCGATGAAACACACTTTGTCCATGTCCCTTCATTCACATTAATGCTTCATCAATGCATTGTTACTCCATTAATGCAAGAAAGTTTGTCATTTGAGATAAACATGGGGCTATATCTTCATTTTTTCTCATCTTATGACGATCTCCAACATCTTTTTACAATATTTGATTTACCGCATTTTTCCAGGGATTTTCTGCGTTTAGGCTCTCATTTTGGGGTCAATTTGGTCGTGGTTTTGTTTCACTACTGGTTCAGTCGATGAAACATAGTTTGCCCATGTCCCTTCATTCACATTAATGCTTCATCAATGCATTGTTGCTCCATTAATACAAGAACGTTTGTCATTTGAGATAAACATGGGGCTATATCTTCATTTTTTCTCATCTTATGATGATCTCCAAGATCTTCTTACAATATTTGATTTACCGCATTTGCTACTGCATCGCCTTTGCTTTCCACATATAAACAAGCATTCAGGTAACCACTATTTTGTTACTATTTGTCTTTGTTTTGCTTATATTGATTTTGCTGCGTTTCATTTACACTTTGAGTTTCCATCAGAAGATTTCACACCTTGTTAAATTTGCAGGTATTCCTTAGTTCTTCATTTAGTCTGCTTATTAGATGGTGAAACACCATTGCTCTGTTTTAATTGAATGTGACTCTTGCTTTGTTGCAAAAATTTTGTGACATGTATTGGTTATGTCATTCCTGTCAATAAAATGTTAGGTATTAGTTTTTTAGCTAAATAAAAATGTTGCTTATGAGATGATGAAACACCCTTGCGGCGTTTTAATTGACTCTTACTCTCTGGCTGTGTTTTGATTGACTCTTACTCCCGCTCTATTGCAAAATGGATGTGACTTGTATTGGTTATGTAGCTTCATAATGGTGTAATACTCATGTTATGTCAATAAAATTACAGGTATTAGTTTTTATGATATACTTGTTTTAGGTAAGGAACTCAGCCTAAAGCTGCAAGGTCACCACAAAGCTTTCCTGATATGTCTTTCGTTATCCTTCTCCAGTACTGGTCAGTGAAAAACTATTGTTTAAAGCTTACATCGTCAACTACTCACTTGACCAGGTCGATATACAGAATGAAACCAAGTTTAGAGGCCAAATCTATGCCAAATTTAGAGGCAGAGCGATGAAAAATAATGTAGAGCGAGTTTAAAATAAGGACGACTTAGTGGAGGAATAACTTCTGCGAAAATAATAGGAACAATCAAAATAAAGTATGAAAATTGAGGTTTTCCGTTTTTCGATACCCGAACGTCGAAAATCGAAAATAGGAACTTCGACATTTCTTTATTTGAAAATACAAAACTTCCAAGATTTGAAATGTCACAAATCGGATCTTGGGGAATACATATGGTGTTTTTTATTGGAAAACATAGGACATAGGATTTTTGCAATCCGAAATGTCGCAAAATAAAAAATCGGAGCATAGGATGTTCCTTATTCGTAAATCCAAAATTGGGGAATCGAAAATCGGAACATATGGTATTCCTTATTGGAAAACATAGGACATAGATTTCTGGATTCCGAAATGTCGGCAATCGAAAATCAGAACATGGACATGTTCGTATTTGAACACATGAGATTTTCGGAAATGTTGAGAAATCAGAAATCGAAACATAGGATGTTCCTTATTTGAACACATAGGATTTCCGAAATCCGAAATGTCGGAAATTGGAACATATGGTGTTCCTTATTGGAAAACATAGTATTTCCGGATTCCGAAATGTCAGATATCGCAAATCGAAACATGGAGATGTTTCTTATTTGAAAACATAGGATTTTCGTAATCCGAAATGTCGGAAATTGGGGAATGGCATATCGGAACATACGATGTTCCTTATTGGATAATATAGTATTTCCCAATATACCTAAATAACCCAAGCCGTAAAAAAAGCACGCCAAAAGAAGTGTCTGCATCCTCAAGAACTGAAGGATAAGGATAAGGATTTGGCAGTGAGGCGGTGCATTGAAAACCTAACTTGTGAAGCAAGCCACGCTTTGGTACAATTTGAGTGACAATGTCTTGCTATCAAATACGACTGATTTGAGTGACAATGTATTTTTCTTCTTCCTTTAAATCATACCAATTTAGAAGCCACAATCTCCGCAATCATGGAATGGTATATCGAATCATACGGTGTTCCTTACTGGATACTATAGTATATTGGAACATACGGTGTTCCTTATTAGATTATATAGTATTTTCCAATTGCGAAATGCCAGATTCTGGATTCTTAATTTTTTTCTTGTCGACTTCGGGTTTCCTCACGCAATTTCGATACGTTTATAGTTCAAATAGATACAAACTAGAGTAATGAAATATGTTAATGAATAACAACAACCAGAGTAATGAAACATGTTAATGCGAAGAATTTTGTTTCTATATATCCATTTTATTATGGTCAAATGACTATGTTACATTTCAATTTTTATTTTTATTTTTTCATGCTTTGTTTCATTCCAAAGGAAAAAATAACCATCACGTTATGGAGACTATGGTAACTGAAAATTCTATTTTACTATTGCTACATGGTGTTGTCAACCTTTGCCTGCTGGTACAGGTCTCCGCATTAAACCAAGTGAACTCACTCAACTCATCATCTATTCGGTTCTGAATCTCTA
This sequence comes from Pseudotsuga menziesii, assembly GCA_001517045.1. Lineage (NCBI taxonomy): Eukaryota > Viridiplantae > Streptophyta > Pinopsida > Pinales > Pinaceae > Pseudotsuga > Pseudotsuga menziesii. The sequence goes on along the minus strand of LPNX010659645.1, from coordinate 239,389 downwards.
TCTTGGGTGGCCTTCACAAGCATGAGCTACTGCTTCTAGTTATATATAGTGATATTGTAGAAAATGGACAACTAAAAGAAGGAACTATAATCAAAATTACCCAATGTTCATGCAACATTGTACATAATGTAACGTACGTTTAATTTCCTCGTTCTTTTTCTTTCAATCAGTTTCACACTGTTCATGCATCCAATGTTTTTCTCTCCCATTCATCTCTAACAGACTTCATCTCAAAGGACTATCGCATTGGTTGCACTCGAGGTTGTCACAGTGCATGCAACAATTATTGGAGATCCTGCACCTTACCACTTACCTGTACCTTCTCCTTTCGGAAATTAGTTCCTCTACTGCAGTCAATGTTAGCTCATAAATGAAAACCCTAGCTTCACTGGATTGACTATCCCATTCACATCACTCTCCTCTTCTAGCAAAGTTTGGAACATTCAAGGCCGAGTTACTGCCAAGACAAACATACATGAATATGGCAACCAACAAGGGTTTGGAAAATTGCTTGGATTTGACCTTGTTAATGCTTTGCATGATGAAATACATATATCTACATTCAATGAATTGTCACTCTCTTTGTATAAACAAATACAAATAGGAATAATGTACATGGTATCAAATGACACAGTTAAAGAATCCAATCCAATTTTCAACCATTTGAAAATCCATAATGAGATTTTTCTAGGTTCCACCTCAACCATCCAACCATGCTTAGATGAATATTCCTTAATACCTTTATATTTCTTTAACTTTAAAACTATTAAGGAGATTCAAACTATACCAGTAAATTCCATGGTTGACCTCGTTGGACTTGTCATTTCAGTTTCACCTACATCCACGATACAGAAACAGGATGGTGTTGAAACTGTCAGATGAACCATTGGACTCTGTGACATGTCAGGCTATAGTATTGACATAACACTTTTGGGAGATTTTTTCCAAATTCAAGAAGCTGAGCTTGTCAACCTTCGCGGTTTACCTACTCCTCCAGCGGTAGTGATCAAAGGCGGCCGTGTTACAGATTTTAATGGAAAAACTGTTGGCACTATCTCCAACTCTACTATATTTATAAACCCAAATATTGAACAAAATTCAATTCTCCAGAAATGGTTTAATGACAATGGATTTCGTTCAGCATCACCCTCTTTGAGCCGCAAATTCAGTGCCTCTCATTATGTTGCTTAGAAAATCATTACCATCAATGAGCTACAAACTCTTCAAGCATCTGAAAAAGCTGTTTGGTATTCTCTTGTTGCAACCATTACAAATGTTAACATGGATTACTTTAATTTCCTTGCATGCCCTCTTTTTGTTGATGGTATACAATGCATGAAAAATATTTTCGACAAAGTTGGAGACATTTGGCATTGTGGTAAATGTGATGGGGAGTTTCCTGAATGTGACTACCGATACAGTGACTAAAGGTTGAGTTGGAATATGTAATTGCATATCTTCATGGTGTGATAGCTTTTTATGATGCTGCAAACCAACTCATGGGAATCTCAGCAAAATACATGTGTCTTCTCTCAACGGAATCATCATCAATTGTTGAAATAGTCCAGAGGATCTGCAACAAAGACTTCTTACTCTTTCAGTTAGAACAAAGACGTTCTTCAGAATTGCACACCTAAAAGTTGTAATTGTGACGGTTGAAAATACATCATCAACAACTTCACTGGATACATAAATATATAATTTTGTTCAACCTGATACATAGGCATCTTCTTTATTGTTTGTAATGAATGTTTTGGCCATCTCAGGAAAAGGCGTGTGTCTTCTCTCAACTGAATCATCATCAATTGTTGAAATACTCTAGAAGATCTGCAACAAACAATTACTTCTTTGTCTTTCATTTAGAAGTAATATGTTCTGCGGAATTGTGCACCTAAAATTTGTAATTGTCATGGTTGAAAATACATCATTGACAAATTCACTGGATACATAAATATATACGTTTTTCGACCTGATATATTCTCATATTCTTTGAAAATACCTTATCGGCAACTTCTATTTTGTAATTTGATACTTTCACTCTAGAACCTATCACTTAATTTTTTTTACCTAATTCATTTATGCAACCCGTATGATTACTTTTGAATACAATGAGAATTTTCTATTCTGTTTATTTATTGTATTAACAACTTTCTTATCTGATTTCTTAACAAATATTATATTTTTTCATATATCCTTTTTCATACTAGATTTTGTTCTTCTTTTTTTTTCAATGTGGTTCACGCGCCGGCTTGACCGACGGGCTACATCCACGGAATAATTTCTGGCGGACCCACCCGAAGGGGCCTCACACCCACGGCCGCTGCGTGCCTAACCCCAAGAGAGTCGATGAGAATGGATCCCGTGACCTCACATGCTGGGAGGCCTAACTACGAGTACTCGACCGATTGAGCTAACTCTTGGGGCTAGATTTTGTTCTTCTATATTGCTGCTTTCTTACAATTATCAAGGTATGACTTGAAAAAAAATATTTATTCCATCAATATTATTTTCCAGGAACATTCTTAGTTCCCAACATGCAACCAGTTAACATTTTCTTTTTGTCTTCTGCTTTATACCAATATACTTTGCAGTTAATACATATAGAAAATGTGTCGCTGCCAGCAATCAAAGCTTCTAAGTCTTTAACAGTTTTACGGTTTCCTTGTAGGCATTATTTCGAATCATGACAATGGACAAGCCAATGCACGAAGAAGAGTTGTATATGCACAAAATAGAGATAAAAACAACAAGAGATAAAGTCTTCTTTACAAGCTGCTCGGCTACATGTGGATATGTCTTCTCCAATTTCTCTTCCCGAACCTTCCAACAAACCTTCACTTCCACCATCTATGCTAAATCCATCGACTACCCGCCTCGATGATGCACATCAATGATTTCAGAAAAAAATGGACCAACTGGATGATATGCATGTCTGCTCAATTTGCAAAGAATGTTACCTAGGTATTGTAATGAAAAAATTCCATGATGCATACACTTGTTCTCATTGTATTCTATAATGAAAAAGCCATTGCTTTTCATTCGAAAACAATATGGACCTAGGTATCCAACCACCTATCCTTGCAGTACTTACACAAGTTGAAGAAATGCTCATTAGTCGTGCTAACCCAATCTTACAAGTTACACATGCTCATGGTGGTCAATATAAATATTCTGGACATACTATTTGCTTTCCCCAAGACATTTCCAATATTGCCAAATAACTGCCCCATTTAATATCAGAACTTGACTTCCTTGTTGTTTGCAAATGCAACTCTACAAACAATCCATATAAACTGTTTGTTAGTTGAACACGTGTTCTTGCTTCCCTGCAATACAAAATGGAAAACGACCCATATTACAAGGATGTACAGGTCAACCTAGTTGCATTAGATTCACTGCCTCTTGTCTCAATAGACATTTCACCTTGGATTTCACATGTTAATAGCAATGCTACATTATCTCATCAACAAAGCTTGTCCTCTACAGTTGAACTACCAAATTCATTTGAACCCTATGAATTAGAATCCTCCTCATTTATTTCTGTTAGATTTTATATCATTCAAGCTAGCATTATCTTAGGATCTTTAACTGAGAGAATTACAAGCATAGCAATCAAACATAAGAGACAATGAACACAAATTTTTTCCTTGGGGAAACCATAAAGGAGAAAAACCCACAACTTCCTCAGAGATAGAATCAACAACAAAAGAAAAACCCCAAAAAACAGTAAGATGATCTCCCGACAGCAGTAGTCTCTCTCTCTCTTGTCTGAGCAACTTCTTCTTTCTCAGTTATGCGCTACAAATGAGTGTGAGTGAATGTGTGTTAAATAGAGAGGCTCACTCTCTATTTATACTAATTCCCGACTTGACAATAACTCACTAGGGCCGACTTCTCTAAGAGAGTCTAATAACCCTAGGCCCCACAACTGCGGGGACTTTAACCCTTGATCAATAGGAGGGTTACCCACAATGACTTGACATGACTTGTTTACATTATTGAATCTCCCGATAGGCACATCGGTGCATGACATGACTCCAATACATTACAGACACTTCCTGGAATAAACATTGGAGTACAATACATAATATATACAGGTGAATATGTTCCGAAGTTATAAATACATCAAAACTCCCTCTTAACTAGGAAGGTATTCTCTCGACACAATTTATCAGTACTGGCCTTCTTCTGTGTATCATCTGGATCATCATTGAGTTCTTTTCATCTTCATATTCAAGTCATCATCACTGGATCTGGATCATCATCACTAGATATGGATCATCACTCGATCTAGATCATCACTACTGGATCATCATCACTGGATATGGATCATCACTGCTGGATCATCATCACTGGATCTGGATCATCACTGCTGGATCATCATCACTGGATCTGGATCATCACTAGGTCATCATCACTGGTGCTATCTCTTGATTCTTCTCGTCACAGGAAGTTCTACAGAGCCAACCCTTTTTCATGCTGGTTGTAGGCCTAGCCTCCATGTAGGTCTTCTTCAGCGCTTATATCTGACCCTAAGTCAGAATGGCCCGCCCAACACTTACATCTAACCATGAGAGGAACACATCCAACACCATGTCAGAAAGGCATGCTAAACACTCACATCTGACCATGTGGGAACACATCCCACAACCCTGTCAAAAAGGCCCAACACTCACATCCGATCATGGGAGGAACACATCCAAGAACCGTACCAAAAAGGCTCAGCAATCACATCTGACCATGGGAGGAAAACATCCAAGAACCATATCGGAAAGGCTCAGCACTTATATCTGACCATGGGAGGAACACATCCAAGAACCATATCAAAAGGGTTCAACACTTATATCTGATCATGGGAGGAACACATCCAAGAACCATATCAGAAGGGCTCAACACTTATATTCAGCCATGTGGGGAAAACATCCCATATCCATGCTAGAAGGGCTCAACACTTATATCCAGCCATGTGGGGAACACATCCCATATCCATGCTAGAAGGGCTCAACACTTATATCTGATCATGTGGGAACACATCCCCTAGTCTCCTTAGAATGGATCTGCACTTACATCTGTTTATGTGAGAACACATCCCACAGTCACATCAGAATGGCCCTGCACTTACATATGATCATGTGAGAACACATCCCACAGTCACATCAGAATGGCCCTCAGCTCTAGGCTGAGTATTCCTGGTAACTGACCAGGTGCTTCCATTAAGAGAATGGAATTCAACGCTTATATCTGATCATGTGGAAACAGATCCCATGGTCACCTAAGAATGGCTCAGCACTCATATATGACATGGAAGGAACCAATCCTTTCACCATGACAGAATGGATCAACCCTTACATATGACCATGGAAGGAACCAATCCTCTCACCATGTTAGAATGGCTCACGGACTCATCACTTCCCTTTGGAGGGAACCTCGATCTAGAGAACACCAAGCTTCTCCCTGAAGTATTCAAACTTCACTCTAGCCAATGGCTTCATCAACACATCAGCTATCTGTTCGTCCATCGCAACATACTGGAGCTTCACTGCTCCTCTCTGCACCATATCCATGATATAGTGATATTTGATCTCGATATGCTTTGACTTGTCATGGAACACCGGGTTCTTAGACAACTTCACACAACTCTGGTTGTCGTAATATATACAAGTAGCATCCAACTAGAGATCAAATATATCAGACAGTAGCTTCCTTAGCCATACTGCCTCACAACTAGTTGAACAAGCTATGACATACTCTGCTTCAATTGTACTCAGTGCCACACAGGACTGCTTCCTGCTAAACTAAGAGATCACACCTGATCCCATACTGAAGCAATACGCTGAAGTGATCTTCATATCGATGGAACTGCCTGCCCAATCTAAATCGACATAACCTTCCAGGTTAATATTCCGATTCGCCTCATACTTGAGCCCATAATCAACTGTACCCTTTAGGTACCTCAGAATATGCTTTGCAACAATCAAGTGAACATGTCTCAGATCTTTCAGGAACTGGCTCAAGGTGTTCACAACAAAGCAAATATTTGGTCTTGTATTCCTCAGGTACATCAAGGACCCAATCATCTGGCGATACATCATAGCATCAACCATTTTTGATGAAGCATTACTCAATAGCTTCAAGTTCGATGCCATAGGTGTGGTTATGGCCTTGCAGTCCATCATCTCGAACCTCTTCAGGATCTCTATTGCATAATTCCCTTGTTCGAGGAAGATTCCATTCGTATTCTGCCACACCTCCATGCCTAGAAAATAGTGCATCATACCCAAGTCCTTCATTTCGAACTCGACATCAAGCTTCCTCTTCGTATCAGCAATCAAACCATCCATACCTGTTACAAACATATCATCTACATATAGTAGGAGTATCACTGGGTTACCTTCTTCAACCTTGTAGTAAAGGTTGGAATATGCTTTACTTTTGGTAAATCCCAAACTGGATAGAAAGCCATCAATTCTGTCGTACCATGTCCTGGGTGCCTATTTCAAACCGTACAGGGCTTTCTTCAATTTACACACATGAGTCTCCCTGTCATGTGTCTCAAAACCAAGTGGCTTCTCCACATACACTTCCTCTTATACTACACCATTCAAGAAGACAGTCTTGACATCCATCTGGTGTATCTTCCATTTCATCACTACAGCCATAACAAGTACTGATATGATGGAAGTGTATCTGGCTACAGGTGCAAAAGTTTCTTCATAATCTATTCCTTCTTTCTGGGTGAAGCCATGAGCCACAAATCTTGCTTTATATTTTTCTATGTTGCCGTCTGCAGCAAGCTTGATCTTGTAGATCCATTTGGAAGTTACAATAGACTTCCCTTTTGGTCTTGGGACAACATCCCAAACATCATTCTTCATGATTGATTGATACTCCTCGATCATAGCATTCTTCCATTCTTTCTTCTCTGTCGCTTCTTCATAGTTGGAAGGTTCTTTATCCATAATGTCACATAGTAGGGCTACATAATCGAAGCAGGACCTGGTTATTTTCCTTTCACTGGTGAGTTTCTTCTAGAGCCCCATATCTTTCTGCACCTTGGATAGCTTCTCGTACCCAAGCAGGTTTCCTCTTGTGAGGATTCTTCTCCTGAGGTGGATCTATAGGTTCTTGAGGTTCTTCTATTTCTTGATCTTCTTCTTGAATTTCTTCGTTCATGGTTGTGTCATGAATTCTGGGTACTTTTGTTTCTTCAGGTTCTTCAGCAGGTCTCTTTCTGGATTTGTTGTAAGGTGAGTCTTCATCAAATGTTACGTCCCTGCTGATGTCAATCTTCTTGAATCCTGGGAAGTATATTCTGTAAGCCTTTGAGATTTCAGAGTATCCCACAAATATACCCTTCTTTCTTGAAGAATCTAACTTTGTCCTCTATTCTTTTGGAATGTGTATGTACACTGGACAACCGAATATTTTGAGATGGCTGACTTCTGGTTTCTTGCCGAAAAATACTTCTTCAGGTGTCTTGTTCTCGAGTACTCTGTGTGGAGTATGATTATGTACATACACTTCTTCAGAGTATCTCACAAATAAACTCTTCTTTCCTGAAGGATCTAACTTTGTCCTCTTTTCTTTCGGAATGTGTATGTACATTGGACAGCCGAATACTCTGAGATGGCTGACTTCTGGTTTCTTGCCGGAAAATATTTCTTCAGGTGTCTTGTTCTTGAGTACTCTGTGTGGAGTACGGTTATGTACATACACCACTGTTCTGGTAACTTCTACCCATAGATGCATGGGAAGATCTTGATCATGAAGCATGGCCCTTGCAGTTTGAATGATCGTTCTATTCTTCCTTTCTGTAACCCCATTTTGTTGTGGATTATATGGAGTGGTTAACTCCCTCTTAATCCCTGAATATTTGCATAATTATTTGAATTCATTTGATGTGAATTCTCCACCATTATCTGATCAAAAGGTTTTGATCTTCTTTTCAGTGTGGTTCTCGATCAAGGCTTTGAATTCCTTGAACTTGCTGAATACCTCATCTTTGTTCTTCATGAAGTATATACATGTCTTCCTAGAAAAATCATCAATAAAAGAAACATAGTATACATACCCGCTTAATGAACTTGATAACATTGAATCGCATACATCGGAGTGAATGATTTCCAAAATTCCTTTTGCCTTTCTCTCGCTACTTGGAAATGTCTTCTTTGTGTTCTTTCCTTTTGCACATCCTTTGCAGACTCCATCATGTTTTTCCTGAATTTCTGGAAGACCTTCAACAAATTTGCTTGCAAGTGGTAGTGCTCTGTAATGCACATGTGCAAGCCTTCTATGCCAAAGTTCATTTGGCTCTACTGTGTCATCAACCAAGGCTTGTTCTGGATGACCCTTCAATTTGTATAGACCTCCCTCTTGTTCCCCAATCACTATTGCATCATCAATAGTCTTTCCCTTTGGCTACATGAGAACTTGGCCATCTACAAATGCAACCCTCATGCCTTTTGCATCTAATGCATATATGGAGAGGAGGTTCTTCTTAAGTCCTGGTACACACAATACATCTTTTATCTTCATAGACTTTCTAGAGTCTAGCTTATAGGAGGATTCCCCACTACCTTTTATTGGATATTGGTAGTCATCCCAAGTTTCACCTTGTGAGGTGACTCATGTTCAGATAGTTTCACAAAGGATTCTTTAAATCCCATCATATGTTTGGAATCACCACTGTCTATAAGCCAATCATTGCTTCCATGTGTGATAGTTCCCGTGAGGGCGAAAATCAAGACATATTCTTCATCACTTGAAGAATCATCACTTTCTTGCTTGATTCTCTTTGTGGAAGGTTCATAATCTTCTATAGCATGAGCATGATGTATTGTCTTGTTTCCCTTATTCTTATGAGAGTTAATCTTGTTTCTAGGAAAGTCTTTGGCAAAGTGTCCTCTTTCATCACATGTATAGCATCTGAATTTAGAAAAATATTTTCTAGTGTTACCTTTCTGGTGGAAGTTCTTACCTCTGGAGCGATGAGAGCTTCTTCTCCTTTTCTTGGAGTGTACTGTGAGAGCTTGATCTTCACTCCCCATATTTTCTTCTCGAGCTACTATCCAAGATTCTTCTTGAGAGAATTCCTCCCATAGTCTGCTAAACTTAACTAGCTTCTTTTTGGAACAGATCCCTTGAATGAAAGAGTCCCATGTCATAGGGAGACCATTCAAGGTGGTCATTACAATCTCTGCATTCTCCACTTCTTCATCCACTGCTTCAAGTTGTTCTTTGATATGGGAGACCCTTATGAAGTATGACTGTATGGTTTCTGCATTCTGGATCTTCACATTCTTCAACTGGTTCCTCAAGGTCATCTTTCGGTTTATGTTCTTCCCTTCAAACAATTTGGTTAGGGCATCAAACATAGGTTTAGGTGTCTTTAGGGAGAACACCTATGGTATGAGGTGATCCTTGATTGAATCAACAATAATCCTCTTTGCTATAACCATCTTCTTCTTTTGTAAGGCCTTAGCCTCATCTCCCTCTGGAACTAGAACCTCCTCATTGATATAGGAGTCCAACTCATTTTCTTCCAGGACTAGGGAGATCCTATACTTCCAGGCTCGGAAGTTATCAACTCCCTCGAGCTTTTCATCAAGCTTGGTATGATGAGACATCTTAACTGAGAACCTCAAATGGAAATACAAAAGATTTATATCTTACCAGGTCAAGATGTCGGATCTGGATTTGGAGCTGAAATTTTGCTGTGTTGGTTCAAGAGCAGATTAGGGTTTGACTTTTCTGGAGTTCTGTCCAACCAAATGCTTTGATCTTGATCTCTAAACTTTTATTTTGAGGAGGAGATCAATCTAGGCCTGGGCTCACTAAAAAATTCCACTTCTGTGGAAAGCCCTAATTTCCGGTAGTAGTGTCGGGTCAAAAACTAAAAATGCTCAAAATCAGATTCTGCTTTGACAGAAAGACGCGCCTTGGAGAGGAGAGGAAGCCCAACCTTTTTTTGCTGAAAATCTGTGGAGAGAGATCCAAAAAGTAGGAAGCCCTAGTTTCCATAGCTACATAGTGTCTTCTTCTCAGGTTAGATCTGATACCATGTTAGATTTTTATCATTCAAGGTAGCATTATCTTAGGATCTTTAACTAAGAGAATAACAAGCACAACATTCAAACATAAGAGACAATGAACACAAAGTTTTTCCTCGAGGAAACCATAAAGGATAAAACCCCGCAACTTCCTCAGAGATAGAATCACCACCAAAATAAAAACCCCAAAAATAGTAAGATGATCTCCCGACAACAATAGTCTCTCTCTTTCTTGTCCCAACAACTTCTTCTCTCTCAGTCATGTGCTACAACTGAGTGTGAGTGAGTGTGTGTTAAATAGAGAAACTCACTCTCTATTTATACTAATTCCCGACTTGAAAATAACTCACTAGGGCCAACTTCTCTAGGAGAGTCTAATAACCCTAGGGCCCCACAACTGCGGGGACTTTAATCCTTGATCAATAGGAGGGTTAGCCACAATGAATTGACATGAATTGTTTACATTATTGAATCTCATGATAGGCACATCGGGGCATGACATGAATCCAATACATTATAGACACTTCCCATAATAAACATCGGGGTACAATACATAAGATATACAGGTGAATACATTCCGAAGTTATAAATACATCAATAATTTCAACACAAAACTAATGCTATAACCGAGGTTGAAGAAATTATATAGTTGTTACACATACCAAATATCCCACTACCACCTTCCATTGATTGCCCCCCTATAGGCATTTCCCCTATCAATGAGTACAACACATAATGACTTCTTTCCATGGCTTTTCCAACTTCATTCCCCATAGGTGCAACAATGATTAAACAACCATGCATTCATGAGGTTGATATGCACGAATATGCACTTCACCTAATTCACTATCATGACAACAGATTTGGCCAACATCCTCGGTTCCGATACTACATATACAATGTAATTATGCGTCATCGGAGTAATGCTACTGCCTCTGTTTTTTCAAAACTAATCTTGAAGATACACTACCTCTGACAATACTTGAGCTTGTTAACCAATTGCAAGACATGCCTAATATTAAAATTGGTGAGAGGGTCACAAGTTTTGGATCTTCATTACATGGAACACGCTCATATTGGAACAAAAGTAGGGCTGAACTGACAAATATGATTAATCAACAAGGTACACCAACTTTCTTCTTTACCCTTAGTGCAGCTAACACAAAATGGCCAGATTTGCATGTTCTAATGCCTGCTGGATGTTCTACCAGTCTAGCTCAAGACTACCAATGGAAATTTCACAACATCATATCAAATCCACATATTACATCAAGAGGTTCACAATAGATTCAAAACATTCCTTCAAGAGGTGCTTGAAAAAGGTTTTCATATAACAAATTCTTGGTGCAGGTATTTCACCATCTCTTCGTTCTTATTTTTCTCTTCATATTTTTCACTTTATACATTTCATTTATAATATATTCCTTTTCCTCCCATGTAGGTATGAATGGAAGCATAGAGGATCCACACACATTCATGGTTTTATTTGGTTGGCAGATGCACCAAAATATGGGCACCTTAGATTGGGAAGATGTTCTTGCAGTTGAAACTGCAATATTTTTTGACACATATGTTACAGCTTGGAATCCTCGTGATTCCCACTTGTCAACATCTGGGTTACACCATTCTACTACAAATGATCCATGCAGTCTTGCATCACCATCCATATTTGCATCAAACTACTTAGTTGTCTATGAAGAACTTGTAAATTTTGTTCAAAGACACACCAGAAGTTCAGAATCAACTTGCCTTCGCAAAAAAGGAACATCTGTTCAATGTCACTATGGTTTTCCATATGAGCTACAAGATGCTTCATTATTCATTGATCCAAATGGACGTAAAACATACAATCATTCAAGAAATTATTCCCTTCTCAATATTCACAACCCTACCATGCTTTCAATATGGAGGGCTAATGTTGATTTCCAACCTATTCTTTCTAGACATGCTGTCCTCAAATACATTTCAAAGTATGCATCAAAATTAGAGCTAAAATCAGAAATCTACCATGCAATCCTCTCTCATCTTGCACATGCAGTACCAAGTGATGGCCCCATTCTTCAACCAATCAAACAATTTCTTGCACAAACAGTTGCAGAACGAGACATTAGTGCACAAGAGACATGTCAGATGCTGCAAAAACTCCCACTTGTACTTTGTAGCCATCAATTCTTTTCGCTGAATGTCAGTCAAAGTGTCTTTCGTTGTGTTTCTAATGGCACTAATAACACCCCTCCAACTCCCCCCTTCATATTTGCATACATGCAAAGACCACTTTCTCTTGAACATCTAACCCTACTTGAAGCTGCTCGTTCTTGGTCTTTCTCTCCTAATAGGAAAAAAATTCCATGGAAACAAAACTTGCATCACAAGATTGTTAGAGTCTATCCGCATATCATTTCCATTCCTACCTTTGATTCTTCATCTTTTGAACCATTTTGTTGGAGTGAACTTCTTCCATACAAACCTTTTTGTTCCATCCCTCAGGATATTGGAACAACAACTTTTGAAATTATTTCTCATTGGCATCAAATTAAAAGCACATATGTTGTCTGGCATGTTGAATGTGCACAAGAAGAACCCTCTACACCTCTATTCAATGATTCAAACTTCGATGCTATTACCTTTCTATTGTCCCATACCATGGATGAATGGGAACTTATCTCTCAAATGCGACTAGGCAACAACATCCAAATTGATGACCTTGAAATGCTTGGACATCATGATTTTGAAAAAAACCACAATTGGACACATAACAATATAACCACCAACTTGCATCAGACAATAACATCATTCATTGACCTCAATCGCTTGTCCACCGAGATACATGAAGACAACCTATCGTTGTCCAATTCACCTGATTCCTTGTCTCCCACACAACGCATAGCCTTTAATGTTGTCATTTATTATTTTAAAAACACTACATCGGCTCCATCACTCAAAATGGTGATTCAAGGTACTGCAGGAACCGGGAAATCTTACCTCATATCTTGCTTAAAATATGCACTACAAACTGCATCTGAACAAAGTGCTACTTTTAACATACATGCATCTACAATACATTCTTCTCTTTGAATACCCATTAGCAAAATGCAACCCCTTGAGCGTCAATCCCTTTCAAAACTTCAAGAAGAACTCCGCCATATTCGCTATATTCTCATAGATGAAATGAGCTTTATTGGACCAAAAATGTTGACTCAAATCGATGCATCTTATGTCAAGCTTTCCCCTAAAATTGTACAATCCCATTTGGTGGTTGTTCCATAATCCTTGTTGGTGACTTCAGACAATTTCCTCTTGTAAAGGACATCCCCATGTATGCAAGCTCATCCATTGGAACAACTCTCTAGCGTACATTTGATACTTTTATCACGCTAGAAACAATTTTTCGACAACAAGGAAATATCCCTTCTCAAACTGCCTTTCGACAACTCTTGCTAAACCTACGAAATGGAACACCAATTGTTGAAGATTGGGCACTCCTAATGAAAAGAACAAGCTCATTCCTTTCATATGTGAAAAACTATTCTTTTCAACAATCTATCCACTTATATCACACCAATACCTCTGTTGCAGTGCACAATAAAAAAATGATGAAACAACTTAATATGCCAATTGCACATTGCTTTACAGAACAAAGGAACAAACATGGCCATAGATCCATTGACGACGAGCAGTTGCCATTAAAGGTCATTCTTTCTATTGGTCAACAAGTCATGTTATCTGCTAATTTATGGGTTCAAGCAGGACTTGTTAACGGCTCACTTGGAAAATTCATTGACATTGTCTACAACTCCAATGAACAACCTCCTAGCTTACCATATTTTGTTGTTGTCGAATTCCTCTATTACAAATGACCCTTATGGGATGCTTTGAATCCTACTTATGTTCCAATATCTCCTATAACAAGGGGATCCCGTAGGAAACTACCACTTCGTATGGCATGGGGTTTAACAATTCATAAATCCCAAGGTATGACCCTACAAAATGTTACAATAGATATTGGAAACACTGATAGACAATGACTCACATTCACTGCAATATCAAGAGTTACATATCTTTCAGGCCTTCACATTTCTCCACCTTTCTCTTTTTCCAGATACTCTCGAATGCAAGACAATCCATTTGTCTAGCGTAGGAAACAAGATGAAAGCTTACTTGCTTTAAAGTCTTTAAAAGTAAATTGTGGTTGAAGCTTCTCATTGTTTGCTCTATAAATGTACTGTTTTTTATTATTATCACTTGTTAATGTAAGAAATATGCTTTTGTTTCAAGAAACATCCAAGAAATGGAGAAATAATTTCCTTTTAGACTAAACTTTCTTAGGAAACTGAGACACTCACTGTGAAAGTTATTAAGTAGGACAGTTATTATATATCAGGAAATAATTAACGTATAAATTTTTTAGATCAACTCTTATTTCCTTAAATGAACTTTAAATAAAGAAAATAAAATTTTGAATTTTGAATTTCGAATTTCCGAAACACAATACCCAATTTCCGCAATCGGATATTGGAAGCCGCAAAATCAAATTTTTGTTAAAGGTATTTGCTGTATCCGCGATTTTCGATTTCCGATATTTCAGATATCGAAAACCGGAGACTCAAGGTTTTTGTTCAAATGATTTGCTCGCTTCCCAAATCCGATTCCCGATATTTCGGATATCGAAAACCGGAAACATATTTCCTTCTTAGGTATTCATATTTGATATATATATCTATTCACATTTGTCGGTACATGTTATTTTTCTATTTGGTATTTCATATATATATATATATATATATATATATATATATATATATATACGTTCGATAAATTGATAATTAAATTATCAAATATCGAATACAAGTTTCGAGCATTTTGAATTTGTCATTGATATTGTCTACAACTCCAATGAACAACCTCCTAGCTTACCATATTTTCTTGTTGTCGAATTCCTCTATTTCAAAGGACCCTTATGTGATGCTTTGAATCCTACTTATGTTTCAATATCTCCTATAACAAGGGCATCTCGTAGGCAACTACCACTTCCTATAGCATGGGGTTTAACAATTCATAAAGGCCAAGGTATGACCCTACAAAATGTTACAATAGATATTGGAAACAAGCTTACATTCACTTCAATATCAAGAGTTACATCTCTTTCACGCCTCCACATTTCTCCAACGTAGGAAATAAAAGGAAAACTCACTTGGTTCAAACTCTTTAAAAGCAAATTGTGGTTGAAGCTTCTCATTGTTTGCTCTATAAATGTACTGTTTTTTTTTTATCACTTGTTGATGTAAAATATATGCTTTTGTTTCAAGAAACATCCAAGAAATTTTAAAACAGTAGCGTTTTAGACTAAACCGTCTCAGGAACTGAGACACTAATTGTGAAAGTTATTAAGTAGCAAATAATTTTAGCTATCAGGAAATAATTAACGTGTAAAAACTAATGTATAAATTTTTTAGATCAACTCTTATTTCCTTAAATGAACTTTAAATAAAAAACAAAAAAAAATTCGTATTTTAAATTTCCGATTTCCAAAACACAATACCTGATTTCCAATTTCCAAAACAAGGTAAGTCAGAAAGGTTCATTTGCGGAACCACAGTTATTTGGCGTCTTCATGATTTTCGATACTTCAGATGTCGAAAACTGGAGATTCACGTTTTTGTTAAAATATTTTGCTGCCTCCCTGATTTCAATTCTTGATATTTCGGATATTGGAAACCAGAAACATAATTCATAATCAATTTATGAAATACCAAGTACAAGTTTTAGGAATTTTCACAATGTTTCAGCGACGGAGCAAAATGGTGCTCTTTTGTAATCCTAAAAATTATATATCGTAGTCCTAGAATTTTGTAACAGTAGCATGGAATTCCAAAGATTTGTTTGAAATCTTAACATTCAAATTCTTTCTATGTCAAATCTTGTAAATGAAAATTTTGGTGGCCGTAAAAAAAAACTTTCTTCAGTAATATAATTAGAAAATATTTATGTTGTAATTTTCAAAATATAAGCATTTTTTTTTTGCAAAAACATGTGCATGAAACATCTCTATAATCCATAGAATGGTTGATATCTTTAGACAGTAATGTCTACAACTCCAATGAACAACCTCCTAGCTTACTTTGTATGTTCATCAACTTTTGCAAAATAAAATGGAAGTGAGACATGAAAATATATTTGATGCATATGTGATAACTTCAATAGGAAATAAAGTGTCAGATGAATATACAATTAATTGAATGCGTTGATCACAAGGAAATGAACTCTTGCCTCCTATACAACTTTCAAATTTGAACCTTTATCGTCCCTTCCAAAGGGTTCTAGCCCTTCATAGAAATGTAAAGTCATAATTTCTCTTCAAGAATTACAAATTATAATTTTGGAAACTCACGTTAGACAAACATGCTTTATAGACAATGGTAATGTTCGACAAGCTAAAAAATAAAAAAAATGCTTCAATAATCAATATTTTCATAATACAAACAAGGTATCAAACAATAGATGAAATAACAAAATGTGAAATTGCTAGTTCCTTCATATTCCAAACTCTAAAGCAACCGTTACAAGTCAAAATGTTGCATAAGCTCCAACAATGTAGCAACATTAAATTATTTGTTTAGGTGCGAACATATTTTGCATCTTTTCTCATATCTGCAATTGGCTGTAGTCCACTCACTTGTTATTCTGGATCGAAATTGGAAACATTCTCATTCACCCATCCCATGTCACTCCAGAAACTATAGCCCCTGCATCGTCAGTAGGACTCTCAACTTATCTTCCCATCTCCTCCCATTCCAGACTTTGGTATCACCATGTTGAAATTTTTTTCTTTGGTGGCCATGAGAGGGAAAATAATGACGCTCACGAGTCCAGTTTTTGTGCATATAAAAAACCATAAATGAGGTCCAAATGATATTTGCCTCAGTAGGAGGCTCTATTTATTGACTAAACCTTACAAAATGTTATTATGAGTTCGGGATTTTCATGATGTAGTATATATCTATAATGAATTTTCATGATTAATGTGTTATGTATATAATTCCCTTATCTCTTGGATGACACGAAAGGTCACTTAAACGTACAAAAATATTTTCACGTCATCATAACGCCGCCCGATTCTGCTATAATATCATCATATTAATCGCAAAACTGACTGTTACCCTCACTTGTTATCATCCTTACGTTATCTCATAGTGTGTGAACTTGACATTTGTCACCTCATCGATGCCTTCTTATGATGGTATAAATATTTCCTTGTTGCTTAATCATTAAATATATGGAATATGTTTCTTAATCATTAAGTGATCGTCATTATCACGCGCTTCAAACATCAAATCTTTCAAATCCAACATATTTCATATCTTGGATTTCTGATGGGAAGATAAGTTGGGAGTCCTACTGCCGATGAAGGGGCTATAGTTTTTGGAGCCCTACCCTTATTCTATATTGTCTTCCATCATCATGAGTAACGAAAGTGAAATAGGTTTATTCTCCAGGCCTTAAGATATGGTAGTATGCTATATCTTTTCTAAGCTCCCTATTAAACAGGCTATCAAATGCTATGTTCTTTCTCACAGATGGAGATTTCTCTACACTCAAATTCCCCAACTCACCATATTTACCCCATGCCTCCTTTCGGATGATGATGATGATGAGGAGATCAGGTTCAAGTGTTTCAGACTAAATTCACTCGTAAATGCAAGACTCAAGAATATAACCTCCAACATTTTGCTAAAGCATTCTTCAGACCTGGAAGATTTTCACCTTTATGACGATTGCAAATTTAGCTACAAAAACATATGGAAATGGTTGCACCTTTATGACGATTGCAAATTTAGCTACCAAAACATATGGAAATGGGTGAAAATTGTAGCGCAAAAGAATGTCCATCACATCACTCTGGACCATTATGATTTGGAATATGAAGCAACGAGCAATTTCACATTTTGTCATTTCATCTCTTGTTTACTACCTTATTTGTATTATGAAAATATTGATTATTGATGCATTTTGTTATTTTTTATCTTGTCCAACATTATCATTATGTATAAAGCACTTTTGTCTAACATCAATGAGCAAAATTCCATTTTCATTTCTTAAACCTTTTTTTCCAGCAGCATCGTCAGATATATAAATGTTGTTCTTCATAGATTTATATATAATGACAGTTTAGCAGTGAAGTTTTTAAATGAAATAATCCAATGTGATATTATAATATAATGGAAATGTTAATCGAAAATAGAAATTCACGGAAATGGAAATCAGAACATACAGTGTCATTACGAAAAAAACTGTATTCCTGTAATTGTGCTTCAAAAATGTATTTCTGGACTCTGAAATGTCGGATTCTGGATTCTTAATTTCTTGCTTGCCAACATATGCTTTTTGCTTTCAATAAATCGCAAAGGGTAAATTGAAAATTGGAATTTACATGTTCGAATTTAACATTTCATGCTTTTCAACTTCAGGTTTCCTCACATGAAAATCCAAGCTTTAATATTCTTCTTTGCAAATTGGTTTTTGTCCACTTTTCGAAGAACGCCACGCAAAATGCACAATTTCGATACGGTTTTAGTTCAAATATTTTTTATTCCCATTTTTACTTTTGGTTGTGTGGAATGAAAAATCTTGAAACGCCAAATCTAAACTTTCCCAGATTTTCTATCTCCGAAGTTTCAGATGCGCGCTTTAATTTCAACTTTTGGCTGCTCTTTTAACATCTTTCTCTAATACATTACATACTTCTTAATTAGGAAGTATACCAATATGCCAATTGATGTAAATTTAAATACTTTTTTTAAGTGCAGTTGTAATTTTTCATTTAAAAATGTCTAGCCTAAATAGTATAAACACTTTCACAATTTCCATAAATTATAAGTTTAAGACTTTTTAAAAGAACTATGTTTAAATTTATTTAATTCAATGTGGGACACAACTCTTTATAGTATATATAGTTTTGAATATAGTAAAAGTACTTAGAATCAATAAGATATAATCTCTTTTAAAACATATCAAACACATATTAATAAAAATAAAAAATAGACATCATTACTATTTCTATATGTCTAAAAAATATTGAAGTAAAAATAGAAACAAAACTCGATCAAACTAGGAAAACTCATTTTCCAATTAAATAAACTTACAAAACTATCGTATGAAGTCATACTAATTGACAAATTAGTATTAGGAATCAATATCCATTCATGAGTTGTAATAAAATAATATGTAAATTAAATAAATACATATTTTCAATGTACATTTCAATGTCAAACTTGTAATGGAAAATCACTATATAGTATTCTTTTCTATTTGCCACAAATGTTTATGGAGCCAATATCTTATTTCCCAATTTTGACTTTCAAAAAATTCTTATTAAACAATGTTTTAAAATAAATAAACAAGAAATCCATTCAGTGATCTTGATGTCGGATCATCTTTAAACTTCATATTTTTTAACATAAATAATTGTTATTGGATATTTAAATAAATTTCATATACTCAAATCAAGCTATTCACGTATATTACATCTTTAAACTTTAGGTTTATTAAGAGAAATAATATATTTAGATATATTAGATCTTTAGACTTCATATTAATTTTCTTTTGTAAGTCTACATTGCTATTAATCAGCTATACAAAAAATTACAGAATATGGAGAATTCTGCTCAAGTGAAAACAGTGGTCTAACAACCACCACAATCCCTCAAAAGCAGAAAACCTTACAGTTGTAGTGTAAAGAGCATAAAAACCATACAGAAAATGAAGTCTGCTGCATAAGTAAAGTTTAAACAAAACTACAGAGATATTCAAAAGAGCCACAATAACCCATGTGATATATGGGGGGCTACATACAAAATTACTATAAAGGAATGTTTATGATGAGACCTTGAAAAATAAAAACCAGCATAAACTTAGAGGTAAACAAAAAGAAGCGAAATAGACAAAAATGAAACAGGAGAAAGCTCATGGGTTAGCACTACTGATAGTGACAGTCGGGTCCTACGTGTCCTGCGTTTCCTCAACAATTAGACAAGGCCCAAAGAGTTCCTCGTCTGAATATGGTAGACTGGGCTTCAATGACAAGACATGAACTTTTCCCACAAAAGCATCCAGTTTCTCCACAGAAGCATCAACATTCCCCATAGAGGCATCAGATTCAAGAGCTCATTTAGAAAGCTGGCCAATCGTAGTCGAAAATGAAACAACCACTGTAGATGCACCAATCATGGTAGGGTCATCATTCTTTTAGTTGAAATTAATATTCCTAAAACTGAATCTTTTAGTTGGTTATGCAATTATCTTCTATCCAAACCATACCAATGTAACTAATTCCTTAATTTCTCTTTGATTTCCATTATCCATGACTAAAAAAATACAAACAAGGTTATATTTAGGTATATTTGCAATAAGATTCGGAAGGTATAATTTAAAGTAATCCGGAAACTAAAATAAAAATAAATAAAACAAAATCAAAACAATGATAATATAATTTACATGACATCAATTGCAATTCTCTGCGAATGTTCCATAGAGACACTGCTGCTACCTCCATCACCCAAGGAGTCAAATCCCATATCTAATTTTTTCCACATGGCCATGACATTTCTGTGTATTATGACCATATCTAATTCCACCACTACTATTTAAAGCTTACATCGTCAACTACCCACTTGAACAGGTTAATATACAGAATGAAACCAAGTCTAGAGGCAGAGAGAGTTTAAAATAAAGATGGACTTAGCAGAGGAATAAGTTCTGTGAAAAGAATACGGACAATCAAAATAAAGCCTGAAAATCAAGGTTTTCCGGTTTCCGATACCCAAACATTGAAAATCGAAAATAGGAACTTCGACATTTATTTATTAGAAATGTCGCAAATCAGAACTTGTGGAATACATATGGTGTTCTTTATTGGAAAACATAGGACATATGATTTCTGCAAGAAGATCTTAATAAAAATAAAAAATAGACATCATTATGCAAAACTCGAAATCTAATGAGTGGCCAGACTACTATTTCTAAATGTCTAACAAAAATAATAGTAAAAATACAAACAAAACTAAATCAAACTCGGATAACTCATTTTCCAATTAAATAAAGTTAGAAAATTATCCTATAAAGTGATACTAATTGACAAATGAGTATTAGAAATCAATAACCATTCATGAGTTGTAGTAAAATAGTATGTAAATTAAATAAGTACATTTTTTCAATGTACATTTCATATGTCAAGCTTCTAATGGAAAATCAATATATAAATCAACACATTAAATTGCAAAAAATTACAATCTTTCCAAAACTACAAATGTATCCAACTTGCACACACCCTATGTTTTGATTTTCAATTTCCCAATTCCCATTTCAGACATTTCGGATTGCGCAAATATTATGTTTTGCAATAAGGAACATCCCATTTTACTATTTTCTATTGCCACTCCCATCACAACGAGACGTGGCATGTTGTTTGGACATAGTATTATGGTTCAGATGCTGAACAAACCCAGCAAAGGAAGACATAATAGTTCTGCAAAAAAATCAGGGAAGAACAAGAGTGCCCCAAGACCCAATCAATTAGGCAAGAAATAACTCAATGGAATGAGGGAGAAAGATTCATCACCACGTTAAAACCAACAGGAGGCCATTAATTGGGAAAAAATATTGTTGTATCGCTTCCAGTTCATGACCAAGTGAAATTGCAGTGTAACCACATAATGAAATGACCACCGGGTCAAATCGTCCCTTACCTCAGTAGCGAGGGTGTCCTCCATTGAAGCTGATACATGCTGACAAAGCTTCGTCAACAGGGACTAATTAATGCCGTCTCGGACAAAATGGAAAGGGAGAAAGAGGATTAGCTGTACGAGCCATCACGTGGATACAAACATTGTTATAAACTTAGCAGAGAAAGAAGTTACACAGAAATAATATGAACAGACAGAATAAAATCCTATTTCACAACATTTACTTAGTTGATTAACTCCATAATTATCGGAAAATTTAATAATGATCGTGATGTACCTAAACTCAACAATGGAACCCGCTGTAGCAGTGGCGGCACCACTCTTCATGATAGATGTGACTACCGAATCAACTGTAATCCCAACATTAAAACTCAACTCATGACCAAGTTGGCCAGCCCGGACAACAAGACGTGCTTCATTAATGCGTAATGAGTGTAGGATAGGTGACAGAAACAAGTACAACGTCAATATGCCACAATAGCCCTGTCCCTTCCCTACTTGCCAGTTTGACTCTCATCATTCACATCCAGGGTTAAACTTCATATTTATTAGTAGAAATAATTGTTATTATTCAATCTATAAACCTCATATATTGTTTCTTAGAAAATTGCTGTATAAATTAAAAATTATTCTTTAAAATTATTATATTTTAAATGACTTTTTAAGTCATTTCTCCAAATAAAATAAAATAATATAATTTCCAATATATAAAAAAAATTAAAAACACATTATATATATTATGAATATTTTTATTTTATAATATTTATTTCCGATTTCTGAAACACGATACCAAAATTCCGAAATCGGATATCGAGAACCAGAAATTCCAGTTTTTCTAAGGTTTATTTGGACTATCTGTGATTTGCAATTCCTGATAGCTAGATCCGAAATATCGAAAATCCAAGAAATGAATAAACATTATAAATAAAAAAACATATCTTTCCGCTTTCTAATATCCGAAATATCGAAAATCAGAAATCGCAAATTTAGCAAATTATTTAAACAAAAACCTTAGTGTCCGGTTTCCAATATTCGAAATGTCGAAAATAAAAAATTGCGGATACCCCAAATAACCTTAAAAAAACTAGAATTTCCATTTTTCGATACCTGAAAATCTGATATCCAAAATGTCGGAAATAGGAAATCGGGGAATAAGAAATCGCAAAATCAGAACATAGTGTCTTGATTATTGGAAAATATAGTATTTCCCCTTTCCGGATTTCCATGCTTCAGGGAAAAGTCGAAAATCAGAAAACTTAACTTTCGAGTTAAGCCTTTTCTCCAATTCTGACTTTCGATTCAGGAAATTACATTGAGGATAAACGAAAAAATATTGAAAAATAACTGATTCCTAAATAAATATTGAGGACACTTAAACACTAAATTGGTATGATTTTCAAGAACAAGAAAAATAGCCAGAGAAAAAAAATGCAATTATTGCTATTTTTAAACAACATTTCAATAAGAAATATGAAAATTTGCAATACAGAATCTGTTTAAATACTAAATTATATATTTAAAAATTAATCTATAAACAGTGTAATATAATGAAGAAGAAAAATTGATAAACTGATGTTACTTTGAGCATAAACTGAAAATTATTGAAAAATAACTGACTCCTAAACAAGATGAGTAATAATTTCAAGATAAAACTATTACATGAAATAACAGATGAAAGAAAACAAGCAATTAATGTGAAACACATGCAAATCAAAATTACTTTGAGCATAAACTAAAAAAGATTGAATTCAATTCAATCCAATGGACGTTCCACATCAATAGGTGAAGCCGAACCCTAAGCTGAGCACGCCTAGGGTTTTCAGTTCTGCAGGCCTACAGGCCCTGCGCCCATGGATACTCCTGATCCTGTGTCTATTGAGGACCGTTTCCATGACATTGTGGCCTCTCTCCCCCCCGCTTCGTTGGCTGCGCCCCACTCATCTCGCTTTGTCAAGTGCGCCGACGTCCCTGAATTAAAGCTCAGCTCTGCCGCCTCAAAGCACAAAGTAGTTACCCTATCAAAGAAAGGTCTTAGCGGCTTGTTTACTGGGCTCTGGCCATCCCCGCTCTCAGTGGAGGTCTGGCTTAATAAAAACTGGAGAACCTTGATTCAGGGGGAAGTTCAACAGATTTTATGTGGAAAAGGATACTTTTCTTTCATTTTTGAAAATAAGGAGGATCGCGACCTTATCTTCAGGAATGGCTCCTATTTCATGGGTCCAAGAGGCATGTATTTGAATAAATGGGATCTATCATTCAACCCAGAAAAGGATGTCCCAAAGGTGGTTCCAGTCTGGGTAAAGCTTCCCCACCTCCCACTCCACTGCTAGAACGATGAGGATTTTCGAGCAATAGGAAATACGTTGGGGAAATATGTGGACAATTATGAACCAAAAGCCCCAATGTTCTCATGTGCCTGAATCTGTGTAGAGGTAGACATTGAAAAGGGCTTGATGGATGGAATCATCTAGAAACTGTGGATTATGAACAAATTCCGTTCAAATGAAAATATTGCCATGAGTGTGGACATTTTTCTAAATCATGTCCAAAGAAACCAGAGAAACCCATCCCAAATAGCCCACAAGATGAGGGTTGGAATGTTGCAAGCGGGAAGAAGACAACAAAGTCCCTCAAGCAGCCGCACATCCCGTCAAAGAGTGCCCCCGGAAATCAATTTGAGGTCCTGCAAGTTGAGACACAAGAAATAGAAACCCAAGAAGAAAATCCTGAAGCTGTTCATCATCAAGAAGACGAAACACGTATAGTGGTCCCATCACATAAGGAGAAGAAAGTACAGGAAGAGGTTATGGCGCAACCTCAGGAAAGGAGGGAAGCTGTAGCAAACTCTGAAGGATCAGTCACAAGATCTAGGGCAAAAGCATGTTCAGAAGAAGCAACAGATACTTCTACAGAAGAACAAGAACCTCTCTCCATAAAAGGAAGAAAGTCCAACAAAGCCATAAGGGAGCAGGAAGCAGCAAGGGAAAAGGTAGCAGGAAAGCAGTCTAATCTAGGCTTTCTAGTCAAAAATTTGCAAGCAATCAAGTATTTACTCAGTGCTGAAGAGGAAAAAAAGGAGAAGGAAAAGGCTCTTAGATAACTCAAGAAATAATGAAAGTGGTCTCCTGAAATTGCAGAGGGTTAGGAGGTTTGCAGAAGTTAGAATTTATCAAGAGATTTAAATCAATGGAATCTGCCTCAATTCTTCTCATCCAGGAGACAAAAAAATCAGCTGAAGACATCCTTGCAACCTTTAAAAGTTTTTGGCCAAAAGGCACTAGTCTAGCCACTAACGCCAATGGAGCCTCTAGAGGTCTCCTATGCTAGTGGGACTCTGAAAAATTTGGCATGCTCTCTACCATCAAAAATAAAAACTGGCTTCTCATAAAGCTAGAAAATAAAGAAAACAAAGAAAAGCTCTGGATCAGGAATGTCTATGGCCCAACCATGTATGCTCAGAAAGACAGCTTTTGGACCTCACTCGAAGAGAAATGCGAAGGCAAATTGCTCCTCCCTTGCTTCATTGCTAGGGATTTCAATGTAACTATCTCTGTAGATGAACGTAGAGGTGGAACTAAGGTCAGGGACCCTTTTGGGGAAAGATTGGAAGATCTTATATCCCAGTGGGGTCTTACGGACATCAAACTGAAAAACGACACCTTCACTTGGAGCAACAAAAGAATCGGACCCAGCCATATCGCTGCTAGACTAGATCGCTTCCTGGTCAGTGCTCATCTCCTCAACTCCTACCCTGAAACCAAACTGTTGTGCACAACTATTTCGGATCATAAGCCTATTTGTCTTTTTTTCCCACCCTCGGAAAACTTGGGGCCTCTCCCTTTCCGATTAAATTGTCTTTGGCTCGAGGCTGAAGGAGTTGAAGACATCATCTCTAGTGCATGGTGCTGTTTCATCCCTGGCTCTCCACCACACTCTTGGGAACAACAAATAAGAAGGGTAAAAGTAGCCCTCAAATCCTGGGCAAAAAATCACTATCAGGAGTCCTCGAAGCAGAAAGGTGAAATCATAAAGAACATGGAAGCTCTTCAAGAAGAAATGGAAGTTAGTGAGATCACCAAGGAACATCTTGTCAAAGAAATAGAACTGGAAACAAGCCTACATAAAATTCTAAGGCAAGAGGAGGAGGAATGGTGGCTCCGGTCATGCATCCTATGGCTTAAAGGGGGAGATCAGAACACTAAATTCTTCCAAAATCAATGTAGGGATAGGCAGCGTTGGACCACTCTAAGAGAACTAAAAAATGAGGACGACACAGTCATCACAGGTCAAGTAGCAATCAGTTTGGAGGTAAGGACCTTCTTCGAGCATTTGTATAATGATGAGGAGCAAGTCTCCCAAAACACTATGGAAGAAATGGTCTTAGATATACCAGCCCTCATCATCCCAGAGGAAAGACTCAAGCTTGAATCCCCCATTTCGGAAGAAGAAGTCAAGAAAGCTATATGGTCTCTTCAATCGGACAAAGCCCCAAGCCGGGATGGTTTCCCAATCTGCTTCTATAGAACCTTCTAGTCCCTTATAAAAAAAGATCTGATGCGTCTCATCTCTTGGATGGCAAAAGATAATATGGGAGGAGCCACCAACTCCACCTTCCTGGCATTGATCCCTAAAGAGCCAAACCCCACCTCCATCAAAAAATTCAAACCCATCTCTCTCTGTAACGCCTCCTATAAAATATTTTATAAAGTTTTATCCATGAGACTAAAGCAAATCATTCACTCACTGATCTCCCCAAATCAAGGCGGATTCATCTCG
The DNA here is from genome assembly GCA_001517045.1 of Pseudotsuga menziesii. Taxonomy (NCBI): domain Eukaryota; kingdom Viridiplantae; phylum Streptophyta; class Pinopsida; order Pinales; family Pinaceae; genus Pseudotsuga; species Pseudotsuga menziesii. Next base: position 212,826 of record LPNX010659645.1, on the reverse strand, counting down.
GGAAGGAAAATTAGCGACAACATCCTAATGGTTCAGGAGGTGATCCACTTCAATTCTAAAAGGGGTGAAACTGGAATGGCCATCAAAATGGATTTGGCCAATGCCTTTGATAGACTGAGACATTCCTTTATCCTTCTGGTCCCAAAGAAGTTTGGCTTTCCACCTGTCTTCATCAATCAAGTTCAAGCCTGCATAAACTCTCCATGGATAGCTCCTCTAATTAATGGCAGACCCTATGAGTTCTTCAAAGCCTCCCGTGGTATAAGATAGGGATGTCCGCTCTCCCCTTTCCTCTATATTCTAGTTGCTGATTCCCTCAGTAGAATATTGCTCAGACTTCAATCAGAAGGATCTCTCCCGGGTCTTTCCTTCAGGAATGGAGTTCTCCCCATTAACCATGCTCTTTTCGTTGATGACACAATCCTACTAGGGATAGTGTCCAATCAAATAGCTAGAAACTTCCTTAGTCCCCTTGACCTTTTTCTCCGCTCCTTTGGAAGTTCAACATATTTGAATAAATATCAGTTATATGGGTGGAATTGCAATGTCACAACTCTTCGCAGCATATCTCAAATCCTGCAAATAAAATCCAATCCTAACTGGACCCATTTTACCTACTTGGGCATCCCCATATTAAAAAATTCCTTGGTCTCTTCCATGTGGGCCCTGATTATCCAAAAAATCAAAACCAAGATACAAACCCTGGGATTGAAATGGCTAAATCTTGCAGGGAAGACGGTCCTAATTCAACCCATCCTCTCCTCCTATCCAATTTATGCTGGCTCGATGGTCCTCACTCCCAAAAGTGTTATCAACAGCATTTGTAAGGAAATCAGAAAATTTTTATGGCAAGGAGGAAAGGTTCAGACAAAAAAAATTCACCTTGTAAAGTGGGACACGGTCAAAAGAGCAAAAAAGCAAGGTGGGTTAGGCATCAGGGACCATGAGCAAATGAATAAATCCTTGGGATCTAAGTTGATATGGATACTGGTCACAGGAAGGAAAGATTGGTGGAAGGAAGTAATCAAGAAAAATTATATCAGAAGGCCCAGGTCAAAAAAGTTGGATAGTGCTTGGACATGCAAAGGGACCACTCTCTGGTAGCTATGCAAAGCTTCTTTCAACACAATCAGGCAGACTGCTATTGGATTCCAGGGAATGGGAAAAAAATCAACACCTGGAAATGTAGCATCCTTTGATAGCCTGCGCGCTCCTCATTCCCAGGCCTGGCTCCTCTTGCAGATTGGGCTAGCGAGCAGGGGTGCCTCACTCTTTGTGATCTCTCTCAGTGGGATTCGATGGGATATTGGATTGGTTGGAAGGAGCTACTTCCTCTAGCTCACCTAGTTGATGCTGCTGCCACTTTCCTCTCATCTCTTCACGGCCTGTCCCCAACGCGAGTTGTAGCAAGGGATCGCATTGGATGGGGCAACACAGGACAATACACTATCAAAGAAGGATATAAAAGACTATCCTTGGAGCCGGCTGCAACAGATTGACTCTGGAAGAAGGTTTGGAACTCAGAAAACATTCCTAAGGTAAATATCTTCACATGGATCTCGATGCATAATAAGCTTTTAATAGCTGAAAATCTCAGGAAAAGAGGCATAGTCGATCCTTCTAGATGTGCTCTGTGCAACATGGATGAAGAAACCACTAGTCACATTTTTCTTCAGTGCATAATCTCTCTAAAAGTCTGGAAGAGTGTTCTTCCCTCAGGCCTTTCTTTAAACCTTCCTGATTCTGTAGCTCAACTTCTTAAGGATTGGCCCAAGCATTTTCCCAGCTCCCTCCTCAAAAATCCCATTCCAAGTCGTCTTTGGGCCTCTATTCCCAAGAACCTTTGCTAGCAATTGTGGCTCGCTAGGAATAAGTCCATTTTCAAAGATCAGAAAGTTGTTCCAGCCCGTATAGCCTCTAAAGCGATAGGAATGATAGCAGAGAAGTTTGCTTTGAACAACATCAGCTTCCCTAATAAGGAACGCATCCCCGAGCCTTATTCATCATGGTGCAAAAATTACTTAAAGGAAGCAATCTCCCTTCAGTTCAAAATATCTAAAAACAGTGCAACCCAACCCTGTAGAGCTCTTCCTTGGGAGATAAGATTAACCAACAGTGAATTCAAATCTTGGCTCAGGGAGAGGAACTCTTATGCCTTTTTCTTTGATGGTGCCTCGAAAGGCAATCCAGGGGCGGCAGGTGCAGGGGGGATCCTCTTGGATCCCAGAGGACATGTTGAACAAACCTTTGCTTGGGGCCTTAGACATAGGAACAACAACGAGGCCGAGTGGTTGGCACTTCTACAGGGACTACAATCTTTAGTCAGTAAATACCTTCATAAGGTAATGATCTTTGGAGACTCTTGGCATGTTATTTTCAAGTTGATTAATGGTTACTCCTTAGGTTCAATTAATTGTCATCATCTATATGACAAAGCAAAGCCACTCATGTCTAAATCCTATGAGCTATTCCACATTCTTTGCCATAATAACTCTGCAGTGGACTCCCTGGCAAATATGGGGGCCTCCCTATCTCAAGGTCATTACAGTCTTAACAGAAAATCCCCTTACACCAAATTCATCCCATAATGGTTTGTCGGGCTTACTCTTCCCTTCCACAAGGCAAGTGGTATTCCCTCTCTTCACTCCTGGAAGTGGCTCTTATTTTCACTAAAGACTTTAAAGAGGATCTCCCCCTCCTTTCACCTTATCCCTCCACCCCTTTTCCTTCCTTCTCCTCCTCCCCTTATCCCTCCATCTTCACCTTTTTCCTTTCCCTAGCTTTTTTCTTACCCCCCTCCCTTAGTCCTCCCCTCACCCTTCCCCTCACTGCCTCACGCCATCCTCCCACAGTTGGCTCCCACCTCATGCTCCTTCCCGAAGGGTATTCTCATTCATTGCACTGTCTTGCCTTCTCTCTTACCCCCACCACGTGGATCTTTCTTTGCCTGCATCCTCTCTTAGGTAATGTCGGATTTATGGCTCACCACCCCCAGGTTAATTGCCCCTCCTCCTCACACGCTCCAAGTCTTTTCGACCATCATGATTATGTCTTCTCCTCGAAGCATCCTGCAAGCTCATTTCTCTTCATCTCTCGGCTCTGTCTATCATGAGATTCCTCCGGAGCGCATTCTCTTGGATGTCATTGCAGGCGTAGGTGAAGGGTGGCTGCAGGAAATTCTGTGGGAGGCTCTCCCTCTCACCAGGACTTTTGTGAAGGAAAGGATTTCCCTCGCAGCCTTCTCCTCTTGCTCTTGTAACACCCTTACAGGATCTTCGTTGTGGTTTGCAAACATTGATTCTGGCTCCAGTCTCCCGTCCGTAGCTCAGTCTATCACTGCTGAGAAAAATACGATTTTGGGCTGTCACTGTTCAGGGTGGAAGGAAGGTGCAGTGGGCACTTTAGCCTGTCGAAGGAAGGAGGGTGCCTCCCTCCAGCAGGAGCTTAAAGTGCTAAAGTATATTCTTAGTGGCCTCTTTGCCGAGAATCAGGCTTGCGTGTTAGCAAGCTCAGTCCGTGCTTTGCACAGTAACTTATCTCATATCAATCTCTCTCCAGGAAATGGTAGGATGTCTCATGCTAATGAAAACACTGGAATTATGGATGTAAAGAAGAATCTCATACGTCTATACGAGATGATAGCGATAGGCATAATGGATAATAAGGAAATAGCACAGGAGGTCAAGAGCATGGGGGAAGTGGTGAGTTATACCTCTCTGGAAATTAGCAATCATGATGCAAGGATCGATGACAACGAGAGAAATCTCAGGGAGATAATGGATAAGGTTGATAGAATTCAGGAAGATCTCCAGCACCTGGTCAACATGAACCAGGGTAGCAAGGTGAACAAAACCCCTGCAGCTGCAGCGCACCCCATGGAGGAGGAATCAGTGGTTCAGCCCATGAAGCCCAGAGGCAATCCTTAATTGGTTCTCTTTAAATATATTAATATTTTTTACTGTCTTTTGCTTTGCAGTCAGTTTATAAGGGTATACACTACCCCAGGCACTAGTTGTTTTGCAAATTCCCCAGGTGTAGATTTTTGGACATCTCTTTGGATCAGTTTTGTATGCATCTTTTTTGAACTGCAAGAACTCTCTGTTCCCGCTTTATTCTCTGTAATGAATGGCTATGCACAACCTGTTTTATAAAAAACCTTCTTAGTTTCTGTTAAAAAAAAAAACTAAAAAGGATTGAAAAATAACCGACTCCTAAACAAGATGAGTAATAATTTCAGGCTGGAACTATTACATGATATAACAGATGAAAGAAAACAACCGATTAATGTGCAAACATGCAAATCAAAATTACTTCTTTCAACTGACTTTATACCAACTTAACAAATAAAAATGCAAAGAACAATATCCAAGTACTAAAGATACACAAATTGCAAAAAACTATGTTTCTTGGACTTACACAATAAGTCCAAATTCACAATAGAAATTTCTTTCCCGAGCACAACTGCATACGTAAATATTCCCAAATAACACAATGTCTATCTCTTTAAATAACATTAAAAACTTACAAGAAAATAAAATATTCCCAAAACGTGGAATTACACAATGAAATAGTTTTTAGGTTTGTTCAATGGTAGAACGCCACTTGGCAAAATAAATCCAGAATGTCATCGACTTCCTGAAAATGGGCATTCCTCAACTAAATTTCATTCTTGCAAGTTTGGGAGGAAATTTCCTCCCTTCTGATTTTTTTCCATTCTTTGATGAACAAATTTATCCGAGCTATCGAAGCATGGGCAACTTCTTTCCATTTCTCGATCTCTTGCACCGTGAACTGAGTGATTTGTTGGATCAACTCTTTGTTATCACCAAACTTCTTTTCCACTTCTTCCAAATGAAATTTAGGACAAGGTGTCTCATTGAGAGGATCCAAAACAGGTAAACTCAAATAGGTTAGAAAATTCTTCGAAGCAAACCACCTGTTTTCACAAACCTTTTGTCCTGGATTGACTACAACTTCAACTGAATCGCACATAGCCTCCCATGTCTCTATGGAAACTTCATTTTTTTCAGCTCTAACTTGTCTAAGATTCGCAAGCTATCAGGTCTTTCCTTACTATGATTTTTCCAACCTCTTACTTTCTCTAAAGAAGTGGATGCTGCGCGCATCCGATGGTGGTGATCCTCAAGATTTTCAGAATGCTTGTTAAACTTGTTGTACAAGCCTTGAATCTAATCAAAACAACTATACAAATCTATCATAGCATGTCAAAATTATTCATGTATTTTATAGAATACCTGTTTAAAATCCTCAGGTCTCAGATTGAGAAAAGAGGAGCCTTTTGAGGCTAAATGGACATCTTTCAGTTCTTGATTGATAAGAGCAATTTTCTCTGCTTGTTTCTGATTCACAACCTCTGCATTCCGAAGCTGGTGGTTCACTTCTTCAACTTTGTTTTTCCATTCCTCTACTCAGTCTTCATGTTCTTGTTTCAACTTGCCGATATGTTGTTCATGACTATGCTGTGCTTCTGCTAAGTCCTATTTGGCCTTCTCCAATTCCCTTTCTTTTTTACCAAAAACCAAACTTAATTGTGAAATTGATTGAAAATTAGCTCTAGCAAAAAATCCCATGGCAGCTGCTGTATCCACTGCCCCTTGCTGAATATCACTTGCGTCTGCCTTCCAAATGATATGACCAAGGGTAGGGACATCTTTGGCTGAGATTTCTCTGGCTCTCTTGGCTCCCCTTTTAACCACAACTTTATCCTTTTTACTCCAATATTATTTTCCAAAGGATACCACTGCATCTTCTCCAAAATCTGCGATAACTTTCGATGATGAAATGCGTTTCTGGTGGATGGTAACCAAAGGATCAGTTTTAGTTTGGTTTAAAGGAATGTCTATGCTGAGAGGGAGAATATTCATAGGAGAAGAAATAGAGATAAAGGTGAGTGGTGTAAAAGAATCATGTATAGGAAAATATTCCTTTTGAGGAAGAGCCATACAGGCAAAATGAATGTCATCCTGAAAAATATAGGGAACTGGGGATGTAGTGATAGGCTGAGGTGGTGAAAAGGAATAAGGAGAACTATGAATAGGTGAGTTAACTAAAATCATGGACATGCTAATAGTAGCTCCCATTATTGATGACAAATTTACCTCAGGAAAACAATGCTGGGAAGATTATGAACCTAACATACTGGAAAAGCTTTGGATATTGGGGATAGATGACATAAGGGTAGTCATAACAGCCTCAACATCTTCTTCCCGGCCTGTCTCATTATTCTCAATCCAAGTTGACGATAAAGAAATTACCTTTTGTGCAGAAGGTACTTGCACAAGTGTGTCTGGGATCGAACATTCTCGGACAAGTATCTCCTGTTTCTTGCCAATTGGGATCAAAGAAATGGGCTTTTCTTTTGTCCGTACTTCTAGTAGTTGAGCCTATTCAGAACCTGTTACAATATTCTGTCTTTTAGGATCTACTTCAGTTAACCTTGCCTGAGTTTGTAGTTGAGACTCGACTTTTAAAAAATTTATTTTGAGTTCTACCCCTTTCTCTGACATATCTTCCATTGTGGTAACAGAGGGGCTCGATGGGCCTTCAAGAACACCTTTTTCCTTGTCCTTAGGTTGAGTAGCAACAACATCAACAAACCTTGCTACATGTTCTATCGCTTCTTCTTCTCTCTTCTCCCTCTCAAGATTTTGTTTTATTCCGAGTTTATCTTCTCTTTCTCAAAAATATCTTCTCTTAAGATCCTTTTGAAACTTGTATAGATGGGACTTTATCTCTGAATCATTGATTTTACCAATCGCCTCCTGAAAAGTGGTAGCTGCTCGGAACATGGAATCATCAGGATCATTTTCATGAACGTATAATTTGAAATTTGACATGCTCATGAGCAAATAGATTAGCCAAATATGCCACTGGGTCATGCATTCTTTTGGGTACCTTCTCCAAGATCATAACATAAATCTCCTTTCCCAACAAGGATACATGAATAGGATTCTGTACCATAATATTGCCAAGATTCACAGGAAATTTGGGCCAGGCCTTCTTCTTATGTTTGGTTAACTTGGAGAAAGCACCATCAATCATAGTCTGATAGGAAAATTCTTGAAGCACCATTTGTTCTGGAACTATTCTGGGAAGAAAGTGCACTATATTGCTGCCCCAAATCCTTATGTAAGAGAAATATTCTCCTACATACCAGTCACCATACACTGAAATGAGTTCCCTAGCTTTTTGAGAAAACATAGGAGCATCGGCTTTGAAAATTTTGTAGTACATTGACCCGAGAAACAGGTCACAAAGCTCACAGACACGAGGTATGACATTTGCATCCCACATATCAGCACAATATATATGAACAAGTGGACATTTCTCACTCCAATTCCAATTTACGGTTGGGAAACAAGAATACGCACAGAATGCATCCATTACGAACCCTAACATGTAGAAATATGGTTTCCGGTTAGCCGGGTTCTCTGATATTTTTCAATTTCCTCCCGCAAATTGCAAAACAGAATTTGTGCCCAGTTGAAGGAATCACCTGTAAGCAGAACATGGTTCGCTATAGGGACCCATTTCGCTTTGAATGAGGAACGGTTGGGTAAGCCAAATAACATGCAAAACATGGCGGCCAACAACGAGAAAGGCTCTCTGAACCAAGAAATTGGATATGCCAAAAGTGAAAGGGGAATCACTAGTTTTGGGTCTTCTAGCCTAGATTTCACCACTTGTTCGTAATTGAATTTAGTGAGGGTTTCGTCGAAAAATTTCGATGAGAAAAGATGCTTGGGGGTTTCCAAAGCATAAGCCTTAGCAAACATATTTGGATGAAATGAAGCAATATAGACATTCTCAATATCATGAAACATTCGTTGGTTAAGGTCGACATGGTCCAATGCCCACTTAACAGGGTCCGTGTAAGGCATACAAGTAGGTCTCGTCGCAACACAATGGAGCTGAGGATTACGTATGTGCATGTAGGCAGGTTGGTCATGAGCAATAGAGGAAAAAACATCATTGTCAAAAATAGCATAAATTTTGGACCAGTCCACATATGAGGTGTCAGACACGTACCCACTAGTGTCAGTGAAAACACCGGCATTGGGATCTTTGATTTTTTGCTCTTGAAGAACCATTTTAGATATGGTATTCCTGGTCGTAGCAGATACCTTCTCTGATTGAATTTTAGCAACCATATCTAAAAGCGACGAGAGTTTAAATTTACCAGAAAAAACGATCAGGGAGTGAAAACTTACAGGTCAAAGTCACGAGTCTAGGTGCTGGGACACACAAGAAATGCACAGTAAAAAAATCCTGAGCAGAGTAAAAAACCGTAAGTTTGATTCTTTAAAAACCCAACTAAAACGGCCAAAAGAATCCAGATCATAAATTTCGTATGGATTAACGGACGAGATCAAAGCGGTAGCATATGATATAAAATTTGAAAATATTTACTTTTTGTGGTTTCAGACTTACGATTTGCAAAATCGAGAACCGGAGATCGGGAAACAAACATTCAGTCAAAAAAATATTTGGTCTTTCCGGTTTTCGAGACCCGAAATATTGTAAATCGTAAGTTGGGAAAGCAGAAAAAATTATTGGGTAAAAATGAAAATTCCAGTTTCCAAGATCCGAAGTATTAGAAATCGTAAATCGGGAAACACATTTTCCAGTTTCCGTAAATCGCGAATTAAATATTTGACAAACAAACTTGTGAGTTTTTCGATTTTCAGAAATCGAAAAGGAATATTGCCCACTTCGCAATCCAAAATCGCAAACTGCCAATATCATAAAACCCTTCGAACACGAATATCCAAAATCGAAATTCGATAAAAAGGAACATTTCCTTTCGGAAACCGGAAATCGCAATCAAGAAAGACAAGTTAAAAAACGAGTTAAAATTTATTCAAAAATTCAATATATCCAAACAAAAAAGGTTCATTAATAAATGTTTTCATTAAAACGAGATAAAACCTCAGTGGTACACATGAAAATGTAATTACCAGTCTCCTAAGGTATGTCACAAAGGTTCAATTGTGGAAAGACCCAATATTTTTCCCCTCTCGGCATTCCTTTGCACCTCTCCAAGCTTAGGGTTTACGTGGTCCAATGCCCACTTGACAGGGTCCGTGTAAGGCATAAATGCGGGTCTGCCAGCAACGCGATGAAGCTGAGAATTGCGTATCTAAAAATGACTTGAGTTCAAATTTACCAGAAAAAATAATCAGAGGGTGAAAACTTACAGGTGTAAACGCTCAGAAAAGTCACAACTCCGAGTGCTGGAACATAGAGAATATCCACTGTAAAAAAACCCTCAGTAGAGTGAAAAATACTAAGTAAAAAATGTAAAAATTAATCGTAAATTCGAATCTTAAAAAACGCAACTCAAACAACCAAAAGAATCTAGACTGTGTATATCGTATGCATAAACAAAAATTGACAAAATTTACTTTTTGTTTTCGGGAATCGGCAGTCGGGAAACAAACATTCAGTCCAAAAAAGTGTGGTATTTTCGGTTTTTGATATATGGATTATTGACAAATCTAGTTTTCGACATCCAACGTATCGAAAACCAGAAATCGCAAAATAAATTTTCAAACTTATCTAAAGTGAAACTTTCGATTTCCGATACTCGAAAATCGGGAAAGTAGATAGAGTCGGAAATCAGAATTCTACTTTCCCGATTTCTTAATTTCTGATTTCCGATACTCGGAAATCGGGAAAGTAGATAGCTCCAAAAAATGCATTTCCGTTTCCCGATTTCGGAAATCAGAAATTGCAATCAAGAAAGACAGGTTGGAAAACAAGTTAAAATTTATTACGAAAGTCAATAAATCCAAACATAAAATATCATTAAGGAAATTTTATTTAGTCAAAATTGTCTTAAGATAAAATCTCAAATATCAGTATTAATTTCCAGTCTCCCAAGGTAAGTCACAAAGGTTGGGTTGCGGAAAGACACAATATTTTTACCCTCTTGGCATTTTTTTGCACCTCTCGGTGCAAATGCTAGTATTAATTATTCTCATCTTCGTATAAGAACATTAAACACAACAAAAACAACAACATGTAATTCATGTTTTTATAAATGAAAATATTTTATATTATTTTTTTCTTATAAATTTCTATATGTTTTTTTATAAATTACAATATATTTTTTTTGTTTTTGTTTTCAAAGTAAAGCTCAAGTAGTATGGTTATAATTTTGATTTTGATGTTGCACAGCTAAGTTTATAGTAAACCATAGTAATGTCTTTAGACGATGAATATTTATAATCTTACTTTGATATAAAACAAGGTAAATAATGATATTTAATTATGCAAAAGTAATATGAAAAACTAGTTAATATGTTTTGAATTAAAGATAGTTTTCAATAGTTTAAATGCTTAGTGTTTGTTTGCTTTGAAGACAAAATAGAGTTTGGCTATTTATAATCTTCCCATTAATACACTTTTTGTTTGCTTTTATTACAAGATAGATCTTAGCCATTTATAATCTTGATATGTGATTTAATTTGTTGACATTGTAATTTAATAAGTTAGGATGAACATTTTCATATCAGAGATCATTGTTTGATTGAGTAGAAAGGAAAACAAGTGAAATTAGCAGCAAAGCTACTTAGTACCTTCCTCTTAGGAAATTTTTGGGAAAAATAGCAATAGGTTAATTTATTTTGAGTTTTATGACTGTAGAAAAACAAAGCATGGCACTTTAGAAAGCTAATCTTGGTAGAGAAAAGCACATCTAAAGTTGCATCTATGATCACTTCATAAATACATTATTGTCTACGAAATCATCTAAAAGTAAAGCTTGGTTGTCTATAATAAAAAGTTTATAACAAAATTAAAATTACTGTTATATTATATTATGTTAACTATTTTGTTAGGTTAGTTGAGCAAACCAAAGACGAAGGATTACTATTTTTATTTAAATTTTATAATCTATAAGATGGTATTTTAAATTTCATGAAAAAAAATGATACATTTATGTAAAAATGTTAATACATACATAATTGAATGTAAGATGAACTATTTAATGTGGGTCTCTGCTAATGTCATTATTCTCATTATATACCGGCGATGTTGTTTGTAGAAAAATGTTAACTAAGTTGCAAACAACAATTAAATGTAAAGAAAACTTTTTAATATGGAAGATACAAAGTGTTTATTAAACTGCTATTATTATAGTTTAATATTAGTAAATTAATAAATTTTATATAAGAGTTTAATAATATGAATGATTTTTCTTTAGTATGACACGAATTGGTCTATTATAGAATAATAATATTACAATTTGGAAAGAGGATAGGATGAGAGATTAGCGGGACAAGAGACAATGATATTATTAAATACTTAACAAGAGAGCTGAAACTTGTGTCGACATTCCTTGGGTTGAACCATGTTGTGGTGTCATGGGAGTCGACGGTGCTGTGTTTGGTTCACTTACATGTGGTGTTTGAACCACTTCCTCTGCCATGTCATCATGGTCGACATTCAACACAATCTTGACATTATTCTCGATGGTTCCATCCCATGATTTATTCTCGACAAATTGAACATCACTGCTGATGATTACTTTCATTGCGATAAGATGATACAACTTTTGTGCTTTTGTGTCTTTAGAGTAACCAACAAAAATACATTTATTTCCCTTCATATGGGAGACGTGAACACTTCATTCTGAGAGACGGAGACAAACAGATCTGCTATAGACTCTGAGAGATCGAGAGAAACATATGTGCTATAGATTCTGGCAAAGTGAACTGGAACTAGTAGCTAGATATAGATATACCATTAATTAATATTTCAAGCAAAAAGAGATTAATAAAGATTCATAATGTTTCTCGTTTATTTCAATCTTTTTAATAGTTTTTTATTTTATAAATTTAATAACTTTTTATTTTATAAATTTAAATTATTGCATTTTTATTTAAATTAACATAAAAATTTATCTAATTAAAAGTTTTTCAAATAGAAATTAATATTTAAAATGTCGTTATGAAATGTTCTTTATGTCTCACTCATTGGTTAAAATCCTTGTGGTGTGGTTTGTGAGTCACTAGTTGATATATTTAATTACAAGTTCTCAATTTTTCATGCCTTATTTTTTTAATAGGAATAAAATAATAATGCATAGTTTTGAATTCACCAAAAAAAATATTATTTCCACTTCTATATGCTTAAAATAAAAAAATAGAAACGATTATTATTATTTTAATGCAAATGGGAAGATAATGCAGGAGTATCCAATTCACGAAAAATAATAATATTATTATATGATGATTATGTAAATTCTCGAGAAACTCTTACATTTACGGTTTCCTAGGTCTTCTAGAAATCAGGTGTGAGTAGGAGTCCTGGTTCTTTTGATCTTATAGAGATAATTTCTCGGTCGGATTCTTGGTTCTCTCTGATCAACGCCATGTTGGTCAAAGTGGAAAGCGATTCAAACATGTGCTACAACGCCCGTTTATTTACGGTTGAAATCCTCCTCAGAATTATGATCTTTCTGAGCTTATTGTTTTATATTCCCGTCTTTGTTTTATACTCCATTATTTTCAATGCTGCATGATTTAACTTTCAGTTTATCTTTAACAAAAATATTCAGAGATACGATGTCGAATATTTTTACACGGACGACGGCCATCTTACTGGATGCAAATCCTTCTAATGAAAAAGTAATCTGATTCATGGCTTTTGATCTTCTCACCTTACGTTTGTATTTTCTCGGGATGTTACTGATGATTTTTCTCGGCCGAAATAACACGGAACTCAATGTGAATAAAGAGGTGAATTGAATCTATGTTGGATGGATTAACGCACTTACAATGTCCTGTGCTGGATGGATTGAATTTGTGTTGTCCTATGCTGTCTCCACGGACTTCTGCCTCCGTAGATGAAACCGAGGAAAAGGTTTGGGTCGTGGTAAGTTCAAATCCATGGACACTGCGCCGCAGGTTATCCTTACGTTTCTTTTAACGCAGTTCTTCATTTTATTGGGTCGTGGGGAAGGAGGGCATGGGCAGGAAAGTATTCCCTCTACTCGGTTGGAAACTCCTGGTTGGAAGCCTGGGGATAGCACATACCTGGTTTCTCCAAATGGGGCATTCGTTGCCGGCTTCTATAATGTTTCTTCAAATAATTATGCTTTTGCTGTCGTGTATGCCAATGATCCTCAGAGAACTGTGGCGTGGATGGCTAATAGAGACTATCTCGTAGGCGACAATTCTTCCCAAACCCTAAATAACGAGACTCTCACTATATCTGACTCTAATGCCCAAGTAGTATGGACCGAAACAATCCCCACTCCCGATGTAGCTGGAGTGGACATGGTTTTGCTAGAATCGGGGAATTTGGTCTTTATTACAAGCAACCAGAACTATGTTTGGCAGAGCTTCCACTTCCCTACGTTTACTCTTCTTCCAACACAGAATTTCTCGGTGAACAGTACATTGGTGTCCACGAGAAATGATAGCACCTACGCCTCAGGACTCTATATCTTCTCTGCTTCTCAGCCCAACACCACAACGCCCTCCTTGTATTATAACACGAGCATATTAGGATCAGAACAACTTGACTTTTATTGGGATTGGACAGCTAATAACGAACAAGTTAGTCTTGGCGTTGATGGGTATCTAAGTTTAGACGATGATGGAAATCTTATAACTCCAATCAACTCAAATAGTTTGATGGCATCAGACAGTAGGGAGATACGTCCCAATCCCTTAAGAAGACTAAGTTTAGACCATGATGGAAATCTCCGAATTTACAGTTGGAAGGGAGACTCGTCTTCTTCTTGGGAGGTAGTGTGGGAAGCAGTACAAGAGCGTTGTCAAATTCACGGTACTTGTGGAGACAACGCTATCTGCAAGACCCCAGAATTGAACGACAGTACACCAGAATGGCAATGTCCACCCGGTTTCTATCCAGATGTTAGTGCCGATCCTCCCAGCTGCCAGAGAAATATTCAATTTCCTCAGCCTTTATGCAGCTCTCAGAGTGTCGATTATCAATTTATCCCGTTGGATTACGTTAATTTCACTGGAGAAGGGATTCCGGAAAACAGTAATTTTGTGAGTCTTGAAGATTGTAGGTCGGCTTGTTTGAACAACTGCACATGTCTGGGTTTTTCAACGAAATTGGACGGTAGTGGATACTGTTTCCATTATTTCAGCAGATTACTGAACGGATATTGGTCTCCAGAATCGGATGGCTCGCGCACATACTTGAAGGTGTCTGCAACAGAAACAAATGTGTCAAATCCATACACGGGTATGCTCTCTGTCACCGAAAAAGTTTGCGAGGCTACCTGGAGTCTGCCGTTTCCACCAAACAATTCCAATCATACAAGGCGTAATCTTATCATAATTTGCTCCATATTTGGCATCGAGCTTTTCTGCGGACTTTTGGCTTTGTGGGAATTTCTGAGGCAGCACGCCAAATATAGAGACATAACAGGAATTTTCAGCTTAGATATTCTACTTAATCTTTCAGGAGGGGGGCCAAACAGATTCACATACGCAGAGCTGAAAGCCGCGACTAATAATTTCAGAGATGAAGTGGGCAGAGAAGGATTCGGGACGGTGTACAAAGGTGTTCTGCCCGATCAGAGACAAATTGCAGTGAAGAATCTCAAGGGCGTATCTCAAGGTGAAGGGCAATCTGGGCAGAGGTGACAATTATAGGGAGAATCCATCATATGAACCTTGTTCGTATGTGGGGTTTCTGCACAGAAGGTGAACACAGACTGCTTGTGTACGAGTACATACCGAACGGATCATTAGACAAACATTTGTTCAGTAACTCTCGGGGCAATACAGCTGGGTTGGGGTGGAGCACACGATATCGAATAGCAGTGGGTGTAGCGAGAGCCATAGCCTACCTGCACGAAGAGTGCTTGGAATGGGTTCTCCATCGTGATATCAAACTGCAGAACATATTGCTGGACGAGAGCTTTTGTCCGAAGATCTCAGACTTTGGGCTGGCAAAGCTGGTGGACAGAAAGCGCAGTCCGAGCGTGTCAAACATAAAAGGGACTCCTGGATATCTGGCACCCGAGTACTGGATGCAGAAGAACGAACCTATAACTGCAAAAGCAGATGTATACAGCTTTGCTTTGGGATTGTGCTTATGTTAAAAGTGCCAAATGTCACTTGAAATCCAGATACCAAATTCCAAGATTATCAGTGCTTTTGGTTATCCAATCAACAGCTTACAAAATATTAATAAATATTTTTTTAATAAAATCTTTTGCAAGTTCTAAAGTTTAACTTTGGAAAATACATATATTAATTTTTTTTACCAGCTAACTAATACATAGTCAACTCAGTTTGACTGCTAATCGAATACAATATACCTGCCTGCCTGAGGCAGGTATAAAAAGGAAAATGTGTGAGACGTGCGTTAAATATTAAAAAAAAACACTAAGAATTTGTTGACATTGTAATCTAGTAAGTTAGGACGAACATTTTCATATAAGAGATCATTGTTTGATTGAGTAGAAAGGAAAATGTCTGAGACGTGCGTTAAATATTAAAAAAAAACACTAAGAAAATAATACTTCTTCATATAATGCGACTTGACTTGATTGGATGGATATGTTGTTTTGGACATAAAATACATTTATGGTAAAAATATGAATAAGGTAATATGGACATAAAAGACATTTATCATCAAATTATAATTAGCAATGCTTTTTTTATATGTATTTTTATTTTCATCATAGCTATGTTCAAATGTGTTCAATGATAAATTGTACCAAGCCACTTCATGGGTATTGTGTTGTTATGGAAAGAGAACAAATTCCCACATGTAAAATAATAATTAACATAAATATATTTAATCAAATTGCATTTGGCTATGCATGATCCATAAAAGGTAGGCCTATGGCCCATCCCTTTAGTTAACATAGATCGTCAATGTGGAAGTAAATGTGATGTCTTTACAAGTCACTATTAAGCTAAATTCATGCTTTTAGATCTTGGTTTAAAGTTGGATTCAATGTTTTTTTGTCTACTCAAGGTGTTGAGGTAAATGCACCACCAAATATACATGTACATTGCCACGTTCCTTGTTGGCCTGTTCCTTGTTGGCCTGGTGGTGCCTTTGGGTTGACAGGGAACTCCAATCTTCTTATTTGTTACCCATTTAGTAATTTATATCCAATTTAACCATAGATGCCCATTTTGCAATTTATATCCATATTAACCATAGATGCCATTTTATTATCACGGATTTCATACAAATTAACACAATGAAATTTAAACATATTATAGTCGCCCAAATACACATTCAATTACTAAATATTATAGGCAATTTAAGCATGAAACACACCATGCCAAGTAATTCCATGCATTCAGACATTCACAAAACAATAAATAATCAAATATGTAAACACATATATGAATTCATAGCATTTTCATGCACAACAAGACACTTTTTTAAGTGTTTAACTTGCTGCAAGTGAAGGACGTTCCACAAGGGTGAAGCTATTTCCAACCCTCTACATAGCTCAATTAATCTTGCAACCTACCTCTCATGTAATCCCTATGGTGTAGATACTCTCTCCACAATTGTCTCAATCCTCAATTCTCTTTCCTCATCAGCTTGTTTAATGTCAGGAACAAGGTCCCTTATTTGATCCACAATCCCTTGGGAAACCTCTAGTTTCCTATTGCCGCTCTGACATAGGTTCCTATCCAAGGGAATGCTACCCTAGCACCACTTTCTTAGGGTTAATGGCATAGACGTGTCGAGTTATCGACAAGATTCCTCGACAAGATAATTCACAACAAAGGCTCCTTCTTAGGAGGATGGTAGACAAATCATAGCCCAATCCATTGAGTGAACAATTCAACATCTTCCACGAATGAATGATTGAACTGAATGAATGAACCCCCTTTCATACTAAATTCTTACTTTTTATATGCAAGGAATTTTGGTTTCCATGTGGCTTAATCAAGGCATGGTCCCCAATCATGGTTTAGGAACTTTAGTTAGATGGATAAGGAAACTATCATATATTTTATATTAATATTAAAAATGTATATATTTACAATGTCTTGGTGACCCCAGACCACTTGTTTCTTGTTTCTTACAATGTCAAAGATGGGGTGTTACATTCCCCCCTCCTTAATTTTTGTATTGTCCTTAGTGCATATCAACACTATTGTTGGAGTATTGGCTGATAACCACCACACCTTTGGGAATAAAAAATGTGGAATAATCGCCACCCTAGTAATAGGACCTTGTGCTTGGTTTCAAATTTTTATTGACATCTGCAGGTTTTGGTGTATAGACAACCCTTACAACTATGTATATTTACAAAAATTCTATCAAAATTTCAAAATAGCTGCAGGTATTGCTCCTACATTGTATCCTCTAGCTCCCAAGTCGTTTCTAGTTGCGGGTATGCCTTCCACATTACATCCTCTCCGTTCTTTCTAGCTTTAGCAACCATTATCTACCCTCACTAAGCAGATCCATCATCTCACTTGTATCCTATACATATAGTCAGCATGAGATGCCATTATAAAAATTTTAATAAGAAATTTTAAATCCATTTCATGTAGAAACCAGATTCACGACTTATGAGATCCTCCTCATAATAATTGGCCTTTCACACATAGTATCATTTAGTCTTCATTATGGTCACACTCACTATCATGTCCAAGACAATTCTACTTGCAATTTGTTCTCCTAAGAAAATTTTCAAATAAGCCAAATAACAATGAGTATTTACTCGTATACTCATTTCATTGCAACATTCAAAACAATCCTATGAAATGATATAAAATTATAATACCAATAATTCAATCATTTTCATTTGTCAACATATTAAATACAATGAAATACCATTCACCATAACCAACACATCAAGCATTCTCACAATGAAATCAACACATGTGCAAACATACACATTCACATAATCTATTTATGAGTATTCACTCAATGCATCCTCGCATTGATTCAAGAATGCCATAATTCCAACTCATATGATCTTCCATGATAAGTTGATGGACTCCAACAACACTTAGACACATCATCCATTCCTTCACAATTACTTGTTTGATCATATGGATACCCTCCTCTTCTGCCCAAACATAACACCAAGAATATACTTCTTTAGTGGTCTTCAGTGTTAGAAAAGAGGTAGCAATCCAAGATATCGATCGCAAGCAAGGAGATTATTGGATACTTGTGTGTCGCTATAGCCTTCCCAATTTCACAACACATGGCTTCACACATGGTTATTTATTTTCCAAGCATGACTAGGATACTCATTCGCAGTGGCTATTAAATATTAAACATTTTAATCTTGACACACTAATTCATGAATGCATCAAAATATTTTAAGATATTTTCATACCCAAGGCTTTATGCCTTTATCTTAATTGTGTATCATTCTCATACATTCCATCAAATTCCGTCATGAATGTATCAATGAAGATATCAAGCATAACTAAAGGAGTTCTTACCAAATTTCCTTCAACACTCGTAAAACATATGCATGATCAATTCCATACTTGTATGGTTTCCATCCACACCTTGGATGTTACCTGATCAAAATAAAATTGAGACACAAGAATCTAAGGACCAAGGTATAAACTTACTATGAATGGCACAAATCAATTTTACTCAAAGAAATGACATTAACAGTACAAAAATACTTGCAGATGTATATTTTCTTATAATTAATCAGAATAATAGATTACAATGCAATATAATGGCATGAATAGCCATGCAATTCGAATCCCAAAGAGTTCATTCAAATTGGGTGCATGAGAGTGGCTTACTTGTCAGTTAACACCACTCGACACATCAGTTAAACACTTAACTCCCACATAATTGACTCTAACTGACTTAGAGGCAGTTTAGACCGAGTTTAACTGAATAGAACTCAAGTACATCCCAACTAGTAGGTGAGGGAGCCTATCTGACTTCGGTAAAATTTGATAAACTGAAATGAGTCACCAAAAGTAGGTGGAGGCGCCTTTAATCACTCCAGTTAACTGCATTTAACCAAAAATAGGTGAAATCATGTGGAAGGCGCCTTTACCACTTCAACTTAACTAAAAAGTAGGTGCAACAACCTTCAATTAACTGAATGAGGCACATATGTCAAGTAGATCAACCCATATTTTCTCCTTGATTGAAGGAGGAGGCTCAGTTAGGATCCTCAATTGAAGGAGAAGACTTAGTTAGGCTCCCTAATTGAAGGAGGAGATCCAGTTGATGATGCAGTCACATATTTGAGTCAAGAACTTAGGATAAGTGGTAAATTAGGCCAACATAATCCAAATAAGATGTGTGGTTGGGAAATGAATCCAACACCCCCCTTAAGCTAATCTCATGTGGAGGATTAAACAAAAATAGGGCCACGACAACAAAGGCCATAGGTCACCCTTTACAAAATTAATTCTAAAATGCGCAAAAAATCTAAGTGAGGAAAAGAGGAAAAACCGAGTCGGAAAGAAACCCCACCTTCAAACTGAACATTGAAGAACTAATCTGTCTTCACCATGATGGAAATCACCCCCAATAGTGAATGTAGGTAACGAAACTTCTTCTCAGTGAATCTCTTGGTGAAAATGTCTGCAATTTGCTTATCTATGGGGCAATATTGCCAAACAATTGTTCTATCATGCACAAGCTCTTTGATGTAATGCATGTGGATCTCGATGTGTTTGGTTCTCTGTCTATAAACCAGATTTATAAAGATAATGATAGCACTTTGATTGTCACAAAAAATGACAGTATAAGTTGTGCTACCAATGTCGAAGTTGTGCTAGAATACCTTGCAGCCAAACTACTTGGATGCATGGATTGACCACTCCCCTGTACACTGCCTCTGCTGAAGATAGGGAAATGGATGCCTAATTTTTTCTTGACCAAAAAATAGTCCCACCACCAAACATGAAAACATATATGTAAGTGGACTTCCGATCTATGTTATCTCCATCCCAATCCGAATCTGTGAATCCTACCAAATCTAGATCAGAATCTGCCACATAGTGAATGCCAAACTCTCTAGTACCCTGCACGTACTATAGAATCCTCTTGGCTTCCTTCCAATGAAGTTCATGAGGCTGCTACATGTACCTTGATACAACATTCATTTCAAAACAAATATGAGGCCTTGAATGTGTCAGTACAGAAGGCTTCCAATCAATTGCCAATAGAGAGTGGAATCCACCACCGGTGTAGAATTTCCTTCCTCAAGACTAATTCCTAAGAGGAATAGGAAAGGTTCAGCCTTACAATAAACAATACTAAAATTAATTATCAGGTTTGGAGCATACTTTGATTGGCTGATCATTATCCCATCAAAATCTTGAGTGATCTCTAAGCACAGAAATTGCCTTAGCAGGCCTAGATCACTCATGTCAAACGCTTCATGCAAAGCAGTTTTTATGAAGCTGATTGAAGCAAGTGTGCTTCCTGTGAACATAAATATAATCAGAAAATCACCTTCATATTTCTGCAAGTACACATTTGGATCAGAATTACATCTTTCAAAGTTCCGTGATAGCAGATGTAACGTCCCCGACCCTCTGACCGGCGAGGATGACGCTACCAAACAAATAAAAACCTCCGGGCAAATAGCCCCATGAACATGAATAGGCATATAATGCTGAAATCTAAAGCTTAAAACATAAAACATACTAAGATGCAAAATCCTTCATATACATAGCGGAAGCAACATACGTTCATTCAAGCATACCACATGTTCATCATATTCATTAATCAGTAAATAGAAATGCAGAGATGGAATAGTCAAGAATACTCATCTTAAAAAGAATTTGTCCCACAACCAGCTACATCGTTGCAACGTTCCACCCAACCATATGCCAGCGTGCTCATCAATCTCTCAGCAACATTGCCACCCCCGAGCTGGGCATGATTCCTCAAGGAATAAGGGTCAAATCAGGCTTACACATAGCCAAGGTACACAAATCAGCCAAACCCACACAATAGGGTTTATCAGGATGTCAAGGAGCTAGGAAAGGATAAATGCTAAGCTGGTGGCCTCATTGAAGAGCTAAGGATGCCTACACTAGAGTTAACCTGACTTCTAAGACATCCACACACCTGACACTAGGAATCCATCTGTTCTCCGCTTCATAGTCCCTCAGGCCCTGACTTCCCTTTCCTATACTCTTCAAGGGTTGTGGAGAAGAAAGCCAGCAGTCTAACTCTGTCTGAGTGGCTCCAAACACCAGTTTTCTCAAGCATACCTAGCCTCTAATCCTACTCTCAACAGTCCGAAGAACAACCACTGCATACCATAGTAAAACAAACAGTCGACAACTCTGTGAGGAGATAAATGCAACAGGGTGAAAACCCCAAATGACAAGGTGAACACAGCTCAAGTCAACAAGACGACTTAGAGTTGTTTTTGGCCTTAGCATGGCCAAAAAAACTTGACAGCAACCCAAAAAGGTACTTGCATACATAGCAACCCAAAAACCAGGGGAAGACAACAACCACGCTTTTACCATTGCAGCAACGGGAGAAACAAAAACTCACAGCAAATCCCACATGGAGATGAAAAGGTCTGATTCTCAGCCTCAACAGGGGAAACACATACGCAGACCCCCAAAACGTAAGGGCAGACACAACCAACAAACGTGGGGAAACAATAACCCATTCTCAAAAATGAAGCCACGGTACACCTACACAGTCGACAATGGAGGAGTAAACAGACCCTAAAGCATTCCTGAGAAGAACATACACACTGACCACAACCGTAGGAACAATACCCCTCCCAGCTTGAACGCTAATGGCCAAATCGACACACCCTTGCTCTTTGCATGAGGAACCATGACAGAGAACCCAAATGGTGTGTGAGGAAGTAGAATCTCTCTGCGTGAGGATAGTTCAATGACAGCCGCAACGACGGATGCCTAAACAACTAAATCCTTCTGATGATGTTCATCGATGGTTTGATCTCCTATCATTTTTCGATGTTTTCTTCACTTAGGAAATTTTTCACAAATTTTCCTTCTTGGCATCGGCTCTTTAAAGAACTAAGTTTCGTCGACGTTTCGGCGGCCTTCGAGAGATCCCTGCCGAAACTGCGGCTCTTCCTTCAACTAATAATCGCCGATCCACTTCACTAGACTTCGACAGCTTCATCCTCTACTCATCGACGATTGTATTTCTAAGCACTTATGTGTCGGCAATCGGAACAACTATCCGTTGGGTGGTTAGTCCATTAAGCAGCCGCAACGGCGGACGCATAATCAACTAATTTCTTCCAACGTCAGCTGCCGCATCGGCGGCTCCATCCTCTAAATATCGTCGATGATTCCAACTAAGTGAGCCGACGTTTCGGCAGTTTCGTCATATAAATCCCACCGATCGATGCTCCAATCTTCTAACTTTTGTCGATCACCGATGGGCTCAACACTTAGACAAATTTTTAAATTTTTGAAATTTTTTTCTTCTTCTTCTTCTCCCCGTCGGCGCCTTTGTCCTCTAAATTTTGCCGACGGCGGTGAAGTTTCGGCAAACCCATCGTCTCATTTTCGTCGATTCGTTCAACTAAATTATGCCGATGTATCAGCACCCTGATCGTCTAATTCTCGTCGACGCTTCGACGATCTTTCACCTTTTTCCCACCGCCGCATCGACGGTTCCATCACCCAATTATCGGCGATCTGAACAACTAATTATCACCACCATTTCGGCGATCTTTAGCTATATGGAGCCGACGTATCAGCGTCTGCATCTTCTTTCTTCCACCGATCACCGACAACCTCGAAACTTTGTCGAATTCCAAAATTTTCAACACTTAGAAGATTTTCTCTTTAAGTCTTTTTTCCGCCATCGCTGTCTCACCAACTATCGGCTGTCTCATTAACTATCGACGGTCTCATCAACTATCCTTCACCGATCATCGATGGTCGATATCAGAGGATCCTTCAACTAAATTGAGTCAGCGTTTCGGCGGTCTTCGGCTGATCTCCGCTGAAACTGTGGCTCCACCTTCCACTATCCTCTGCCGATGGCCGACGAATACTTAGAAAATTTTTCCACAATTCCTTCCTCTACCATCGTACCATCGGTGGTTCCCTCAGCTATACTTCGCCGACGTTTCACCGGTCTTCTAGTGATCTCTGCCAACGTTTCGGCTGGTCGATCCACTAAATTTCATCGATCCGCCTAACTAGTCTTCGCTATCGCCGGGGTCTGTATCGGATGGCCGTCACACTAATCTATTTTCCTCATGAGAAGGGATTCCCACTAAGAATTTCGATGAGCCGACATCCTGACACTTAGAATTTTTCAAAAATTCTTTTCCGCCTGCCCCTCGTCGGATGGCCTTCGGACTATGCTTTCCGACGTATCAGAGGAGTTTCCCACCTAGTCCTTTGATGATACGACGGTTCTGTCACTTAGAAATTTTTTTGAGAATTTTATTTCATAAGTTCCGATCTCTGTTGGGCAGAAGGATACTTTCCTCTGCTAGCTGATCTTTCATGGCCCTTTGAGGCCCAAATACTGCAATGATGGCTCTGTCACTGCATCTTCATGGCCCATTCAGGCCCATATTGTAACCTTTAGTTCTTATACCATACTGTAACATCCTTGACCCTCTGACCGGTGAGGAGGACACTACCAAACAAATAAAAACCTCTGGGCAAATAGCCCCATGAACATGAACACACATATAATGCTGAAATCTAAAGCTTAAAACATAAAACATACTAAGATGCAAAATCCTTCATATACATAGCGGAAGCAACATACGTTCATTCAAGCATACCACATGTTCATCATATTCATTAATCAGTAAATATAAATGCAGAGATAGAATAGTCAAGAATACTCATCTTAAAAAGAATTCGTCCCGCAACCAGCTATGTCACTACAACATTCCACCCAACCATAGGCCAGCATGCTCATCAATCTCTCAGCAACACTGCCACCCCCGAGATGGGCATGATTCCTCAAGGAATAAGGGTCAAAGCAGGCTTACACATAGCCAAGGTACACAAATAAGCCAAACCCACACAGTAGGGTTTATCAGGCTGTTAAGGAGCTAGGAAAGGCTAAATGCTAAGCTGGTGGCTTCATTGAAGAGCTAAGGATGCCTACACCAGAGTTAACCTAAATTCTAAGACATCCACACACCCGACAACAGGAATCAGTCCTTTCACTGCTTCATAGTCCCTCAGGCCCTGACTTCCCTTTCCTATACTCTTCAAGGGTTGTGGAGAAGAAAGCCAGCAGTCTAAATCTATCTAAGTGGCTCCAAACACCAGTTTTATCAAGCATACCCAGCCTCTAATCCTACTCTCAATAGTCTGAAGACCAACCACTACATACAACAGTAATACAAACAGTCCACAACGATGTGAGGAGATAAATGAAATAGGGTGACAACCCCAAATGACAAGGTGAACACAGCTCAAGTCAACAAGATGACGCAGAGTTGTTCTTAGACCTAGCATGGCCAAACAACTCAGTAGCAACCCAAAAAGGTACTTGCATACAGAAAAACCCAAAATCCAGGGGAAGACAATAGCCATGCTTTTACCACTGCAGCAACGAGAGAAACACAAACTCACAGAAAATCCCACATGGAGATGAAAAGGTCCGATTCTCAGCCTGGACAGGAAAAACACATACGCAGACCCCCAAAACATAAGGGTAGACACAGTCAACCAATGTGGGGAAATAATAGCCCGTTCTCAACAATGAAGCCACAGTACACCTACACAGTTAACAATGGAGGAGTAAACAGACCCTAAAGCATTCCTGAGAAGAACATACACACCGACCACAACCGTAGGAACAATACCCGCCCCAGCCCGAACGCTAATGGCCAAATCGGCACACCCTTGCTCTCTGCATGAGGAACCACGATGGAGAACCCAAATAGTGTGTGAGGAAGTAGAATCTATCTATGTGAGGATTACTAGAACGACTTGTGGAGGGAGGAAAACTAGCACCCTTCTGCGTGAGAGTGAGCCAGACCCAAAACCTCTGAAGAAGTGGGATTGTGGAAGAGTGGTATGAGTGTTTTCTTATGCAACATGCAATTAGAAGAGGAAGATTCTGCTGGTGGAGTGGGTACGTGGGCAAGGACTGACAGTCCTACCACACCGACCACTACTCAGCAATAATTGCTCCCAAATAGCAGAAATTAAATGGGTGGTCGACACATGGCAAAATCCCAATGACCCCCACGAGTTGCACAACCCCCCCCTTAACCTTAGGTATCATGCCCTTTTCATTTAACATTGCACCGTCGTAGCTGGATGTAGGTTTATTTTAATTGATGTGCATATTTACATGATGCCAAAACTATAATGTGTTGGATAGCACAATATACCATCGGCAACGATCCCTATTGCCAAAACATACATGGCCAAATCGATGGTGAAGCTTTTGCCTTTAGCTCCACACCACGATTAATTACAATATATACATCATGCACCTTTTTAATGTTATCGGGGTCAAAACCGGGGCATTACAATCCCCTCCCCCTTGGAATAACACCATCCTCGGTGTTCCAATACATAAGAACACATATACAATTTGCACATCCAAAATTTCAAAATCTTGCAGATCTGTCCCACGTTCAATTATTTACTTGAACTTTCAAGACCAAGCCCCTTGGCTTCCATGAGCTTCTCTTGCTGTTTCTCAGCTTTCGCCTCATCCCCAAGTCGAGGAACTTTGTGGCTGCTACCCTCTTTATGTTCCCTCGTTGGGCAATCCCGACGTAAATGATGTCCTCTGCATTTCCAACATTTCGTTGGCTGCTTCATCTTTACTTGCTCAATTTCCTTTGAGTCTTCATGCCTGGAACGTTTCTTAACGGATTGCTTGGATGAATGTCCCATCATTGGTCCACTTTCCTTGCCTTTACGGATTTCCCCCAGAAGGTTTTTTACCTCCTTTTGCAAACCAATAGTGTCAAAATCCCAAATTTTCCGAAAAATTTAAAATTTTGAAAATATTCAATAATGCAGTCAGCTAATTGTTTTAATTAGTTATATATTAATGATTTCATAATCTGAATTATCTACTTGATTATGTTTATCTGATAGAATAATTCTTTTTCAGTTTAATGACTTATTTTTCTTTGCGAACACAAGGTGGAATTGTCTTGGTATTTTGGGGCTTACTTAGCTTTGAGCTAACACAAAAAGTTTACCTGCTCTTACAGATTTACAGGTAAGAAAGATCCGGTGCTGCTTGTCAATAATCCTAAAGCATTCAAATATATGTTCGTTGCAAAAATAATAGCTCAGTAAAAGAAAATAAATGCTATTCAATTTCAAATTCTTTTATGAGGTAAAAACCATTAAATCGTTATTCTTTTTAAAGATGTCATGGAAACGCGATTCAGTCCTATCAGTATTGGTGACAGTTTCTTTCTCTCTAGTAGTTGTAATTTATAGTTTTTATGGCGTACTAATCTCTTCAATGTTTACCATAGTTGTCATGTATAAATGCCTTAAATATTTCTTTACATGCAGACTAAAAAGGGCAGGGTTTTTACGTTAAGGGTCTATCTGAAATTGTGAACATATACCATTTACGTCATGATAAATTTTGGTTACTCCTTGTGATGTGAAAGTAATGCACAAACGATAATGAGTTCTTTTATAATTTTATTCTATTTTCTAAAGCCTTGAGGTTTTAAAGGAATTATATCCCCTTACATACTGCTATCCATTAGACTAAGTTAGTGTTGATGAACTAAGTTCCTCTACACAAAACTTACTTGGAAGATATCGTCCAGTTAATGTTATTAATTCATCTAAGTTACCTATTGACAAGCCTGATAAATATGATAAGGCTTAATATTTGTAAATTTAATAGTTTATATATATATAAATACTCCAATGCCTAGCAAGATGGGTATCTTATCATAAGAAGGTTTTTATGAACTCCTTTTATAAATATTAAAAAGGCATTAGCCATGATAGAGTTATAGTTGTTTGTTGAGCGAATACTTTGCAATGTATAGATGAAATGGGTCATAAAATAGACCGCGCCCACGATGAGTTTATGGTTAAATGTTGATCTAAAGTTTTATAACCGTTTATCATATGCGTCCCTTGCTTGCATAATGTGCTAGGTCACGTAAAAGTTTATAACCTTGCTATGTTATAACCCTAACCTTCGATAGATTTATAATCGTTGGAATGAATGATCATCATTTTTGTATAATAGATGGGTTGTAGTGTTGACTATACCTTTAATAAGTGTAACACCTAACAATATACTAATGTGCTATTGTTTACACTGCAGCATGCAAGATAGGTTGACTTCGGGGTATCGAACCTTATAGAAACTTCGAATCTCCAAGTGATTGGAATAATAATTTGTTTGTTGATTGCATGCCAAGACTATATAATTTCACCCATTGCATGCAAATAATATCGATTGATTACTTGGACTCATCACAGCCAAGTGTTATGTAGATATAAGGCGCTGACGAACCCTAAACTTGTTATTTTCCCTGTTGTTTTCAGCCTCCGGCCGCTCTGCTACTGTGTTAGTTTCCTGCCCTGTCGCTCTGTAACTTGTCGCTGGCAGTATCCCAGCTTGGCTTCTTTGTCTCCTGCACATTGTGGGCTCGCCCTGAACGCTTGATAGAGAAGAGTTGTAAACAATTTGATTGCTGTTGGAACTGGGTTAGTTGTTTTCCTCCGGGGTTTATCCTTCACTGCTTGCTCTTTTCAGTAATCTTCAGACTGCAATTGTCTTATTCTCCCGTGGCCCAGTAGTGAGCGTCGTGGCTTCACCTCTTGAGTCTTGTTTGGTCTTAGGGTTTTGCAGCAGAGTAGGTTTAGGGTTGGAAAGGTTGCGGCCCAAGTGTTTGTACCTGCTTGGCTTGTCGCTCCATCTTTTTGGGCCTTCGCTGGTCAATGCTGTGTTAGTAAACTCCAAATTTCCTGTGGCAGATGAAGGTTTGGTTCCTCCTCGCACTGGTAGCTGCACTACTGCTTATGGGTGGTTATGTTTCACTGAGATTTTGAGGTAAGAACTGCTATTAACATCTTCGTTATCTTTGCAGATTTGTTTCATTACAAGATTGCTTATATTAATGCAAGGTATTAACAATATCGTTTTCGATGATACACATGTGTTGACTTATCCTTCTGCGTGGTTGGTGCAAGGTTGGGACAAGCACTTTCTCATAGGTAAGCCTTGGATAACCCATGGTATTTTTTCCTTGTTTAGTCCCTTATGGGACATTTGACGGTTGGTCGCCGTGGCATGCAAAACTCTCGTGGTTTTGGTTTACTTGGGTTAACTTGGTTCGCTGTTTCTGTTAAAGAAAAACCCTTGCTTTATGCGGGGCTTCCGACTTAGGCCGTGACTGTAAATTTTGATTTTTGTTCTAGTTACTGTGTATAAAATGTATATATGAAAGAAGGCTGGTAAAGCCTTACTCTGTTAATTTTTAGAAGCTGAGATGCATTAGAAGGAGCTTATACTCTTTTGTTTGATACCTCTGTTGTGATTTTGATACAGTAGGGTTTTTACCCTAACTCCGTGATATAAAGATGTATTTACTGTTTCTTTTTAAATTATCTTTTTATTTACAGTATAATACTGTGATTTATTTGTTTTATTTATATTGTATAAATGGTTATTTAAGCTCGGTGAATCGAGCATGTCTATGTTCTGTTAATTTGATTTCTGTAAGTTATTATATTTAAATTTACCCTGTAAATTATTTTAATATCACCTGTTTAGGAAAGCTGTATATTGTTTTTATATTATCTTGCTTTAATTTACTTTATTCTAATAAAGTTTTAAATATTAATCTATACTGGTTAACCTTCAGAAAATAAGTAATTTCAAGTTCTTAGAGTTGTACTTATGTAACTGATAGTTAGATCTTTAAAGTACAAAATTTATATTTACTTGATATTTATTATAATGGGATATGAATGTTATTTTACCTAAAAACAAATATTGTTCCTATAATTATACATTATCCTTATAGTTAGTTTATTTATAGATGTATATTGAGGAAGTATTTTGTTGTTATATTCTTATGCTTTCTATATTAAATAATTTATAAAGAATTCCTCGTATCTATATTACATATTTAGAATTATAACATTAGTATTTAAAATAAAAGAAATAACAAACTATCTATGTTCTTTCCTCTAAAATATATATTGTAGTGTTTGTTTAAATTCTATAAAAGACAGGTTAGTAGCTGTAGAACTTGTTTAAGTTCAGCTAGATAAAAAAAATGAATGAATTATATACATTACCAGTTATAAATAAAATCTGAAACCAACTAGTTTGTCTTTAGAAATAAATCAATGGTTTTTCTATCCTTACTTGCAGTTCGGTCGCTAATATCACAGTAGTTATTTATTCTGCAATAGGAAGAGAAATAAACTGTAGAGATGAAAAGCATTTTATTTAACCTAACACTACACATTTTAACTATTTTCTTCCTTTCCTTTTGTTTTTAAAATAAATGTAAAGATTACGAAAGTGAATACTGTATAGAGAACTATTTCGTCTACTCAAAACATACTACTGTTAGTAAAAAGATATAGCTTCCTTTCCTTTTCTAATGACCTGGCATTCACGGTCTAGGTCTAACACTACTCTATATACAAAATAATATTTCTTCTGATAACAATAAAAGGAAACATTCTAGTAATCTAGCTAACATCTTAGTTTATATTTACATCATATTTTCTTCATTTAAATACACCTCCTATGCCAGAGTATGATCTGGGTTACTCCAGATGGGGAAAAACACAGGTAGGATTTGTTTCTCATTAAGAACAATTTCATTACTAAACAAACTAAGATATTCTATCCTCTAAGCTTTTACATCATAAACTGCAAATGCATCACTCAATCACACACAGATAATAACACATAAATTAATAAATAACAGAACCTATTCTTAAAGCTTGGTCGACAACAGCAATGGGAGGCCGTTCCTCCCTACCAACTCCTTGAGAGCGCTCAAACAATGACTCCTCAGGACCCCCGAGCTTGCTCTGGTCTCCCTGGCTGGAACTAGGCGAAGCAATTAATCAAGTACTAGTCCTAAGACTCAATACCAGTCCTGAACTCATCAGTTAATTCTCTCAGCTAAGAAGCTGTATTAGATCAAGTTCCTGCAGTTTATCCCTCAAACACCTTCCTTACAGTTTCCCTTTTTCCCAATGAATTCCTTGAAGTGCATTCCACCTGAATGATTTTTCTCCTGGAAAATATCTGAGCAGCCTCAACTCTCTACATTGGGCACTTTTAAAATATTTCCTAGGTCTTTTTTGGGTTAGTTGTCATTAATTGAGCCACCTGCTTTGATCCCACTTTCTTGGGGGATCATGACCCCAAATGTAGGGAATTTTCCACCTGCAACATATGAAGTGTTTGAGGATGCTGCCACTTGTCTTTTGCTCTCCACCTAGTTCCTTCCACCAGTTTGACCAGTAACACTCTTATTAACAGCTCTCCCAAGCTGTTGTCTCCACTTTTTATTATTATTAAAAATAAAATATTCAGAATTACATTCCACATCTTTTGACTCTGTTGAGTCATCAGTTTCTACTTAGCATTAAATTTAACATACTGTATTAGGAATCAAATTAAAACAAATAACATTATTTTACAAAATTGGGGTATGTGACAAATAGAGTCTTGCAAAATCTGGTGGTTCATCTCATTCTGCCTTTTCTGTATCTTGAGCATCTCTCTAAGATTCTCTTGGGTCCTGGAAATCATTTGAAGGAGACTTCCAGCCAAGTCCAACAACTTTTGGTCTGCTTCCATGGTTAACGTGCACCACTGGATTTCACTCTTCTCACCTGTGAAATGCATCATTGAAATTCTGTTAGACCAAGCATAATATAGGCATTAATATTAGTCAATTAATTGCCCAATTGGCATGATAGTCCAAGTCTCATCAAGGAGACTTTCATATTTTTCATGCCTTCCCAACATGCACATGAGCTCATTCATGTCCATTCTTGGGCAGGGAATTAACTATTCCAGCATTCACAATTTACTTTAAGCAAATACACACATTCCATTTTCAGTCATACATGCATTCAACAATCTTTTGTTTTTACAATGCATAAATATATATATATATAATCAAAAGGGCAAGAGAGAGCAGCAAGAGTTTTTTTTCCTCTTTGTTTTGTTCCATCCTGGAACCCACACCACCACTGTGGCTTTTCATGCTCTCAGCCTTTTTCACTTCACCGTGAATGCTGGACCAATCCCTCTTGGTCATGACACTTAGTGTCTCCGGTCTATTTCAGACCTCTCAACCAGGGAGCCTCCCCACATGGTTTGTCTTGGATGCTAGGACCTTCACAGTCTCACTAGCACCTTTTTCATTACTGCTCATTCTGAGCTCTTTAGGACAATCACATGTCCACATGCACCCCTAGGATGCTCTATTAGTCCTCACTCCCAGCGATACCTATATTCAAACATTATGATAGATTCACATGTTTAGTTTATTCTCAATGGTTTTTTTTTTGGTATCTCTTTAACAAGAGCTTAAAACATCATAACCAAATCATATACACATGTATATTCATAAGAAATAAATTGCAAAATAATCCAATACTTAGCTGTATTGTGCGTTTCCTCTCTGGTCCACAGGATCCTGCTTCGCTTTGCAAGCCTTGGGATCGCCTATGGACTTGGATGTTAAGTTAGTGCATAGGCTGCTTCACAACATCCTTTTAGCTATGTATCAGGCATAGTCAAGCCAACCTTCAGTTCGGTTTATCAAACCGTCAACAAATCACATGTACTTATATCAACAATACACTTATATCAACAACCAATCATCAGCCAAGCCAACATCGTTGGGTTTATCAGGCCATCAACAATAACACATGCACTTATATCAACAATAAACGACCATTTCCAGGTTTCATTTCTAGTAGTGAGCTCTAATTCCACTACCCCATATCACACAAAAGACCACTCCCTTCTCTGAGCTGACAGTCCCTCAGGAATGTCTCCTTCTCTGTGCTCTTTAGTAGAAGGTAGGATGAGATCAAGCCATTGTCCATTTAGTGTACAATACCAGACTACATCTGTTTAGCCTGACAACACAAGAAATATAAGCATCGTCGTTAGCGTTATTGCTCTAAAACTATAATCATATTTCACATCATGCACTATCAGGTATTGAGACACCAGGAGTGCATCCACTCCCTAGGGTGTAATCAATATTGCAAAAACCCTTTCATGATTTGACATCAGAAAAGTGTGCACCCTTTTTCAGTGTGTGCCATGTAGGCCCTATTCATACTCAAGCAATCGTTCATCATGGAAATAAAATCAAAACATGTTTTGCATATGGAATTTTAATAATTTGACATGCATATTCTTAGCTAGGGTCATAGAACACTTATCCATTTGTTGATGCAGTATTCCTTCGTTAAGGAGGAATGGGGGCTCCCTTCTCTGAGTTGATAGTCCCTCGGTTTGCCATCCCAAATCCTTTTCACATTTTATATTCACACATGTCTTATCGACATAATCCATACCATCCCACTCATGTTGCTTACCAAACATGTAGTGTAGATGATAAATTTCCAAAATGTGCAATGGAGTTTCACCTGAAACCCATTTCCAAGATAGGGAAAAACCTTCCCATGAAGTTTGGCTCCTGCAGGCCATCACATATGATATTCCTGTAGTGTATACCCCTGGCACATTCATCAAATAGCCAAACAGTCAATCATTATCTGATAATACAATCCAAATTTGATTGTTCCATAACCAAGCAATGACATTAGTAATTAAATTCAGTGAGAATTTGCAACTCTGTTTACTACATAAATTGATTTGCTCAATTGTGGGTCTCTTGTATGCAACACTACTATGCTCATTATAATTTTATGCTTACTAGAATAACATGAATACCCACTTACAATGCGTCCTCCTGAAACAGTCTTATGCAAGCCAACAATGATTAGTAGTTGTCAGCAATTTCTTAAATCCGAAATTAACAAATTCAAATTTAACAACTCATTATGCATACAAACTATTTTCACAGCCATGAGACTCTTCTCATAAGGTTTGGCTCTTTCACATGGTAGATTCCGACGTTTGTCATGGTCTTAATCTCATTTCCATGCTCCAAACAATCTACCTGAAACCTAAAGTTCAATCAGCCAAACACTTGGTAAGTCTTGATGCATATAAATTTTTCCATTGCTGCAACAATCACTGAAGCATTTGCAGAATTATAAAATTCAAATACTTCCAGCTGTTAGCATATCAATATTACCCAAAACTCATTTACTTCACGCAATCATTATCATACTTTAAATTACAGGGTACAGTCACATCATTTATGCAATTTAAATGAAATGTTTAGATACTCCTTACTTCACAAGCGTATCATTTGTACCACCTTTCCCTTCGATAGAGCGTTTCTGGAAGTCAATCAATCATGACTACCCTCTTCATGCACTTACTATCTTGCATTCATAACAACTCTTGAAATGGTTCCAGAATTGTCATCAATTCATCATTTCAGCCATTATTTATTCATAATAACACATACATGCATGACACATTTTTGTATGAATGCAGCCTAAATATTAAATACCCACATGGTATGAGATCTCTTGCTTTTACCACTCCATGAAATTGTCATAATTGAACCCTTACCTTCATGGGTCCTTCTTACACCCTTGACATTACCAGTTTGGTCGGTCTCTTGCAGGAGATTGCAGAAGTTGCTCATCAACTTTTGATTCTAGACTCGTTGCCTTATCCGTTTCTCCATAGGGTTGCTGGTCACATTCGTCAGCATCAACAACATATTCAGCCCTATCCGTGTTGTCGTTGGTTTTTTTCCACTAATGCCAACACCAATGCAATATTTACCATTAGTGGTTCATTATAAGTGTATAATTCTCACTACTCTTACCAACATGTAATATCCTATGCATGCAAGGCATATCCTCATACATTTCATGTACGAAACTTATAAAATGTAATTATAATTAGAAAGATAGGGTTTAAGGAAATTTCCCTTTTCAAGTCCCTCATCTTTGCATGGAACTCCTCTTCCACACAACAGCTGGTTTGGCTTCATGGTCTTGTTACCTCTAGGCATGCGATTCCCGGATTTGTCCATATTGACAGCTTTGAAACTGCTGAAAAATCACTGATAACAATTAAAAATTGCTGAGAAATACACTTGAAAAATCCAAATTTATTTTTCAGATTGGGTCTGTTCCCCACTAAATCTATAACGTTTCGATGATTTAAACAACAACTTCTTCCGGCGCTCATCAACGGCCCTAAAACTAATATTTTTCATTGTATCAGATCTTCAGTTGCCTAATCTTCCGAACTATTTATCGGCGCTACCAGAGACCTTTATCGGCCATCGAGACCGATAAGCACTATTGCATCGCCATATCGGCGATCAGTTCCACTATACATCGAGAAACTAGTTCTCTAGGCTTCTGCAATGGCGGCCAACGAATTCTCTACGTTTTCCGTGGCCATAACTTTGTCGGCTATTGAAGCGACTAGCAACTAGTGCATCGGATGGTTAGTCTCATAGACATCCGCAACAGTGGGTAGCGTTCTTACTGTGGTGTCCACGGTTCACAAAACTGTCAGTGGATCGAAGCAATTATCCACTATGTTTTGGCGATCCAAAACTGAACGGGTCCTCTTTATCGACGACCCAAACCACTAAACCTTCCGACATTGCGGTGATTAAATAGTAAATTTTCCTCCAATGTATCGGCAATCGGAACATTACCTACCATGGCATCGGCAATCGGAGCAACTAACCACTCACTCATTAGACGATTAGTTCCATAGTCACCCGCAACGGCGGCAATGCAATCAACTGTGGGTTCTGTGGCCACGCACCCCATCGACGGTTAAAACCTCTAACCGTCTGGAGGATAGTTCACATGACAGCCGCAACGGTGGATGCCTAAATAACTAAATCCTTCCAATGATGTTCATCAACGGTCCGATCTCCTATAATTTTCCGATGTTTTCTTCACTTAGGAAAATTTTCACAAATTTTCCTTCTTGGCATCGGCTCTTCAAAGAACTAAGTTTCACCGACATTTCAGCGGCCTTCGAGAGATCCCCGCCGAAATTGCGGCTCTTCCTTCAACTAATAATCGCTGATCCACTTCACTAGAATTTGGCAGCTTGATCCTCTATCATTGGCGATCGAATCTCTAAGCACTTATGTGTCGACAATCGGAAGAACTATCCATTGGGTGGTTAGTCCATTAAGCAGCTGCAACGACAGATGCATAATCAACTAATTTGTTTCGACGTTAGTCACCGCATCGGTGGCTCCATCCTCTAAATATTGCCGATGATTCCAAATAAGTGAGCCAACATTTTGGCGGTTTCGTGATCTAAATCCCGCTGATCGGCACTCCAATCTTCTAACTTTTCTCGATCACCGATGGGCTCAACACTTACACAAATTTTTAAATTTTTGAAATTTTTTCTTCTTCTTCTTCTCCCCATCGGCTCCTTCGTCCTTTAACTTTCTCCGATGGCGTTGAAGTTTCGGTGAACCCATCATCTCATTTTTTCCGATTCGTTCAACTAAATTTTGATGACGTATCGACACCTTGATCGTCTAATTCTCGACGACGCTTCGGCGATCTTTCACCTTTTTCCCGCTGCCACATCGGCAGTTCCATCACCCAATTATCGACGATCCAAACAACTAATTATCATCGCCGTTTCAGCGATCTTTAGCTATAAGGATCCGACGTATCGACGTCTACATATTATCTCTTCCGCTGATCGCCGACAACCTCGGAACTTCGCCGAATTCCAAAATTTTCAACACTTAGAAGATTTTCTCTTTAAGTCTTCTTTCCGCCATTGGTGTCGCCGGCTCCACCAACTATTGGCGGTCTCATCAACTATCAGCGGTCTCATCAACTATCCTTCACTGATCACCGATGGTTGATATCGGAGGATCCTTCAACTAAATTGAGCCGGCATTTCGTCCGTCTTCGACTGATCTCCGCCGAAATTGTGGCTCCACCTTCCACTATCCTCCGTCGACGGTCGACGAATACTTAGAAAATTGTTCCGCAATTTCTTCCTCCACTGTCATATCATCGGCGGTTCTCTCAGTTATACTTCACCGACATTTCAACAGTCTTCTAGTGATCTCCACCGACATTTGGGCTGGTCGATACACTAAATTTCGTTGATCCACCTAACTAGTCTTTGCTGTTGCTGGGGTCTATATCGGATGGCTATCAGACTAATCTGTTCACCTCATCGGAAGGGATTCCCACTAAGAATTCCGATGATCCGAAAGCCTGACACTTAGAAATTTTCAAAAATTCTTTTCCACCTACCCCTCGTCGGATGGCCTTCTGATTACGCTTTCTGACGTATCGGAGGAGTTTCCCACTTAGTCCTCTGATGATATGACGATTCTGGCACTTAGAAAATTTTCTGAAAATTTTCTTTCATAAGTTCTGATCTTTGTTGGGCAGAAGGCTACCTGCCTCTGCTAGCTGATCTTTCATGGCCCTCTGAGGCCCAAATGCTGCAATGATGTCTTTGTCACTGCATCTTCATGGCCCATTCATGCCCATATTGTAACCTTTAGCTTTGATACCATACTATAACGTCCCTGACCCTCTGATCGACGAGGAGGACGCTACCAAACAAATAAAAACCTCTGGACAAATATCCCCATGAACATGAACATGCATATAATGCTGAAATCTAAAGCTTAAAACATAAAACATACTAAGATGCAAAATCCTTCATATACATAGCGGAAGCAACATACGTTCATTCAAGCATACCACATGTTCATCATATTCATTAATCAATAAATATAAATGCAGAGACAGAATAGTCAAGAATACTCATCTTAAAATGAATTTGTCCTGCAACCAGCTACATCGCTGCAATGTTCCACCCAACCATAGGCCAGCGTGCTCATCAATCTCTCAACAACACTGCCACTCCCAAGATGGGCATGATTCCTCAAGGAATAAGAGTCAAATCAGGCTTACACATAGCCGAGGTACACAAATCAGCCAAACCCACACAGTAGGGTTTATCAGGCTGTCAAGGAGCTAGGAAAGGATAAATGCTAAGCTAGTGGCCTCATTGAAGAGCTAAGGATGCCTACACCCGAGTTAACCTGACTTCTAAGACATCAACACACCCGACACTAGGAATCGGTCCTTTCTCTGCTTCACAATCCCTTAGGCACTGAATTCCCTTTCCTGTACTCTTCAAGGGTTGTGGAGAAGAAATCCAATAGTCTAACTCTGTTTGAGTGGCTCCAAACACCAATTTTCTCAAGCATACCCAACCTCTAATCCTACTCTCAATAGTCTGAAGACCAACCACTGCATACCGTAATAAAACAAACATTCCACAACTCTGTGAGGAGATAAATGTAATAGGGTGACAACCCCAAATGACAAGGTGAACATAACTCAAGTCAACAAGACGAATCAGAGTTGTTCTTGGCCCTAGCGTGGCCAAAACAACTCGGCAGCAACCCAAAAAGGTACTTGCATACACAACAAACCAAAAACCAGGGGAAGACAACAACCACGCTTTCACCACTGCAGCAACGGGAGAAACACAAACTCACAACAAATCCCACATGGATATGAAAAGGTCTGATTCTTAGCCTAAACAAGGGAAACACATACGCAAACCCCCAAAATGTAAGGGCAGACATAGTCAACCAACGTGGGGAAACAATAGCCCGTTATCAACAATGAAGGCATGGTACACCTACACAGCTGACAATGGAGGAGTAAACAGACCCTCAACCATTCCTGAGAAGAACATACACACCGACCACAACCGTAGGAACAATACCCGCCCCGACCCGAACGCTAATGGCCAAATCAACACACCCTTGTTCTCTGCGTGAGAAACCATGATGGAGAACCCAAACAGTGTGTGAGGAAGTAGAATCTCTCTCCGTGAGGATTACCAGAACAACTCATGGTGGGAGGAAAACTAGCACCCTTCTGCATGAGAGTGAGCTAGACCGAAAACCTCCGAAGAAGTGGGATCGTGGAAGAGTGGGATGAGTGTTTTCTTTTTCCCCACATGATGTGAAGAGGAAGAGTCTGCTGGTGGAGTGGGTATGTGGGCAAGGACTGACAGTCCTGCCACACCCACCACTACTCAGCAATAATTGCTCCCAGACAACATAAATTAAATGGGTGGTCGACACATGGAAAACTCCCAATGACCCCCACGGGTTGGACAACCCCCCCCCCCTTAACTTTAGGAATCATGCCCTTTTCATTTAACGTTGCACCATCGTAGCTAGCTATAGGTTTATTTTAATTGATGTGCATATTTACATGATGCCAAAACTATAATGTGCTAGATAGCACGATATACCATCGGCAATGATCCCTATTGTTGAAACATACACGACCAAATCGATGGTGGGCCTTTTTCCTTTAGCTTCACACCATGATTAATTACAATATATACATCATGTACCTTTTTAATGTAACTAGGGTCAAAATCGGGGCATTACAACATAAATGATTCCATCTTGGCATACCAAGCTCTTGGGGCCTATTTTAAGCCATACAAAGATTTCTGAAGTTTGCAAACTAATGTTGGGTTTGATATGTACCATTCAACATGATTCATGTAGATCTCTTCTTGCAGGTCTCCATAAAGAAAAACACTCTTCACATCCATATGGTGCACCTCCCAGTGTTTGGATGCGGAAATGGCCAAGACTAGTCAAATAGAATCTATATTTGCCATCGATGCAAAGATTTCTGTATAGTCCACTCCTTAGACTTGTGAGAAGCCTTTTGCAACCAACTGAGATTTATATTTTCAGGTTGTTCCATCTGTAGCATGTTGCCACCTTTCACACACCTAGGGGGATGTGGTAGAAATCTTCAAGCCACTCTGTGTGTCCTTGGGGGCAAGTCTCGAGTCAAGGCTGTCATGTTGTTCTTGACTCCTCCATTTAGGCCCAACTCCTAATGAAGCCAAGGGGGGTAGACCCTATTAATTTACTAAGGAAAAATTATTTAGTATGCTGATGTTAAACTGAATGAGTTACTTAGGAGTTTGAAATTTAACCATAAACAACCATAGATGACAAGATAAAAAATGAGCGCACGAAAGCACAATGCTAAGACACAATATAAATATATAGAAAGAAAATAGCCAGTGCCTTAAAATGGAGTCATAAAATAATCAATGTACTTGCATGTGCTTGGAGTGAATGTTTTGCGATTTCCTCTTGGTACGTTTTAAGTTAATGTGAAATATGAGTTGATTAAAATTAGGCGAGGGGGGGACTCCAGATATACCCGAGAGTACTTGGAGTATGTCCAAAACTAAACCTTCATGGATACCTGGAAGGAATATGTGGGCTGAATGGAGTCTCTGAGACTGTTTTTCATAATGCACCCGAAGGTGTAACGGAGATCGACACCTCAAGGTCACTTTTCAGGAGTTCCCGCTTCCTTTGGGTATTTTGCCATCGCTTACAGTTTGATCGAGGCATTGGATTTTCGCCTGATGGTGGTTAATTGGGGAAGGTGAAGACTAATTAAACT
The DNA here is from genome assembly GCA_001517045.1 of Pseudotsuga menziesii. Classification (NCBI taxonomy): domain Eukaryota; kingdom Viridiplantae; phylum Streptophyta; class Pinopsida; order Pinales; family Pinaceae; genus Pseudotsuga; species Pseudotsuga menziesii. The sequence continues at coordinate 173,263 of LPNX010659645.1, read as the reverse complement.
AGTCACTCATGTTGCTTTTGATGTAGCTTGAATTATTGGATGAACCATAACCGAGTGTAGAGAATACACATCGGAGTCTTGGTCAATTTTAGTGAGTTTTAAAGCATGTGTTTTCTTAGAAAGAAAAACCCTCCAGGAACCTCTTTCAGTCCAAGTGGAACTCAATCATGGAATCAAGGAGGGGGTTGATTTTAGAACAATTACTTACAGAAATTAATGATAAGCAGTAAGCAGAAACAAATCACAAGTTTTCTAATTATTCCTACCACACATCTCTTTCCCATTGCGGATCAATCGGGAAGTCATGGGGTAAGTATTTGAGTTAATTTGATAATGTAATATGGAATATATGATAAATTAATCAAAGAATTTTATTCTACATGAATGAAACTAATCTAAAGCGAAAAGAAGTAACACAATGTGAAAAACAACAAAAAAGGTGCGAATCCCCTCAGGGGGGATGGGGAATGGGCTCGAAAGAGCCTATTCGGAGAATTTTTTTATTATTTTCTGTTACAATATCAGTAAAATTATCTGAATCCTCTTGGTTCTTATACAGGATGAAACCAAGGATTTACAAATTTCCCAAAAATTCAAAATTACGGTCAAAAGGGAGACCCATGGGGGGATTTGAACGATCCCAAAGCCAATTTCGAACAACAAATTCTCTTATTTATGTTATGCATGGTAAAATAAAGTGAGAATGTTAGAATTAAATATTTCCAAAATCACTTTGGAAGTACCTTTGGGTCAGCCTACTTTAAACCAAACAAAACTAAGTTAAAACTAGCTAAAACGGTGAAAAAGGAACCAAGGAAAGCAAGATTTCCTTGGGATCTTGGCTTGATGTTTGGGAAGCCAATGAAATATGCACTGATTTCTGGATTTAATCTTTTTAAAACATAAACATAAATCTAAAGCATGCAACCTACGGATTCTCTTTAAATTTCCATGCAAAACGGATGATTTCCCTAAACTAGATCTAGAATGCTTTATGAAACTTTTTTAGAAATGAGATCTAGTCTATGAACCTTGAAACAAAAGATCTATGTAAGTTTTACTTTAATATAACAGATCCAAATTATATCAAAGCTTTCGAACGCAGTAACTAGGTAAGAAAATTTATTTTTTGAAGGAGGAAGAGAGAGAAAGAGTGCTGGAAGCTTGGGAATGTTGGGATTTGGAGTCTGCTTTGGTGGAACACCGAGGGACTATGTCCTCCAGGAGATATTAAATATGAGGAAGATGCAAACCAGCTCAACCCCTTCTACAAGTGATATCACTTGCAACTTATAAATCCTTGCACAAATAGATGGTTAAAACATAGGTGCTGTTGGAAAATATAATTGGAAAGCATGCAATTAAACTTAAAATACATGCAACTCCAATAGATCTAAAACAAGCAAACCGTAAGAGCATAAATCAAACTAGATTAAAATATTACCCTAGTAGGAGGGAGCTCTCTCCTTCAAGGCCAACAATTAACTAGCAAAAGAAAAGATAAATAACACAGATTATACCTCATAAGCATTTGACAATCACCATCCACACATGAAGAGCATTACACCATAGATCTTACCTCGAAATCTTCTTTATTCCAAAATAGTAAACAAAAACAATAGTACAATAGCAAAAACACCTTAATCCCAGTTCTAACTAGCTTGGAAGAGGTAATATGTGCTTTATTTATTGCAAAAACAAGAAATCTATCCCAGGGGGGCACAATTCCCAAGGAGAGAGAGACTGCAGTTGCATGTGGAGTGAATCTAGGCTTGATATGTATCTAACTGAGCTTGATCTGAGTCTCACTGAGTGCAACTATCAATCGTAGAGCTGATCTGACTGACACCTCAACCTGCTAACTGAAGTATCCACCAAAACTCATACAGATGAGCCCACACGTGTGGAGGAGAGAGAGAGGGTGCAATTCCCAAGATTGCATGCAATAATGTACTCTCTGTTCAGCCCAGATCAGCTCCTTTTGTCAAGGAATGGTCGGATCCAGTCAATCCCAAGTCGATGAGACTGATTTTAGTCAAATCGAAGCAAATCCCAATGATTTAGGATTTTGAATTTTCTCCATTATTTAATTAATTTATCAATTAAATAATCAATATTTGATTTTTAGGGATTTTTGACCTGAGTGATGGACAAATCACTCAAAACTTAGAAAAAGTGGGTCTATGGGTTTACATGGTTCTCTTAGCTTGAAAATGAGCACCCTCATGATTGAAACTGATTATTTGGCCCACTTTTATTACAAAATCAAATTTTCCAATTAGACTATTAAAAAATAGCCTAAGTTTTGTGGAAAAATTAAAATTTAAAAAACTTAAAAAATTAAAAAAAATTAAACACCTAGGGGGAATTGGACATGTTTATATGACTCGACCATGATGCATAGCATGTTTATACATTGACACATAGACTCTAATAACCTCAATATGCCTAAATGCCAAGCCGACCACCCCAACTTTGGAGGTATTGAGTGAAAAACTCAGAAATTATCAGTCATTTGTTCAACAACCAATAATAACCAAGGGAAAAAACACCCTAGGCTGATCAGATTGGAAAATAAAGTCTAAGAGACTGAGTCTTTTACAGACACTATCATGCTAGAACATTTTATTACAACTCCCCTATGGGGTATGAACATGTGATATAGTACAACAAGCACTTCCTAGAAGCACTTCCGAAGGTCTTTTGAAGTCCGAACAAGTCATCTTTTTCCAGTTCACCAAGATCACTTTATAAAAAAACACTAAGTACAACTTAGGTGGTAACATAACAACCTTATTTCGGTAGAACCATTTTCATTGAACAATTTTCCTCCCAGGTGGAAGAGAAACTAGCTCCCAGGTTGCATTTTTCTGAAGAGATTGATACTCTTCATCCATAGAATCTTGCCATATTGGATCATGATGGGAATGATAATATAAATTAGGATCAGATCCAACCATCATATATCACTTCTCAAACAATGAAGAATCAGTGGAAGAAATAGAAATACATGCTCTTTGATAATCTGCTCAAGTTCTCCTTGGATCAACATAATTTCCAATGTTTGACTCGACATAGGAGAGAGTATTTTCTGCCCATTTTAGTAGATGAGTGGGTTCATTGGGATCTGATTCAGAACCTTATATTTAATGTTCATTGATATCATACATTACACCTAAAATATCAGAGCACAAACTTTCACTTTCATCCCCAGATTCTTCATCAGAAAGAGGAAGCGGTTTTGTAGTTTTTTCCTCTACTAGTTTCAAATCTTGAAGAGATTCTTCGAAGCGGACACTTCTATCGATGATTATATTTTTAGTTCTGATATTCAAGAGATTATATAATTTTTCTTATTCAGGATACCCAATGAGGATACAATCAAGACTCCATGTTTGCAAAGACTTTCTTTTATTCAATGGAATTGTAGCCCAAGCAGTGGACCCAAAAACCCTAAGATTGGACACATCAGGCTTGTGACTGGTGTAAGATTCGAAAGGTGTTTTCCATTTTTTGGATGAATGTGGAACCCTGTGATAAATGTATACAGAAAAATTCATGTCTTAACCCAAATATTTGCAGCCAGGTCCTTAGAATCAAGCATACAGGTTGTCATCTCCTTTAGTGCTCGGTTTTTCCTTTCTGCTACACCATTCTGCTGAGGTGTGTAGAGAACAATGTGCTGGATCTTGATCCCATTTTATGCACAAAGTTGAAGAAGATATGATTTAATGTATTCACCTCCATTATCATATCTGATATCTTTGATCTTTCTCCCAGTAGTAGTCTCAACGGAAGCTTTAAAATCTATGATTTTTTCAAGAACTTCCCATTTCTTTTTGAAAAAGTAGACCCATGTAAATATTGAAAGGTCATATATGAAGGTAAGAACATACCTCGAGCCACTCATGGAGTTTGTTGGAATTGGACCGTTGATATCAGAATGGATCAACCCCAAAATACATGTAGCTCTGCTAGCTTTTCCTCTTTCAAACTTATGCTTAGGATGCTTGCCGACTATGAATCCCTTGCAGATCCCTTTTGAGGATTTGATTGTCGGAAGGAATTACACCATGGAATCATTTTGTAGCAGCTACAAATATTTATAGTTTAGGTGTCCAAACCTTTCATGCCATATTCGACTGACCTCATTCCCACGAGTTAGGAGGGAACTAGGCCTTGAATCAGGCACAAAGTTGGAAAACTCATAGGTCTTAGCAGAGTTATTTTCTTTCCCTACAACAATGAGTTTTCTCGTGGCTATCTCAGATATCTCAACATCACTAGGGATGAATACAACTCTTTTAGGCAAAGCTATGTGTGCCATTTGATATACAAACAAAAATTTTGAAGCTAAAGAGGGTTCATATAGAACATTTTTAAAGCTTCCATGTTCTAGGTGGATAGTACCTTTCCCTTTTGACAAGACTCGAGAGTCATCTCCCATGTGGATGGATATGCAGCTATTAGAATCCAATGATGTGAAAGAATCCTTGCATGCAACCATATGATTCAAAGCACCAAATTCAATGAAAAGAGCTCTAGCCTTCGAAACATTAGCCATGAGAGCATGTCCTCTTTCAGGCTGATTATTCTGATCTCTAGCTTCTTTCTTCCTTGCGCCTTCTGGAAGAGTAATGTTTTTTTTCTCAAGGAGAAGGGCCATCTGAACAATTTTTCTCTTCATGCAAGATATTTTGGGATGAAAGCCTCTTGCACAGTAAGATAAATTTGTCTTCTCTTTTCCCTGTTGCTTGTTTTTCTTCGAGCCCGAGGGCTCATCGAACTGCTATTTTTTCTCCTTCTTCTTGGGAGGGTCAAACTTAGTCTTCTCTTTCTTTTTCTTTCCTTTTGCATTTGAAGCTTTGGGTCCTCCAGAAAACAAATCTTGATCTTTGGAGGATCTCAAGGATCCCATCTACAAAATTTTATCATGCTCATTGGTAAGGGACTCAATGAATGCATTTAGGGTCGACATCTTCCAATTTTGAATTGTAAGCTTTCTAGTATGGAAGGTAGACACAAAGACACAGTAGTTTGGTCCCCTCTTTGAAATGATAGAAAGGATGAGCTAATAATATTTCTTCTCAACTTCACATTGCTTCAATTGGAGATCAAGGTGCTTAAATTTAGTGAATAATTCATTGATGTTCTCAAAGTTGCTTGGATTGAGAGAGATCAATTCATTCTCCAACTGATAGGATCACAAATCATCTTTCTTTCCAAAGAGTTTAGCAATTTTTTCCCACACTTCCTTGGGAGTCTTCAATCCAGAGAGATGGAAAAGAAGATCCTTGGAAATGGAGAGACATAGGAAGCCATACACTTCATCTTGTTTGTTCCAATATTTTTCCTTCTCTATTACTGCATTTGGCTCTATCTCCATTCCCATGGTGACTCTGAAGACTCCTTTAGAGTGCAATGATATCTCAACATCCTCTTTCCAATGATGATAGTTGAAAGGAGTGAGAAGATTGCTTGAATATGAGTCCATTTTGTAGCTGTAGAGAATGAAATAGAAGTGCTTGAGATACCTGTAATCACACAAAACAAACAAAATAAGGTAAAAAAAACTGCACTTTGGAGTTTGCTTCACACCTGGATAGAATTATCTGGACAAAATCCGGAGGGAGCAAGGCTATTTTTCCAGGACTTATGTTGAAAACTCTTCTCTTCTAGTTGAGAGTTGGAATAATTTTGAGCAAATTTTCTCAATCTTCATCAAAGATACGTTGTAGCTTTTGTAGAAGAGTTTACTTGTCCTTCCATGGCTCTCATACTATATAAAATTGAGACACAACAATCTAAGGACCAAGGCATAAACTTACTATGAATGACAAAAATTAATTTTACTCAAAGAAATGACATTAACAATGCAAAATGACTTGCAGCTGTATATTTGCTTATCATTAATCAGAATAATATATTACAATGCAATACAATGGCATGAATATCCATGCAATCTGAATCCCAGAGAGGTCATTCAAATTGGGTGCATGAGAGTGGCTTACTTGTCAGTTAACACCACTCGACACATCAGTTAACCCTTTAACTCCCACATAATTGAATCTAACTGACTTGGAGGTAGTTTATACTGAGTCTAACTGAATAGAACTCAACTGCATCTCAACAAGTAGGTGATGGATCCTATCTTACTTCAGTTAGCTTTTATGAATTGAATTGAGTCACCAAAGGTAGGTGGAGGCACCTTTAATCACTCTAGTTAATTGCATTTAACCAAAAATAGGTAAAATCATGAGGAAGGTGCCTTTAGCACTTTAGTTTAACTGAAAAGTAGGTGTAACAACCTCTAGTTAACTAAATGAGGCACATATGTCAAGTAGATCAACCCACATTTGCTCCCTAATTGAAGGAGGAGGCTCGGTTAGGTTCCCTGATTGAAGGAGAAGACTTAGTTAGGCTCCCTGATTGAAGGAGGAGATCCCGTTGATGATGCAGTCACATATTTGAGTTAAGAACTTAGGATAAGTAGTAAATTAGGAAAAAATAAGCTAAATAATATGTGTGGTTGGGAAATGACTCCAACAATTCCACAACTTAATTTATCTCTTATAATTTCTGCTAATTACATAACAAATCATTAACTGCAATATTCTCACTCAAGTAGCAATAATTAATTCATATATAAGTTATATTTGTTACTTCAATCACAAAAGAAAATTCTGAATAATTTCTATGGATTGCGAGGGTATTGTTATCACACAATGTGTAGCTACCCACTAAAGGTATCCCATTCAGGACGATAGAGGTGAGGTAGCTAATAGGTGACATTGCAAGGGCCTCGTCCAGTATGAATATAGGGTAGTTATCACACTGTATGGGTTGTTTTCACTTTAGATCCATCTAGAGAATGACCAAGGGGGAGACCCTACTAGCCTAAGAGGCTAGTGCACCTACTCAAGACACTCCTAGGGTTTGATAATGTATAAAAGAGGAGAGATAATGAGTGGATAATACTAGATCTATTGAATCAGAGTGGTATGTAGATTAGGGCCAAGTTTGGGAGTCTTAGTAAATATAGGAAATGACCCAACTTGAATGAGATTGTACCACTAATAAGTTAAGGATGTAGATCTAGGAGATCTAGCCAAATGAAATGAAACCTTAAAGGGACCCACCTAGGGTTTTTGCATAAGTGGACAAAGTGGACCAAAAATAGAAGATAAGCGCATGAGATGACTAGATCGGGGTTCTTAAAGGTTGGATCTATGATTTTGAGGTGGGTCCAAGCAAATCCATCTAACATATGTGAAGAAATGGCCACCCACCCAAGAGGGGCACCCCAACCTAGAGTGACTAGCGCTATATCCTAGGGAAAATGGAGTCCAATTAATGTGAAACTTGATATCTAGGGTTTATTCATTAATCTCCAAGTGGGTTTTGATGGCCATCATAAAAAACTCATCAGATCTATCAGATCTATGAAACAAGGGTTTTAAGAAAGAGGGTTTGTTTGACAATTGGATAAAAATAATGAAGCAAAATACATACCTTGCATATCGTACCTGAGAATACTTGCAGATGCCTTAGATTTTGATGATCCTTACACTTAGTTACAATTTCAAGCTAGATCCGGCATGCAACGAAAGAAAAACGCCCAAGTGAGGAAGTGCGCTCCCTCTTCTCCACCTGAAAAATCAATATACCGAAGTCATAATTGTTCACCGATGAAAACTATAAGCTACATACAACATCAACATAGAAATATTCAATGCACAAAGTAACAATTGATCACTCCCTGAACATGAGGCTATTTTATTGAAAGACGATGCGGGTTTCCCTAGCAATCTCCTCGTCCAATTCGCTACCTGCAAAAACATGGGTACGACCCTCAAAAAATAATATTGTTTGCATACAAGATATCATTGAAATTTCTAAGTAAGAGGCATAACAATAACATCCACGGAATTCACAAAGATCCTAGGAGATTTCTGCAAAAGTTTTATTATATTCAATATTTATAGAGCCAAAAGTCCCTGTACAAATGAGAGAGCATCTTCATATATAAATATCTCAAGTACATAATACCTAGATACAAAAAGATCAAGGGTCAATATCATAAGATAAAATTATCATAATCTACTACGAAGATTAGTCGGATACATCTCACATGGATCAACTCAAAAATATAAGGGGGCGCATCACTATAAATTCCCGATGAGGGGCACACCACATAAAATATGACTAATGACCATAAAGTAGCACATGGTGGGGCTAGGAGGTTATTTTATCCTTCACTAGCATGGACCCATGGAACAATAACAATGTGTGGTGGAAAATAATATAAACGAGTGATAAAAATCACTAGGGGATCTCCCTCAAAATAAATCCAAATAATCTCAAACTACATAAATCAAGGATGTGTGGACCTTGAGTGAAGTGAAGTTGATGTATGTTGGCCACTTTTCCTAACTCGTGCGACCCAGGTTCTACACAACCCGTCAACCCAACAAACACCCAAGATACTGGCCTGACAGAGCAAGCCCCGTCAGCAACACCCGCAAAGCAGGCACAGTCTCGCCTGAGATATCTCTTCGATGGGTAACCGTCAGAACCATGTTTCCATGATTTATCGAGGGATTATAGTCCCTTGGAGCGCGACCAAGGATCTCGACCAAGTTGTAAGGATGGAGTCATTTATTCCGAACTGTAGTGCACACTGCGGATATATCTTATTAACTACTAACGACGCGGCACAGATTCAACCTTAGTACTTTAACCATAATGGAATATAAAAATAAGCTAACAGACATGCACAATATAACAGATGTACAACAACGATAAACATAGCATAAACAGAAACATAAACAACCATACACATTCAATCATCAACACACAGGAGAATTCACGTGGAAACCCATCTGGGAAAAACCACAAGGCGCTCTTCATTTGGCATGAGAAATATATGGCACCTTCAGCTTGCATTTGACTTCAGAATATCTTAGATATAGCTTTCTGTTTAGACTCTTTCTTGCTCTCATGCTCTCTTCCTTATTTCTCCTAATATATTTCTACCCTCTACTGATCCGCACATGGAATGGATTGACTTCTCTAGCATCTGCACCTCTCTAGCAGAGCTTCTCTTCTACTGCACTACCTGTGACTGCATCCTGCATACTTTTGACTAATCTACCATTCAGATCTCTCATATTCACTCTGCTCTCTCAAAGATCTCCCCTCTATTAACCCTTCAAAAGAAACTAAGACTAAAAAAACCAACATAAAAGCAACAACAACCAACCGACGCCCAACCTAAAAGTAATAGCCAACAGTAACAAGCCAACCCTCTAGCTATTGAATCCCTCCTATTTATACTATTCATGACCACGCAGGGTCGAATGCATATAGGCAGTCCGTTGACTATCACCATCATCCACTCCTCAGACTATAGCTGTGGTGATCATGACTTGACATGTGGCACTAATGACCTTACTTACAACATGTGTTCAATCATGTGGCATCCGTCGAATTAAGACGACTTCAACACCCACGATCGTCCTGTCGCTTTCGGCCGTTATACTGCACTTTTGCTACCGTTTTACCCTGCAACATCTTCCTTTCCACGCAGTTCCCCTTTTTCCACATAGGTGACACATTTTTCACATATTCCTTCTTCTGCATAGATTTCCTCTTCCACGCAACATTTTTGGCCCATGCAGATTCCTTCTATACCCACCGCGCACTCCCTTTTCCTTGCTTGCACTTGCGCGCTTTCCCCAGGCCCAACAATGTCAGATGATGAGGGTGACCCAAACACTGCGTCTTAGACCAATTCCATACCAATCCTTTGCCTCAATTTCCCTAATTGATTTCCTCATTAGCCATTTTTTATTATTAAAATGTTTCCTTAGGAACATAAAACAACCCATATCTCACCAGGGACAAAAAAATAACATCAAAGAACTACATAGATGGATCTGGGACCATGGTAGTATTGTACAAATGATTGGATTCACTCCAAGAATCCCTTTAACTCTCTAGGAGAACTTACTTCTTTTTTATTGTGCTTTATTTTCATTTTCCCAAGGCAAAACTGGTACAAAAAGGCCAAGAGACCCATATCTGTTCTGTAACTTAACTGAAAACCAACCATACAAATGGGCTTAGAATAGCCAAATCAACTAGGAATGAGTACTCATACACCATATGTCCATCAGAAAGATATATCAGAGGCCCCATCAATGTCATAACAACAACAACAATAATAAGCCCTGTAAATGCTGATAATCATGGAAATAATACAATCCATCATAAAAAATCACCATATGAAGTATGAATATGGCTAATGGACACCTATAGACCATTAATAACCATCATCCATGAACATCTATCTATAACTCATCCTTCTCATGGCCTGGTCAATACTAGGTTGACCAAGTCAAGACGGGTCAAATGATGACCCGAGTGCTTAAATATGATAATGCAAACTACAAGTGGACATTCATGCTCAATTATCTATGTTAGTAGTGACACTATAGTACGATTTAGATTTTGTTGGAAAGTATAAGAACAATACATATATAATAATCCAAGTCAAAATGATTAGTTGCTTCAAAATAAGAACTTTTGGTGTATACTCATTTATAGATTGAATCCTTTTGCTAGTCAAGGGAGAAGGGATCATAAACAACAGGTGAAGCCAAGGGATGACTTGATAACAGGTCCTCACCATATTTTGTTTCCTCTTCTTCTTCCTTTTCGTCTTCTTGCTTATCCTCTGGTGCATCTTCTGGCTTAAATTGTTTTGCGCTTCTATCCTTCTATTGGAATTGGCCAAAAATGGGAGTAAGCCTTTCTATCTCTAGACATGATTCTTCTTCCTATTGCTCCAGTTTATGCACTCTGTCGGAGCTAGGATGTTCCAACGATGTATTGGCCACTGCCTACATGAACTCATGGATTCTATGCTGGACAGGATGGATTGGTGCTGTCACTCTTTCAGCTTCGAATTCTTTCTCAACCATCTCTTTTTTGCTCAAGCAGGGTTCTTACTTTATCCTGAAGTTGCTTGAGGTCAGCACCTTTGGAAATTTTCTCTTTTGCTGGAAGCTTCTTAACCTCTGTCTTTACCGCCACTACCTATAGGTCTTCTTTCCTCACCTGCTCAACAAGCTGCTCCATAGGCTCATCCTTGATGAGTTGCTCCCATGATGTGACAATTACTTCCACTGCCTCTATGCAGATATTCTCAGCTTCCCCAAGCCGACAAACAACTTGATTTGTCGATTCTTGCCTTTGCTGCACAACTTCAGGGGGCGTGCTCGGCTGCTGGTTGGTTTTCAATTCTTGAACCTGTTTCTTTAGGTCTGCGGCCAGTTTGGATAACCACCTCAATTGGTGCACAAGTTCAGCCTCGCCTTCTTCTTCATCATTTGGCAGTTCCGTGACTACCTCCTTTATAGTTTCTTCCAGTGAAGCTTGCTTCTGGGATTGGGATTCTAGGTCTTCTTGCTGGTGCTTAATGACTTTTTTGCATGCCTTTGCTTTCCTGGTTTCCTTGGATGCTTGATATGCAACCACATTTTCTTAGATTCTCACCTTTGTAGCTGCGAAATGCTGAATGGAATAGATTTGTGGCAATGTCAGCTTAGAGAAATCCAAAGTTAATGTGTCCATGCTATGGACACTTGCATTTGTTTCTACTGCATCTGTAGAAAATTCCTGTGTGGGCATCTCTATTTTCAAGGGTGGTAGCAGCACCGGTGTCACCAAAGTGTCTGATGGGTCTACACCATAGGTATCGACCTACACAGTCTCGTGCACTTTGGTGACGGCCTCTTCCAGCTGGGTAACTTGCACACTCAGTGAAGTCGTCTAGTTGGTTTTCTTGCATGTGATATTACCTAAGGTAGACTTAGCTACTTCAGTGATTTCCTCTCTAAGAAGAGTTAGATTCTCTTCTACTATGCTCTTGACTTGGGGTCAATTAGTCCTCTTCTTTTTCCGTGTGGGATGCCCAAGGCTTCTGGATATTCCTCCATGGGCTCTTTGCCCTTTCTTTTCCTGGTTCTTTTAGCGCACATATCCTCATCAGTAGGGGTGTCTTCATCACCGTTGTTGGGTGGGTATTCTTCTTCTTCTTCTTCTTGGGTATCATCCTGCTACTCCTGGGTGCAGATATTGACATGGTCCTGGGGTGGGTTCTCCTGCGGTGCTTGCTGCTCTGCAGGAACCTCCTCACGCTGGCTAAGCCATTCTTTGGGCCAGTCTTTGATTTCCCTCTCGATATCTGCATCTCTAATGATGAAGAAGGTTGAGAGTGCCTGCTTCTTGGGGTCATTCCACAGATGCAAGATGATATTGTGCGGCCCTGCATGGAAGTTAATGCAAGGATACTTGGCCACCGTCATGGGGAACAGTATACACTGCTAGTGCATGATCTGTCTAAGTATTTCTCATTGGAGAAAGAATTCAACCTTTGTATCGGGTTTGCACTTGCTATCTTTATGGTCCCAAAGGTTCTGGAATCGCACACCAAGGAACTCCACTGGTATGTCCATGGGTTTATAGTCTGGCAGAGGAGTCATGGTAGTAAATGAGACCAAAATTAGCAGCCATGAGTAGTGGAACTTCATCGTGAGAAGTTCCTGCTTGTCTACCATGTCCTCCATCAGTTCGTTCATTAGGAACTGGGACCAATTGATGTGCACTCCTTGCGCGCACTGCTCTGCTAGCTCTGATGCTATGAAAGTGCATTCAGTAGGCCTCCTCTTGCACAAAAATTTTCTGCACAAGATTTTTGCTGTGGAACTTACAAAAATTTCATTGATAGAGATAATAAGGAAGCCCTTTCTTCCATAGACAAGCTGGTACTTTCTCTTCATGTCATTCTTATCCAGATTTTCCCTGTCCTTGTGCAGGCATAGGACCGGGTCGAATCCTTGCCATGGGAGGCCTATTATGGCCAAGACCAGGTCGACCGTTACTTCATATGAATTTTCTAGCCAGAGGTAGCCTCCATGGAAGCATACTAGAATTTTTTTGACATACATCCCAACCAGGGCAGTGTGGCCGAAATGCGGCATAAGGAACAAGTTTAAGATGCCTGACTGCTCCAATCCGCACGCCCACTCCATTGTAGAAACGATGTCTACATTTGGCGGTTCACTGGGCACCGTGACCATGAATTGATTTATGGACAGGTCCTCTTGTTTCCTGGTGTCATAGTATTCAAAATTCAAGTCCTGAAGTTTGGGAGTGATTATATAGGGGGACTATGGGATGCCTTCTGGAATAGTGGGTTCTTCCAGAATTTCCTGCACATCCACTGTCATGTTTGCAGTGCTTAGGCCCCTTGGTGACACATATGGAGGCATCAAGTTCTTTTCTTCATCAGTCAACTCTGTGTTCACTGGTGGTGGTGGTGGTAGAATCGGGTTGGCTATGCAGGCATTAGGTATCTTCGCTACAGGGCCAGGGGAAGTGGGGAGGTCTGCACTCGATGGGGCTATGGCCACAAAAACTTGTGCCTCGACTGGTTGTGCTGGTGGTCGGGTTGTAGGTAACTACATTTTTTGGCCTCCTGCCGGTTGTGGGCATGGGATACTTAGAGGTGGCTTTGGCCTTGGAGGTGCCTTCAGCTTAGCCTACGTCTTCTTCATCTTCTTGGTTGGCCGACTAGGTTTAGGGACATATGGAACTTCCAGTATCGGGCAGGGTGAGGCTGGTGAAACAGTGGAGTCTTCACTATCACTGGATAACTCAACGATCATGGGATTCAACTCTGAGGGAGGGTTCTGGTTCACTCAGTGGGATCTCTAGTTTCTTGGCTCTGTAATGCAATGTAAAGGTTAAATGACAGAGGTAACTGCTATTTATAGGCGACCGGGCATCCAAGTTGGGACTGGACGCAATGATGGGCCATCTGACGGAGCACATGGGCTCGTCCTTCTTCACCTTTAGTTGCACACTTAGGTTCAATTATGTACTTGTCAGGGCAGTTAAGGGTAATACGACAGATGGGACCAAAAAGCACGCCACCATTCTCCTCGGAATTTCCAAATTAATGCTACTGAGCTGTCACTAGAGCCAAATATTTTTGGAATTCATGTGCATTTAACGGTTCGTCAGTGTCTGCCAGCTGTTTACCACATCCCACCAGTTGTCTCTTAGCTGGTTTTTTGGTAGGTTTATAGCACACCATTTTTTAGCGCAACTCCCTTTTCCCACACCAGGTTGCATTGGAGATGCTTCTTTTGTTGCTCTCCTCCCTTTAGATCTTTTTTTTTTTGCTGTGTGCCTCGGTCTTATGGGACTGTGCCACAGTCATCCCCATATGGTTTTAATTGGTTTCCATTGATCATACCCGCAATCAGTGTTCCATACAGCTTATGTAGTTTTACCGTGCTTGCTTCAGTAATGTGCGCAACCACATATGGGACTAGCCAATGTGTTTTGAGCTTACCTGGGTGCTTGAGAAACTTTTTGTCATACATCAGAATAATTCCACCGACCTTGAACTGCTTTGTTCTGATGTGGCATTCATGCCATGCTTTCTGCCTCCGTTTTTCCACATTTTTATGGAAGCCCACAATGAAGTGTTCTTCCTCCATTTGAATCGGCTGCGCAAGTCTTTCTTCTACGGTGTCGGTATCTGTCATTTTTGTTAGCGCAACAATTTGTAGGCTTGGTAGGGTGTTGTCTTCTTGTGCTAGATATGGAATTCTGTAGCCAGTTCAACAATTAGTTTATTTACAAAATGCGTACCTTGGTCGCTGATAAGGATCTTTGGGAAACCAAACCTTGTGACTAAATTTTCAAAAAGAAACTTCACCGCAGTTCCTGTGGTGCAATATTTCACAGGTTTCACTTCCACCCACCTTGTCAAGTAATCTATAGCAGTTATAATATAGCATGCACTAGTCCATTTCCTTGGCGGACTAATAGGGCCGACAAAATCCACTTCCCATTTATCAAAGGCCTGCACTGTAATTTATGGCGCAAGTGGAATTTCATCACGTCGTGATGGTTTCCCTGTTCTTTGACACCTATCAAAATCATGATAGTATTTCCTTGTATCCATATGTACAATTGGTCACGAGATTCCAGCTTGCAAAATATTGCACACCATTTCCTTCTCGGCATAGTGTCCTCATGAGACACTTGCATGCGCTTCAGCCATTAACCATTTCCTTTCATGATCAAAGACACATCTGTGCAGTATTTCATCTAGTCCCAACTTATACAATTGTCCCACGATTAGAATGTAGTCTACGGCCTTGAAAACTAGTTTTTTCTTTGTCCATGTCGTATAATATTCAGGCATGTAGCATGTATTCAATAAGTGTATAACAACATCAAATTCTTTATCGACAACGTCGATAGAAAACAACTATGCATCAGGTAGATTATACTTTAAGATGTTTGGTTCCTCACCACTTTCAATGTGCGACAAGTGGTCTGGCCCAACATTTAGTCAGCCTGGCTTTACAATGACTTCAAAGTCAAATTCTTGAAATAGGAGGAGCCACCAACAAATCTCTCCCCCCAACACTGGCTTATTGACCAAGTACTTCAACACATAATGATTGGTGAACATTTTGAAGTGTCCTCTCGATAAATAATGTCTGAATGTTTGTAGTGCATAGACCATTGCAAGCCCTTCTCTCTCAGTTGTGGTGTAGTTCTTCTCTGCTGTTGACTGTTTCCTACTTGCAAATGCAATTGGGTGGTCAATTGCGCCCTCTCCTGGTTGTGTTAATACTATTCCAAGCTCAATTTATGATGCATCAACATGTACATGGAACTCCTTCTTCCAGTCTAGGAATATCAATAGTGGCACAGTAGCCATTTTGTGCTTTAGCTTATCCAGACTTTCTTGACAGTCTTTGTTCCACTCGAATTTGGCATCCTTTTTTAGCAGCTTCTCCACTGGGGTAGTTATCTCCGCGTACCCTCTTATGAATTTTTGATAATATCCAGTATGTCCCAATGTGGATATGAGTTACGTGACTGATGTGGGTAGTGGTAGGTCCAGAATAATTGCCATCTTCACGGGGTTGACCAGGATCCCGTAGCGGCATACTACATGGCCTAGCAGTACACCAAATGGTGCGCAAAATATGCATTTTCTCAAATTCAATGCAATTTGATACTAGTGACACCTTTCCAGCATCATGCGTAGATTCTCAATATGGTCTCTCACCAGACCAAAGACCGTCGAGTGATCAAAATATACTTCCATAAACCTATGATTGAAATATTTAAAAGAAAACGCTGTTATTATAGAGAAAATAACAAGGGCGTTTTGAAGGCCAAAGGGCATTACCATGTATTGGTAACATCCCAATTCTGTTACAAAGGTTTTTTTGTGGTTGTCCTCTTGTGCAATTATGACTTGATGGTAGCCCAAGAATCCATTTGTGAATGAGTACATTTCTTGTCCGCCGACTCTCTCAAGACTTCATTTGTGAATGGTGTTGGGAATGGATCATGTAAGAAGGAATCGTTTAGCTTCCTAAGGTCGACATAGATCCCGACCTCACCTGTCACCTTCTTGTCATGAATCACTATAAGGCTTATCCACTCTAACTCTTCAACAGGTTCAATGATTCCTGCTTCCAGCATGCGATCCAGTTCTGCTTTCACTTTTTCTTCATAGTGCAGATTTAGCCTATATGGGCGCAGTTTTACCAGTCTTACGTCAGGCTTGAGTGGAATTTTCATTTTTCCCAAATATCCTACTATCCCCTTCATTTCCATGAATTTCATTGGGAACAGGTCCTGGAATTCATGTAATAGGTCAGTGATTTTGGCTACTATCTCTTCGTCCCAATAGTCTCCAATGTTAGGAAATTTTGGATTGTCGTCCGACCCAATGTTAACGTTCTTGATCTTTAGCAGCTTGATGAACTGCTCACTAGAAATTACGCTTCCTTCTACTGCACGTGATGCTTCCGAATCTAGAATATTGATGTTAATCAGATCATCCTTTGGATCTCCAGAGAGGTTATAACATGTCATCTAGTGCTGAACTGTCTGACAGCA
The DNA here is from genome assembly GCA_001517045.1 of Pseudotsuga menziesii. Lineage (NCBI taxonomy): Eukaryota > Viridiplantae > Streptophyta > Pinopsida > Pinales > Pinaceae > Pseudotsuga > Pseudotsuga menziesii. The sequence goes on along the minus strand of LPNX010659645.1, from coordinate 156,256 downwards.
CTAGGAAAGTGTAGTGTAGGGTTGAGAATACGCAACCTCCAATGGGATCTCCATGAATATCTTCTCCTTAATAGCCTTCAGTGCGATATCAACTGTTGGTTTCTCTTTTGCGAACCAGAATATGTATATGAAATTCTGTGCAACCTTTCCCGATTCTCTTGTTTCTTGGCAGAGCTCCATAGATGCGTACCAGCCTCTAGGTGCCATTTCGAGTGTATGGATGAATTGGTGAACCCAATCCTGGCGCGGGTAGTAAGAGAATGCTGCGGAACACTGATCCAAGTGTTCAACAGGGTCTGATAACCCTATATACCTTTGTGTCATAGCTGTGACATCATCTCCAAACCTTACTTCTAGTAGCCATCTACACTGCGACCATTCAGTTATCGAGCTTTTGTGCGTACCCCACCATCTCGCAGGTGTAGCTTTTAGTGCAAATTCCAATGCAGATAGTTGTTGCACCTCTGTTACTAATTCTTCAAACTTAGTCAAGAATGTTTCCAAGTTAGGAAGTCCTTTGTATGTAGGCAGCAACCGCGACTGATTTCCCACTTATCAGACAGACTTAGTTATCATGGCACATCTCGTCATAGAGACTTCATGTAATCGGTTCTGCCAGTTCTCAAGTGCCTCCCCTGAGTCTGATGTACATGAAATCGTGCATCTCTAGCTCATGTTACCATCTGTAGTAGGATTAATGTAATCCTCCTTAAGGGTAGTGACATTATAGATGTTTTCAAGGTGATTGCCTTACCCTTATTTGAACACCGGTTCAACATATCTCTATCCTTCTAGTGGATCGAGGGGCACAACTACCCTCATCTCATCATCTTCAAATGATAGGGTCCTTCTTTTGAATTTTATAATGGTTTGATTTCCCATCACCCAATCAATCCCCAATAGCAAGGGATATGGTTTAGTATCATCTACTATATTGATGACCTTGAAGTCCGCAAAAGTGCGCAATCCTTCAATATCCACTTGGACTTGAATTATCCTACCAATGGGCAGGACCTTTTCCTGGTTAGCAAGCCTTAATTGAATTGGGGACCATTCTAGGGGTGGCTTTCCCATTATTTCCCACTTTTGGCGTGTTAAAGTGTTAACATCAGATCCCAAGTCGAGGATGATATAGTCCATGTCATAATCACCAATTTGCATAGACATCCTGAGTTCACGACTCATTTTGAACTTTGTATTGACACTGTTAACCTTCTTTGCTGGCAGGTTTTCCTCCGAAAGTGTCTCTATCAGTGCTTCAAACTCTGCAAGTGCATCCTTGTCCTAGATTAGTGCCAAACAAATTGACAGGAATGGTTTGAGCTTACTAACCTTATCTGCACTCTTGCTTGCAGTCTATTGTTCAAATATCTTCTGGAATATCTTTCACTTGGCCTGAGATGGATGGTTGTTCTATTCCAATGAACTCTAGGCGTACATCCATGAATATGTGCTTTCTCTCTTGAACATCAAGAAATGCTTTCTTTTGTGTGGTGGGACATACCTGTGGTTGTGCTTGCGCTGCAGGATCTGTCTACGTAGCTTGATCTGCACCTGTCATAGCACCTCCCCTTGTTACCACTACTACTGTTGGTTCCCGTGGTTTTGCGACTATCATCTGTATGTTGGCATTATCATTCGGGTTGGGAGCATTCATCGTAGGATTTGGTGCTGGGTTAGCTTCTCCCACCGTCTGGGATTTCCACATTGGGAACATTCAGACATTGTGAACATTTGGACATTGCTCCACATTGTGCTCTTGCTTGAAATATGAAAAAGTCTTCACAGGTTCAGGGCAGTCTCTAGCATAGTGTCCCTACACTCCACAATTGTAGCATACCACTGGCCATATTCCTCGGCCAAATCCTCCTCCTCCTTGGCCACTGTAATTACCACCCACCCTCAACTGAGGTTGAGGTGGTTGGGACAGGTATTGCGGTTGCACATACTACTGTTGATACGGGTTATACAGGGCCATATTATTAAACTACGGTGCCATCTGAAACTACTGCATAGGCTGAAACTGAGGCGTAGCCTAGAACTACACTTGTTCTTGTTCAATCTTTACTTGCTCCCCAGTCTTCATTAGATATGCATCTACCATTTTCTCTCTCAGAAGTTGGTAGGCCCTATAATCCTTTTCATCATGGCCTACAGATCTACAAAATTTACAATACAAACTAGCTAGGGTACATATCATCTTCTACAGAAACATGCAATCTATGTTGCGATGTCCTCTGGTCTGGCATATATTGCACTAGGGTAGCCCCTGGGTACTCAATGGGTTTGGTGTACCGGATGAGATGTTGTTCATGTAAGATGGATAGTCATCTTTGGTATGTCCACTGGTCCTGCATCGCGTACACCAGAGGTCTTCCTGCACCTCTTTTCCTCTTTTTATGTCTTGGAGTTAAATTGTCAGATTAGCCAATTGCAACTAAATCTGTATCATTCTTGTGGTGCCATCTCCAATAGGTGAAGCCTCTAGCTTCATTGCCAATTCTAGTTTCGCTGTTTGCGTCACAATCTTTTGCTGCATGAGTGGTCCTCTAATGTGTGGCAGTAGCGCAACAATAAACCACTCTTTATGCTGCACGTCGATATCTGGAAGCTTACTTTGGTCATCAGCATTTTGAACCGCTGATCAAAGTCCCATACTGTTTCTACCAGATGCTGCTTAATCTCCTTGATCTCATTTATACATTGGGACTCAGATTGTGGCTTTCTGAATTCCGAGATCATTGCACATCGAATCTCCTCAAGAGTCCTCTGCGGCTTCCCCAGCGGTACTACACAGTACTTCATAAACCAATCCAGTGTATGGCCCTACATAGTTGTAATCATTTTTTGTTTTTGGCTACCCTCATTGATAATGAGGCACACTGTCCATACTTCCACGCAGAGGAACTAGTGTTGTTCTAGATTCTCTATTCCATTCCCATTGAATGTGGGTAGTCTAATGTCCGGGTCCCGCCATTAGGGTGGTGTTGCAGTTGTTCACTAGATTCCCTGGATTCACTAGATTTACTGGGTTCACTAATGGGATTCCTTATGCACTAGTCCTGACAATAGGACTACTAGTGTTCATAGGTTGTTCAGTTGAGGAACTTCTAGGTCTCACTTCAGGTGATCTCCCTGGAATGTCATAGTCATGACCTATCCTTTGTGTCTCTATAGACTCTTCTAATTATTCTCTCTCAGAAATTGGACTATACTCCTCCTCTTCATTGTAGGACCCTTCATTTAGGTGTGACTCACATCCATATTCACCTTCCCTAGGTAGGCTATAAGCCATCCTGCCTCCTGCTACTTTCCTCCTCTTCCCTGATCGGAACCTCCTTCTACTTCTTAGGACTCTAGTGTCCAACTCGTCTTCTGAGCTTCCTGGGAACATTTTTGCTCACTACCTTCCATATTACTCCTAAATTTTACACAGCATATCCCCTTCACAGGCTGCGTGACTCAATTGCTGAGTTGTAAAATACCCTTTTCATAAAGGAGCATTTTAATCCATAGGTTTATAGACATAAGGTACCTTCCCTGAGGTCCTTGGAAAAATCGTCTCTCTACCTCTATTGGCCACTTTTCCTAACTTACGCGACCCAGGTTCAGCATAGCCCATTAACCCAACAAACACCCAAGATACCATCCCGACAGAGAAATCCCCGTCGGCAACACCCGCAAAGCAGGCGTAGTCTCACTCGAGATATCTCTTCGATGGGTAACCGCTGGAACCATGTTTCCGCAGTTGTCCAGGGACTATACTCCCTTGGCGCGTGACCAAGGCGCTCGATGAAGGAAACATGATGGCTGGATGGTAGATTCGGTCTTGCACGACTGAGCACAATTATATGTCAATGTGTGCAACCTAACCTTGTCCTCAACCTCATAACTGACGCAACTTGTGCGGCGCAAGTAACTCATACTAACAGAACGTCTGCGACTTACGTTGTGACTTAAGACAGTACGCATAGGCCGATATATGCATATATTTCAATGACGCTTTCTCAAAAAATCATCTACTAATTAAAATATAACATCATGCATTTAATCAATATTTCATCATCATACAGTAAGCAAATAACAACCATTCACAACATCAATCACCCATTCAAACACAAGGGATAACATGGAAAGCCATTTAGGAAAAACCACCAAGGTGATCTTCATCTGGCATGAGAAAAGGATATAGCACCTTGCAGTCTACAGGATGCAGATTGATCTTATGTTATGTCTTTATGACTCAGACTTTTGGTTCTCATGCTCTCTATTTTGTTCTTCTACCCTACTTCTACTCCTAGCAGTCTGCATACACAGCAGCCAGATCCGTGCCTATCACTACAAGACTCTTCTTGAGTCTTCTCTTCCTTTAATCTCTACAAAATTATAGAAAAATGGCCTCCTTCTCTATGGACCACTAATGAATAGCCAAAACAATAACTATTAATCACCAACCAATGATCAACCATTGATCAATAGTCTAACTATTGAATCCCTCGTATTTATACTATTTTACATGACCACGTAGGGTTGACTGCATACAGGAAGTCCGTTAACTATCACCATCAACCGCCCCTCAGGCTATAGCTGTGGTGATCATGACTTGACACGAGGAACTATCGACCCGACTTACAAGTATTCCCTCATACGTGTGTTGCTACAGGATTACGCCGCATTAAACGACCATGATATGCACCTGTCGTTTCACCTTTCCTTCGTCACGCGCATCTCCATTCTTCCTGCACTGGTCCTTTGCTTCCTTCGTGACCTTCCTTTCTTTATGTCATGCGCGTGGTGCACCTTCTTTTTATTTCTCATGAAATTCTTCCTTGTGCTCCTTTCCCAGGCCAACAAGCCCCCAACACTCACATGTGGCTCATCCCGAGCCATGAAGCAATGGACATAAGAGGTGGCGCAACCTGCGCGGCCATCTCTTTGCTATTTTTTTTTGGCGGTGTTTCCTACACCGCGGCCTCATCCCATACTTAGAGGAATTTTTAGATTACAAAACTTTAGTTACTTTAGTCATACAATTTCTTCCACGACATCACCTGAAGAGTCTATTTCCATGGATTTTTCTTGTGCTTGCTGCAACTTGTCTTTCTGCTATTCTTCTCGGTCCTCTTCATCCTTTTCCTCTTCATCTTGTTTTTTTGCTTCTTGTCATAGTCTTGTGGCTCATTCTTGAGCTACGTCAGGTAGATAGGGAGTTTGTAGCATGGTATTTGCACTACCATCTTTCTCCATTTTTGTTAGAAGTTCCCAAATGGTGATTGCATGTGACATAGATATGAACTTTGAAGAATGAAGCATTGTCCATATTGAAAACCATAAAATACCCAAATTCAAGGGGATGATCAGGGACGAATGATTCCCAAACTTTGATGAAATTCATCTCAGCATCACGGTCTACAAGCGATATCTAGCCATGCAGCCCTTCATGGAAGTCAGCATCTTCCCACTTGGTCCTTCCACACATTCAGGCCTCGCCTTGATTGCTGAAAGTTGGGCCTGTTTTCCAACCCTGCAGACTTAGTGAAGTGGGGCAAAAACTCAGATCCCCACATGGTTCCTTCCGAGTGGCGTGGTAAGGGATGCTAACCAGCTGAAAAGGAAATATCCAAGGATGACTTCACCAGAGACTTCTAGCTTGGTCAAAATAACTTGTAGACTATTAATGTCCTCATTATTCCCATCTTCGGAGATAACCCACACGATCTCCTGAATCTAAGAGGATGATAATTCTCATTTGATTTATGCTTAAACTTTTCTTGAATTTTGTTTATTTGTTTTGTTAATAGGAACGACTTGAAGCTGCAAATGCCTTGAACCACCAAATGTGGGCAGAGGCACAACTTGATAGAAGATGGCTAAAAGAAGAACAACTTTCTAGAGTTCAAGCTATATCAATCAGAGGAATAAATTCTGAAGGAACTAATAATAATATTGCATTTGAGGGTGGATGGAGCCCTCTTGTTGGCATAGATATCAAGGGAACTGAAGCAGCTATTTTCCCTCAACCCAAGTGTGAGGAATCAACAAAACTGATCTCAGTTCCAAACCATTTGTCAACATCAGCATCAACAAATACAAATGCAACAGCATAAATTTGTTTTCCATTGCAAGATAATTCATTTATCTAGGACACTTCTATGACACAACAAATTGGATACACAACTGAAAAATCATGTGCACAGTTAAAGGATTCTATAGGACTGAGAGTAGAAGAGTTATATGTTTATAGGTTGATTCCTTTGGGCCAAGATTGCAGACATAATCACTATTTGCAATTTGTAACATGTTCTTTAAAGAATGATCCTGGATTTGGTAGAATATTTTTTTGAGTCTCACGAGGATGGCCACTGGAAGGTCATTGATACATCTAAGGTACTTTTCCTAGTTTGTATTTTCTGTGAAGAAAACACTATTTTGTGCATCATGCTGTAGGTAATGTGTTAACTTCCTTCATTTCTTTAGTTGATTATCCCAATAGGCTTTTTTTCGAGAGAATCTTATTTTTAGTGAAGTGAAAATTGATTGCAGTGCTGTGCATTTCTTTCTTTGTTTCACAAGGATTCTTAAAAAATGGGATTTAATATTGGAAGGTATATGAATGTAGATATAGTCAATATATCTATGTTTAATTTTCCATGCCTTCGTATTAGTTCCATCATAATCATACTTCTATGTTACATCATAATCATAAATCAGAGTTCTATGTTAAGTTTTGGTTAATTGTGAACTGAACAAAAGTATCAAATTCAATCAGAGTTCTGAGTGGATGGAAACTGTGGCTTTTTGTATCCCTATATTCCCATAACTAAAGGAAAGCCTACTACACTATTAGACGGTAGCGTGGAGTATAGATAAGTTCTGGTCTTACAAATATAGCAGATTGATCTTTCAATCTCTTATTTACTATTATCCCATAGGATCTAGCTGGAATTATCAAAAGGTGCTAGATGAAGAGGTTACATTTATATACTGACTGCACAGTTATGGCTATCTGACCCAAGATAGCTATATAGTATGATCCATATAAACATACAATCATTTGGACTGACAATTCTTTCAAATGCACATTCCACAACTATTAGGACCTAGCCAAGAGAAACATACTTGTTACTGAGACCCCTTTATACTTCCATTGACATGTCACAGACATTGATGATGCAATTATTGTATTTTTTTTAACATGAGGACACTATTAGAAACAGTGCCTTCCATATGATGTACTTTAGTAATAGTGCATATTAGATGTCATTCAACATTTTTTATGTCCACTGTCTTGTTTAAAGCTTCAAACTTAATAGGAAATCATGAGCATACCCTATTCCAATATGTGTCCAATGTGTCCAATCAAGTCTGTCCACAGTCTGGAGCCTTTAAGACCATTTAAGTGTGTTCTTTGTTAGCCTTGTTCCTAAGTGTGAAAACCTTTCCGCACCAGCTGTTTTCCATCCAAAAAGGGAAATTTAATCCAACCTGCCCTCTTTTCACCAGGAAAGTCCAAATCAATAATGCATCCATTTTGATCTGCTTCGGTACTCTACAAAGTTTCAACCCACCAGTTGTTCTAGCCTTTTCCTATTGTGCCTCTACCCTAACTTAATGTAACTTATGCCTTTGCTATTGCTTTATCTGATGTTGTTGGTGAGGATGCGGTGGTATAAAACTAGCAAAAATAGAGTAGAATGAATGGGGGGGTTCAACGGGCTCCGGGTCAAATAAAAGAGTCAATGGGTTCACTGACATTATCATTATTATTGCTAGTTACTAGTTAGTGGTAAACCAAATATATGGGCTCTGTGTCTGGCCTTTTGGGAGTCTTTGAACTTAAGAATATTGAATCAAGGAAAATGAACTATCAATTGACTATTATGTTTGATAATATTCTGGAAGAGATCTATTAGGAGAGTAAGGGAAACATAAATTCATAAATTATTTCAATAGCATTCCCAGTCACTTTTTTTTACATCCTACAATGAGTCACCTATATAGTTTTTTTATCCCAACCCATTTAGATCATTTAACCCTAGATTCACTTCCTCATTTCATCTTGCATAATATACCCATCAGTAGTATCCCTATGTTAAGTTTAAATCTTTGGGTTATTTGCCCATTGTTTGCCTATCATATTTTTTAATTTCGTTTACTTTATGCTGAGTCATCCTTTCTATTCTGTTCAAGGAGCATTGTACTCCAAGATATCATCATAGTGAACTGCACTAGCAGCCATTGTTTTGTTACCCAATGGTCTGTGTATTCCAGAAGCATTGATTTTGTAAGGGGGATCATCCCATTTGGTGGTGTTTACATTGCTACAAACTAAGCAAAATCTATCTGTGAATATTTTCATGGACAATACCCATTATTTGGAAAGGAACATGTGATCCCACTACAGAAGTTAGAAACTTCATTCATATCAAGCCAAAGGCCATCAAATGCAATTGTATCATGAAACTCAGAAATTTCTTTTGTCCAAAACGACTGTGTATTGGGATTGAGAAAATATGAAAAAGATATTGGGCCTATATTGATCCATCTTGCAAATAAATCATAGGATGGTAGTTATATTCCTCCATCTGCACATAGGCAAAGAGTTCCACCACCGAACAAGTGATATAAATGAAATTTGGGAAAAAATTTCATGCCCAATAGGATGCCAAACACATTGGAATCTTCTAATAAGACAATCCTATATTCTCTATAAACATCCTCTCATCAAGGGACAAAATGGAGGCTATCCCAAATTACGACAGCCACAATAGAACTCATGTAATTCCTTTCCCTTCTAATTAAGGGCAAGAGCTTACTACCTTTTACGAACTCAACTGAGCTCAAAATCAACACCTTCCCTGTCCTAAAGCATACTCTATTTCTAGGTTGAGGAGAAGCTTGTGTACAACACATTCATATTGGCAGGTTTTGTTCTAAATCTTTGTAATATGATGAACTTCCATTTGTTTCAACTGGCTTGGTCCCATTTTGAGTTAAATCTATGTCATATAACGATTTTAGATGGCAGAGACAAATGGTACAACTCTAATGTATCTTTCTCACTATCTCAAGTGTTGTGCAAACCCTTTATTGGAACAATTTTCCAAGGCAAATGTACTATTGGGATGAATCTTTTTCTCTAGGCCTGGGAAAAACCTTTATTGAAACAAGTTTCCAATTTAAATTGTACAGCTGTGATGAAGCTTTTTCTCAAGTGCTGTGCAAACCCTTTAGTGAAACAATTTGTGTAATGTGTTTCTTTGTATTCATTTAGATATCTCCATCATTTTGTATTGTGAATATAACTGCAAAATTGTCTTTCTCATCCATTTTTGAATAACCTTTCTCCCTTATTGACTATCCCACTCTACTTTGCAGCCATCATACTCGATGCAAAAAACAATCCTTCAGGTTTATTTTGGTCATTATGAGGGAGCGAGGGGGTGGTGTAGCGTATTGCAGGTTCTGAGGGGTTAGGGAGATGAATAAAACTTGCAAAAAGTGATACATACCAGTGATACAATAATCAAATATGAAAATTAACCTAACAACCTGCATGAGAAATTAATCAAGCATATGTTATTCAAGCATTTAAATACACATGAAAGAATGAAGGAAATGTGTTGATGTATTTGTAACATCGAAATATATTCATCTATGTATCTTATGTATTGTAACTCGATGTTTATTCCAGGATGTATCTATAATGTAATTGAGTCATGTTGTCATGCCCCGATGTTCCGATCGGGAGGATCAATAATGTAAACAAGTCATGTCAAGTCATTGTGGGTAACCCTCCAATTGTTTAAGGGTTAAAGTCCCTGCAGTTCCGGGGCACTAGGGTTATTAGACTCTCCTAGTAGAGGTCGGCCCTGGTAGGGTTTTATTCATGTCAGGATTAGTATAAGTAGAGAACTAGAGTCTCTATTTATTACACAACTCATACACACTCAAGTGTAGTGCATAGTTGAGGAAGGAGAAGACACTGGGGCTAGACAAGAAGAAGATTACTGCTGTCGGGAGATCACTTACTGTTTTGGGAATTTACTGTTTGGTACTAATTCTCTATGTGAGGAAGTTGCGGGGTTTTCTCCATTTATGGTTTCCCCAAGGAAAAACACTGTGTTCATTGTCTCTTGTGTTTGATTGCTGTACTTGTTATTATCTCAGTTAAAGATTCTAATAATGCTAGCTTAATGTTAAAAAACTAACATGGTATCAGAGCTAACCTGAGAAGAAGACATTGTATAGCTGCGGGAACTAGGGCTTCCTAGTTTGTGGATCTTCCTCCACATATTTTCAGAAAAAGTAAGGTGGAATAACTCTCCTCCTTAGGGCGCATCTTTCTGTCGAAGCAGAATCCAATTCTAAGGTTTTTTAGTTTTGGACCCGACACTGCTGCCAAAAGTTAGGGATTTTCACAGAAGAGGAATTTTTTAGTGAGCCCAGGATTGGATTGATCTCCTCCCCAAAATAAAAGTTAGTGTGGATAGATATTCGGAAAAGCAAAACCCTAATTTTCTCCTGAACCAGCTTTGCAAGATTTCAGCTCAAGTTTTAGATACGACATCTTGACCTGGTAAGATCTAAAATATTTTGTATTTCCATTTGAGGTTCTCAGTTAAGATGTCTCATCATACCAAGCTTAATGAAAAGCTTGAGGGAGCTAATAACTTCCGAGCCTAGAAGTATAGGATCTCTCTGGTCTTGGAAGAGAATGAGTTAGACTCCTACATCCATGAGGAGGTTCCAGTTCTAGAGGGAGATGAGTCAAAGGCCTTACATAAGAAGAAGATGGTTATGGAAAAGAGGATCATTGCTGATTCTATCAAGGATCACCTTATACCTCAGATGTCCTCTCTCAAGACACCTAAATCTATGTTTGATTCCCTAACCAAGTTGTTTGAAGGGAAGAACATAAACCGAAAGATGACTTAGAGGAATCAACTGAAGAATGTGAAGATTCAGAATGCAAAGACTATCCAGTCCTACTTCACAAGGGTTTCTCAGATCAAGGAAAATTTAGAAGCTATAGATGAAGAAGTGGAGAATGTAGAGATTGTGAAGACAACACTGAATGGCCTTCCTAGGTCATGGGATTTTTTCATCCAAGGAATCTGTGGTAGAAAGAAGTTATTCAAATTCAGGAGACTATGGGAAGAATGTTCTCAAGAACAAGCATGGATAGCAGCTCGAGAAGAGAATATGGGAAGTGAAGATCAAGCTCTCACAGTTCACTCTAAGAAAGGCAGAAGAAAACCTCATCACTTCAAAGGTAATAATCCTCATCATAGAGATAACAATATAAAGGACCCATCTAGATTAAGATGTTATACATGTGATGAAATATGACACTTTGCAAAAGACTGTCCTAAGAACAAGGTCCACTCTCATAAGAAGAAGGGGAACAAAAGAAGACATCATGCTCATGTTGTAGAGGATGATGAACCATCCAAGAAAAGAACCATATATGAAAGTGAAGATTCTTCAAGTGAGGATGAATATGTTTTGATTTCTGCTCTCACAGGTAACATTACCCATGGTAGTGATGATTGGCTTATAGATAGTGGGGATTCCAAACATATGACTAGATTCAAGGAATACTTTGTAAGACTGTCAGAACATGAATCACCTCACAAGGTGAAACTAGGAGATGACTACCAATATCCAATAAAAGGTAGTGGGGAATCTCCTATAAACTAGACTCTGGAAAGTCTCTAACAATGAAAGAAGTATTGTTTGTGCTAGGGTATGCATACTATGTTTCTTTTATTGATGATTTTTCTAGGAAGACATGGGTTTACTTCATGAAGAACAAAGACAAAGTATTTAACAAATTCAAGGAATTCAAAGCCTTGATCGAGAACCACACTAAAAATAAGATCAAGACTTTTCAATCAGATAATGGCGAAGAATTCACTTTGAATGAATTCAAAGAGCTATGCAAAGAATCAGGGATTAAGAGGGAGTTGTCCACTCCTTATAATCCACAACAAAATGGGATTGTGGAATGAAAGAACAGAACTATCATGGAAGCTGCAAGAGCCATGCTTCATGATCAAGATATTCCTATGCATCTTTGTGCGGAAGCTACCAGAAAAGCTGTGTATGTACAAAACCATACTCCACATAGAGTCCTCAAGAACAAGACTTCTAAAGAAGTCTTCTCCAGAAAGAAAACAAAAGTCAGCCATCTCAGAATATTTGGCTGTCCTGTGTACATACACATTCCAAAAGAGAAGAGAACAAAATTAGATCCTTCAGTAAAGAAGGGTATATTTGTAGGATACTCTGAAAGCTCGAAGGCTTACAGAATATATTTTCCAAGGTACAAAAAGATTGACATCAGCAAGGATGTGACATTTGATGAAGACACAGCTTACAACAAATCTAGAAAGAGACCTGTTGAAGAACCTGAAGAAGCAGAAGCAAAAGCACCCAGAATTCATGATACAACCATGAACGAAGAAGCTCAAGAAGAAGATCGAGAATTTGAAGAACCACAAAGACTTGTAGATCCACCTCTGGAGAAGAATCCTCATAAGATGAAACCTACTTGGGTACAAGAACTTATCCAAGGTGTGGAAATATATGGGGCTCCAGAAGAGAATCACAGAGAAAGAAAGAGAACCAGATCCTGCTCTGGGTATGTAGCTTTACTATGTGATTTCATTGATAAAAAACCTTCTAGTTACAAAGAAGCGACAAAACGGAAAGAATGGAAGGATGCTATGATAGAAGAATACCAATCAATCATGAAGAATGATGTTTGGGATGTTGTCCTGAGACCAGAAGGGAAGTCAGTTGTAACTTCCAAATGGATCTACAAGATCAAGCATGCTACAGACGGTAGAATTGAAAAATATAAAGCAAGATTTGTGGCACGGGGTTTCTCTTAGAAAGAAGGAATAGATTATGAAGAAACCTTTGCACCTATAGCCAGATACACTTCCATCAGATCGGTACTTGCTTTGGCTGCAGTGATGAAATGGAAGATACACCAAATGGATGTCAAGACTGCTTTCTTGAATGGTGTAGTAGAAGAGGAAGTGTATGTAGAACAACCACTCGGTTTTGAGACACATGAGAAAGAGTCTCATGTATGCAGTTTGAAGAAAGCCCTATACGGTTTGAAATAGGCACCCAGGACCTGGTACGACATAATTGACAGCTTTCTATCCTGTTTGGGATTTACCAAGAGTAAAGCAGATTCCAACCTTTACTACAAGGTTGAATATGGAAACCCAGTGATGCTTCTACTATATGTAGATGATCTATTTGTAACAGGTACGGATGGGTTGATTGTTGATACGAAGAGAAAGCTTGCTGTTGAGTTTGAAATGAAGGACTTGGGGATGATGCATTACTTTCTAGGTATGGAGGTGTGGTAGAGTATAGATGGAATCTTCCTTGGACAAGGAAAGTATGTAGTAGAGATCCTGAAGAGGTTTGGGATGATGGACTGCAAGGCTATGACCATACCTATGGCATCAAACCTGAAGCTATTGAGCAATGATTCATCAGAGTTGGTTGATGTTATGATGAATCATCAGATGATTGGGTCATTGATGTACCTAAAGAACACAAGACTAGACATTTGCTTTGTTGTGAACACCTTGAGCCAGTTCTTGACAGATCCAAGAAATGTTCACTTGATTGCTACAAAGCATATTCTGAGGTACCTGAGGGGTACAGTTGATTATGGGCTCAAGTACGATGCGAATCAGAAGAGTAACCTGGAGGGTTATGTTGATTCAGATTGGGCAGGCAGTGCCATCGATAGGAAGAGAAATTTAGGGTATTGCTTCAGTATGGGATCAGGTGTGATCTCTTGGTTTAGCAAGAAGCAATCCTGTGTGGCACTGAGTATAGCTGAAGTAGAGTATGTCGTAGCTTGTTTGGCTAGTTGTGACGTAGTATGGCTACGGAAGCTACAGTCTGATTTATTTGATCTCTAGTTGGATGCTACTTGTATACATTGTGACAACTAGAGTTGTGTAAAGTTGTCAGAGAATCCAGTGTTCCATGACAAGTTGAAGCATATCGAGATCAAGTACCACTATATCAAGGATATGGTGCAGAGGGGAGGAGTGAAGTTCTAGTATGTTGCGACAGAGGAACATATAGCTGATGTATTGAGAAAGCCATTGGCTAGGGTAAAGTTCGAGTACTTCAAGGAGAAGTTTGGTGTTCTCCAGATTGAGATTTCCTCCAAGGGAAAGTGATGAGTCCCATAGCATTTCTGTCATGGTGAGAGGATTGATTCCTTCCATGGTCAGATGTAAGATCTAAGACATTCTGTCATGGTGAGAGGATTGGTTTCTTCCATGTTAGATATGAGTGCTGAGATCCATAGCAATTCTGACGAGTAGGTCAGATATAAGGGCTGAGCCATTCTATCATGGTGAGAGGTTTGCTTCCTTCCATGTCAGATATGAGTGCTGGCCATTTTGTCGAGTAGGATAGATGTAAGGGAAATTGCCATTCTTTGAATGGAGCTACCTGGTGAGGTACCGGGAAAACTCAGTCTAGGACTGAGAAGCCATTCTGATGTGATAAAGGGATGTTTTCCCACTTGATCAGATGTAAGGGCTGAACCATTCTATCATGGCTAAAGGATTAAGCTCCTTCCATGTCAGATGTGAGTGTTGGCCATTCCAACGAGTAGGTCAGATGTAAGGGAAACTGCCATTATCTAGGAGAATAGAGGAACATGGTCAGTTACTAGGTAGCTCAGTTGAGGAGGTCTGGGAGCCATTCTGATATGACTGTAGGATTGGTTCCTACAAGATCATATGTGAGTGTAGATCCCTTCCATCATTTTGAGCAAGATGTGTTCCCTCCTGTATTGATGTAAGTGCAGAGCCCTTCCATCATTGTGAGCAGGATGTGTTTTCGCATGGATGGATGTAAGTGCAGAGCCTTTTCATCATTGTGAGCAATATGTGTTCCCGCCTAGATGAATATAAGTGCAAAAATATTTCATCATTGTGAGCAGGATGTGTTCTAGCCTGGATGAGAGTCTTTCATCATTGTGAGCAGGATGTGGTTTCGGCCTGGGTGGAAGAACAAAGTTCTTCCATCATTGTGAGCAGGATGTGGCTTCGGTCTGGATGAAAGTGAGGAAATATTCCATCATTGTGAGCAGGATGTGTTCTGTCCTAGATGGAAGTGCAAAACTCTTCCATCATTGTGGGCAGGATGTGTTCTGTCCTAGATGAAAGTGCAAAACTCTTCCATCATTGTGAGCAGGATGTGTTCTAGCCTGGATGGATGTGAGTACTGTGCTTTTCTGATGAGTAGGTTAGATATAAGTGCCGAAGAAGACCTACATGGGGGCTATTCCTACAACCAGCATGAAAAATGGATGGCTCTGTAGAACTTCCTGTGACGAGAAGAATCATGAGATAGCACCAGTGATGATCCAAATCGAGTGATGATCCAGATCCAGTGATGATGATCCAGAAGTGATGATCTAGATCCAGTGATGATGCCCAATGATGATCCAGATTGAGTAATGATCCAGATCCAGTGATGATGATCTAGATCAAGTGATGATACAGATCTAGTGATGATGTCCCATGATGATCCAGATCGAGAGATGATCCATATTCGAAGATGAATATGACTTGAAGATGAATATGACTTGAAGACTCAGAAGACTTGAGATGCAGATGACGAGATGATCCAGCTGATACAGAGAAGAAGACCAGTACTGAAAATTGTGTCGAAAGAATACTTTCCTAGTTAAGAGGGAGTGTTGTTGTATTTGTAACTTCGGAATGTATTCATCTATGTATCTTATGTATTGTAACCCAATGTTTATTCTGGGATGTATCTATAGTGTAATTGAGTCATGTTGTCATGCCCCGATGTTCCAATCGGGAGGATCAATAATGTAAACAAGTCATGTCAAGTCATTGTGGGTAACCCTCCAATTGTCTAAGGGTTAAAGTACCCGCAGTTCCGGGGCACTAGGGTTATTAGACTCTCCTAGTAGAGGTCGGACCTGGAAGGGTTTTAGTCATGTCAGGATTAGTATAAATAGAGAAATGGAGTCTCTATTTATTACACAACTCATACACACTCAAGTGTAGTGCATAGTTGAGGAAGGAGAAGACACTAGGGCTAGACAAGAAGAATATTACTACTGTCGGGAGATCACTTACTGTTTTGGGATTTTACTGTTTTGGTGCTGATTCTGTCAAAACCCCAAATTTTCATAAAAATTTAAAATTTTGAAAATATATAAAATGATGAGAATGCAGTTTGCTAACAGCTAACAGTTATCTATAAAATAATTGGTTACCAGATTAGTTAATACATAATCTTAATTAAGTAACTTAGCATTCTATTTTTTTAATACAAGGTTAGGTTTAACTTGTGCAATAATTCTTCTTTCAGTTTGCTGATGAGTTTTAATTTGCGACAAGTAGTTGGAACTATCTTGGATTCTGGGGCTTACTTAGAGTTTAAGCTAACGCAGAAATCTTATTTGTCCTTACAGGTTTACAGGTATGAATGATCAAGTAACGCCTTTTAATTCCATAAAGCATTCAGCTATATTTCTATTTGCAAAATAAAAATCTCGGTAAATAAGCTGTTACATATCAATCTACTTCTATGAGGTAAAACAAGTAGTTTGTTTCCTTCAATTATTTTTGTCAACGATATATATATGGAAGAGTTTCTTTCTTATATGTAAATAGCGACAATATTTATTCTCCCTGGTTCACGACTTGTGATCTTTGTCGTAAGTTAATTTCACCTAGAGTGCATAACCTATAATGCTATAATGATTGTTCTAACAGTAATATACATTATCAACTTATAATAATAGTATAAGCAACTGCTTGTTATTCATCTTATGTAATGAAGATTGCTGCCTATAAGGTTCTAAACATTACAGTGAAATACAAAGTCCTAAGGACTTAGAGTCTAGTGGGATGGTTCCACTCTAGTTTCTTATTTTATTTTTATAGTACTGCTCTTGAATTAAGCTTCAGAACATAACAATTAACTTAGGTCAAGTCTTTAAGAGCGTTTGATTTATTACCTCATGCAAGCACTAGATAGCTCTAAAAATTATGCTATTAATTGAAAACATGGTGTAACTGATAGTACTTGTCATGGTTGAGTAAATAACCAAATGGCATTAAACTTTGTTGAACTGAGATATGTAAAATAATTCATAGCCAACCCCCTGGTATTTGCTATCCATTGAAAACTATAAATTTTCTATGATACTCACCAAAACAATATTGTTTATAATTCATCCATGTTTACCAATAATTCTGGTTATAGACAAATAAGATTTATAAAGTTCATGATCATATTTAAAACTATGTTGTATAGAACTATCAAGTCACAAATTAAACGTTGGTGGCAACAAGATTAGCTATGCAAAGTCTGTTAGGAATACTTTATTAATATCATAGTTTGGCTAGGTGATGAATAGCCTTTTTATTAGCATCTCCCAATATCATAAAATTTTCTTCATAATCTTGTTTACCATATCACAAGGATTATCAACATTTGCAACTATAATATTTATGCTATGACTAAATGGACAAATCATTAGTGAAGAACTAAAGCTTCTATGCATATAATACTTTGGGCATTAGTAATTCTCTCTATTTACGATGATGCACTTCGAGTGGGCATGAAGGACCCCTATGATCATTTGTTTTGACCACAAGGCTCTTAAAGAATGCTAAAGGTGAAAGTAAAAAAAAATGCATAAGGACCCTTAGATCACTAATGAGTCAAAGTGAAAGTACAAAAAGACATTTAGTACCACTAAAGGTAAAAGTAAAAAAGATAAATGAATAAAATATTATTATTTTGTTCTTTTAAGTTTTGGTCCACATCTAGGTGATTCAAGGCTATAAAAGAAGATAAATCCATTTCATTACACATACACACTTGCTCATCATACAAGTGCTCCAAGGAAGAATTTCGCTGGTCTTGAAGAGAAGAAAAATTTGTTGTGGTTATGCCCTAGCATGGAGGTTTTTAGATAGGGCACCCACTGTTGTTATAGTCAAACCTTAACCTAGGGTTTCACTCGCGGTGATCATTTGCAGTAGCCTCTTCTTTCTCTTCATGGGCTAGGGCATCACCCTACCTCTCACGGGAAACTCTTCCACCTCAAGGAAAGAGCTTTAGTTCACGGGAAACCCTATCAGACAACCCAAATATCTTCACAGGATACCCTTCCTTGTCTTTGGGAAGCGTCTATTTAGCTGCCAACACTTTCGAGCAGGATGCAAATATATCCGGGCAACTCCCTCCTTCACAGGAAGTCCATCCTCAGCCTCGGCCTCTTCGTAGTGCACTTGGGAAACTCCTCGGGAAGCTCTGATCCTTTACGGGAAACCTCCAGTTGGTTGCAACCAGTCTTGTGTAGCTCTAATAGTAGCTCGGGCAGCCTGATACAACTTCGAGCAACTTGGTGCAGCCTCAGGTAGACAGGTACATGAATCGAGCAGGAATTAGGGAAACTCCATATAGGTCTGGGCAGATAGGTATTGACTCGGATAGGAATTCGGACAGTCTTGGCAGGAAACAACATATCTATGCAGCAAGAAATTTATCTCGGGAAGCAGTTTTGAGATTTTGGGCAGCAAAAAGAAATTAGGGCAGGAAGCCGTAATTTGGATTTTTTTATCTGTAAAATTATCTTTCGTGGATTTTTGATATGTGGTTCAAGGCTATTAGGGTTTTAGAATTATTGGAGAAGATTCATCTCAGAATTCTGAGATGGAAGAAACACAAGTCATCTCATTTAAGAGATGAATTACTAATGCTTTTGGGGTTTTTGTCCTTAAAAAGGTTTCCCCGTGAAAAACTCTTGTGTTCAGTGTGTGTGATGTTTTGATGTATCTACTACAATTGTTTATTGTTATCTATCCTATAGTGTGCAATTATTTTAAGAATTCATGCTAATGCTAAAATTCAACAACAATAGACCCAAGTGGTAGCCACAAAACCATTCTCAGCAGTGGATGACAGATGTAAACAACCTTCAAAAGGACTGCGTTGAGTAGTAGGGAAAAAACTCAAGAGAGCGTCTGAGCACAAGAAGCAATGGAACCCTAGATGTCACCCAAATAAGACTATCGAAAACCCTAGATCAGTCGCACATAAAAACAGAGCTGAGTTACCTCTCCAAGATGCTCTCATAATGAAGGCTAGGTTCAAATTTATAGATTCTCAATGACCCCTAGAAGGTTCCACCTTCTATTTGGTCATTGATCCTTAGTGTTACTTTAATTAAGTCCAGACGTCATACAATTAGGAAGGTTGAGACATAAAACATATAACTTAATGTTAAGATGTCTTAGGAGAGGGTAACAAGGACATGACAAAGGGTCAAGTTAGCACACTTAAAAGGGTGGTACTAGCACATAGGACCAAGAAGGGAGGGGTCAACACAAGACTATGCCAACACAAGGCTAACCACAAGTCAACAAGAGGTGTCACAACAAGGTGGGAAGACAACCCCTCTAACCACAAGACAAGGTGGGAAGACAAACCTTCTAACCACAAGGAAGGGAAAATAAGATTTTATCTCTCTCTCTCTCTCTCTCAATGTATGTGGTCCACAATTGTTCCATATAGTAATTGGAAGTTTATCATCACTATATAAGGGGTTCATGATCACGTGGCTCCTTCTTGGCCAAGTGTTGGGAGTATAAGGGTTGGTGTAACCCTATACTTTTTCATTCTCCTTTGTCGATTTTAGGCCTTCGGGTTGCATGCAACTGTGTCTTGGCTGCCATGCTTAACCTACTGTGAAAAGAACGAGCTCTGCATCCTAGTTTGCAATATTGCATCTACCTTCTTCGTCCTCAAAACCTCTTCTTGCACTGTGAGTTTATCCTGGCAAGAGTTTGATGAGAGCCGTGACATTTAGCTTACGGCTTGAACTGTGTGTAGTTTTTAGTTCGCTCCTCCACGGCTTGCTTGTTGGGATTGTTTTAAGGTGTTACTTGCTTCTATTACAGTTTGGTTTTCATCATAGGGTTTCAAGAGTATGTTCTTATGCTTCGCATGGTGACAGCTTTGAGCTCTACCGTCCGCTTCCTACTTGGCCGTTGCTCACTTCTCCTTGCTGCTACTAGCAGTGGTTTGTGCACTCATTGGACCTGTCTCTATCACAAGAGAGATGAAGGGTTGGCCCTTTATTTTGCTGGTAGCGGTAGTCTTGTTCCTTGGTGGCTATATTACCTTCATTTCCAGGTATGAGAAAAGTTCTTTTTAACAGTTCTTAGATTTGTTCTTAACTTAGTTATGATATAATGCAACAATATTAATGCTATGGGTTCGTATCCTTGCAGGTGGCAGTTTACATCTTTCTTCGCAGCTGGTACAAATGCGTAGGGTCGGTTTCCTACTTACGGGTAAGCCCTGGTCAACCCATGTCAATCCATGCTTGATCAGTTCTTTAAGGAATAGTTTTGGTTGGTCGTGGTCTGCAAGTGACCCTTCGTGGTTTACTGTTTCTCGGTTTGCTTGTTTAGTTTTTACCAAACCCTTCCTTGTTAGCAGGGTTTTTCAGCTTATGCCGTGACTTGTAAATTTTTGTTTTACTAGTTTTGTGTATGGTTATGTAAAAATATTTGCGGCCTGTCAAGCCATTCTCTGTTAAAACTTTAAGTAAAGAGAGTTAACTATCCTGAGCTCGAACTCGGTTATTTTGATACTCTTACTGTAATTTGTGTACTAGGGTTCTTACCCTATTTCGACTATGTAAGGATATTTATATTGTGTTAAATTTATCTTTCATTAAAAATATTATTATAACCTCTTCTGTTATTCCTTTCTATTATAATGATTTGTTTATAAGCTTGGATATTCGAGCAAGGGTTAATCCTATTAGTGACCTGTGTATAATTAATTTCTTTAATTATTCTGTAGGTTTTAGTTCAATAATAGTGTGAAATTAATTGTTTGTTACAGGTGTATAGTTATTATGCTTTCAATGTTATCTCTCCCTGTCCTTACAGGACTGTAATAATATTTCATAGCTTGAAAGTTCAGAATACTAGATAAATCCAAATCCTTGGATTATTGCTTATCTGATTATTAATTACAATGTTATTACTATGATTTACAATGTTAATACTATAAATTATAATGTTAGTATTTTTAATGTTAATACTATAAATTATAATGTTAGTATTTATAATGTTAATACTATAAGGGTTTCGACCCTGTATTTTCTTTTATAATTAATTTTTGTTTGGTTTATTTAAATGAATTTGTTCATATATTGTTAGAGTTTTATCATTCAAGTTAGCATTATGATCTTAGGATCTTTTAACTGAGAGAATAACAAGCACACCAATAAAACATAAGCACATCACAAGAGACAAGAGACACAAAGAGTTTTCCTTGGGGAAACCATAAAGGAGAAAACCTCACAACTTCCTCTGAGATAGAATCATCACCAAAACAGTGAAAGCCCCAAAACAATAAGATGATATCCACACAGCAGCAGTCTCTCTCTCTTACATTGAGAGAGCTTCTCCTCTCTCACTCATGCGCCCCAATGAGTGAGTGTGAGTGTTGCAAGTGAGATAAATAGAGAGGCTCACTCTCTATTTATATTCTTTCGTTCACTTGAAGTGCACTCCAACATGTTGGCCTCACTTAACAATTACTTACTAGAGCCGACATCTCTAGGAGTGTCTAATAACCCTAGTGCCCCACCACTTGTGGGGACTTTATCTCCTCCGACCAATAGGAGGGTAACACAATGGTGGGGACTATTGCCCTGACTTACAATGACTCACCTAGGGTCAAATTCACTAGGATAGTCTAATAACCCAAGGGCCCCATAACTGTGGGGACTTTAACCCTTGACCAATAGGAGGGTTACCCACAATGACTTGACATGACTTTCAAATTATAGAAACTTCCTGAAATAAACATCAGGGTATGACATGACTCAAATACATTACAATACATCCCGGAATAAACATCGGGTTACAATACATAAGAAATACAAGTGAATACATTCCGAAGTTACAACTACATCAACACTCCCTCTTAACTAGGAAGGTATTCTCTCGACACAATTTATCAGCACACGTCTTCTTCTCTATATCATCTGGGTCATCATCAAGTCTTCGTCATCTTCAAGTCATCTTCATATTCAATTCATCTTCATTTGGATCTGGATCATCACCTGATCTGGATCATCATCACTGAATCTAGATCATCACTCGATCTAGATCGTCATCACTAGATCTAGATCATTACTCGATCTAGATCATCATCACTAGATCTAGATCATTACTCGATCTGGATCATCATCATTGGATCGGGATCATCATCACTGGATCTGGATCATCACTAGGCATCATCACTAGATCTGGATCATCACTTGATTTGGATCATCACTGGGCATCATCACTAGATCTGGATCATCACTCAATCTGGATCATCACTGCTGGATCATCTTCACTGGATCTAGATCATCACTCGATCTGGATCATCACTATTGCTATCTCATGATTCTTCTTGTCACAGGAAGTTCTACAAAGCCAGCCCTTTTTCATGCTGGTTGTAGGCCTAGCCTCCATGTAGGTCTTCTTAAGCACTTATATCTAACCTACTCGTCAGAAGGGCTCATCCAGCACTTATATATGACCTACTCATCAGAAGGGCATGTCTAGCACTTACATATGATCATATAGGAACCAATCCTATAGTCACATTAGAAAGGCCCAGCACTCACATTCACCATCATGATAGGACACACCTACTATCATCTATGAAAGGGCTTTAGCACTTACATCTGACCTACTTGTCAGAAGGGCACAGTACTCACATCCATCTAGGATGGAACACGTCTTGCTCACAATGATGGAAGAGTTATGCACTTCCATCTAGGCTGGAATCACATCCTGCTCACAATGATGAAAGAACTCTGTTCTTTCACCCAGGACGGAACCACATCCCTCTCACAATGATGGAAGATTTCCTCACTTTCATCCAGGCCAGAACCACATCCTGCTCACAATTATGGAAGAAATATGTTCTTCCACCCAGGCCAGAACCACATCCTTCTCACAATGATGAAAGACTCTCATCCAGGTGGGAACACATCCTACTCACAATGATGAAATATTTATGCACCTACATTCATCCAGGCGGGAACACATCCTGCTCACAATGATGGAAGGGCTTGCACTCACATCTGATCTTGTAGGAACCAATCCTACAGTCATATCAGAATGGCCCCCAGTCCTCCTCGACTGAGCTACCTGGTAACTGACCAGGTGCCTCCATTCTCCTAGAGAATGGAAGTTGCCCTTACATCTGACCTGCTCGTTGGAATGGCCAACACTCACATCTATCATGGAAGGAACTTAATCCTTTAGCCATGATAGAATGGTTCAACCCTTACATTTGATTAAGTGGGAACACATCCCTCTATCACATCAGAATGGCTACTCAATCCTAGACTGAGTGTTCCTGGTACCTCACTAGGCAGCTCCATTCAAAGAATGGCAATTGACCTTACATCTATCCTACTCGAAAAAATGGCCAGCACTCATATCTGACATGGAAGGAAGCAATCCTCTCACCATGAAAGAATGGCTCAGTCCTTATATCTGACCTACTCGTCAAAATGGCTATGGATCTCAGCACTCATATCTAACATGGAAGGAAGCAATCCTCTCACCATGTCAGAATGGCTCAGCCCTTACATCTGACCTGCTTGTCAGAATGGCTTTGGGACTCATCACTTTCCCTTGGAGGAAACCTCTATCTGGAGAACACCAAGCTTCTCCCTGAAGTACTCAAACTTCAGCCTAGCCAATGGATTTGTCAATACATCGGCTATCTGTTCCTTCGTCGCATCATACTGGAGCTTCACTGCTCTTCTTTGCACAATATCCCTGGTACTTGATCTCGATATGCTTCGACTTGTCATGGAACACTGGATTCTCTGACAACTTCATGCAACTCTAGTTGTCACAATGTATACAAGTAGCATCCAACTGGAGATCAAATATATCAGACAGTAGCTTTCGTAGCCATACTGCCTCATAACTAGCTAAACAAGCTACGACATACTCTGCTTCAGCTGTACTCAGTGCCACACAGGATTGCTTCCTGATAAACCAAGAGATCACACCTGATCCCATACTGAAGCAACACCTTGAAGTACTCTTCCTGTCGATGGCACTGTTTTCCCAATCTGAATCAACATAACCCTTTAGGTTAATCTTTTGATTCACATCGTACTTGAGCCCATAATCAATTGTACCCTTCAGGTACCTCAGAATATGCTTTGCAACAGTCAAGTGAAAATGTCTCGGATCTGTTAGAAACTGGCTCAAGGTGTTCATGGCAAAGCAAATATCTGGTCTTATGTTCGTCAGGTACATCAATGACCCCATCATCTGATGATACATCGTAGCATCAACTAACTCTGATGAAGCATCACTCAATAGCTTCAGGTTTGATGCCATGGGTGTGGTCATAGCCTTGTAGTCCATCATCCCAAACCTCTTCAGGATATCTACTACATACTTCCCTTGTCCAAGGAATATTCCATCTATACTCTGCCACACCTCCATACCTAGAAAGTAATGCATCATCCTCAGGTCCTTCCTTTTGAACTCAGCAGCAAGCTTTCTCTTTGTATCAGCAATCAACCCATGTGTACTTGTTATAGATAGATAATCTACATACAATAGAAGCATCACTGGGTTTCCATCCTCAACCTTGAAGCAAAGGTTGGAATTCACTTTACTCTTCAGTAAAGCCTAAATTCATCAGTAATCTTTCCATCCTGTCGTACCATGTCGATCCTCAGGATATTCTGTAGTCACTCCCTTTGAAGTGGAGCATCATACTCCCTCTGTCTTCCGTACTCTATGCACTAAAACATTCTGTACCGGAGTGACAAGTAGCTTCCTAAGCCACTAATATTTTATGTGACCATCTAGTGCATAGACTTGCATCTTCAACCTTGGAGCAAAGGTTGAGATCTTCATCAAGCTCATCATATATGTGTTTAAACTCTTACTGGTTGTAAATGTCTCTTCGTAGTCTAGGCCTTCTTTTTGTGAGAAGCCTCGTGCTACGAATCTTGCTTTGTATCCCACGATGTTTCCATCTACTGCATGATGGATCTACCAACTTCCCTTCACGTATTGATACTACATCCTAGACATCATCCTTCTTGAACTGGTCTTCCATTTCTACTTGGTTACTTCTTCATGGCTGGAAGGTTCAGTATCAATGATGTCGCTGTATTCGTCATATTATTCTTTGTCTTGAAATGTCGTCACTTGTTCTTCGGAACAAGTCTCATTCTTCTTTTGCTTGTAGGTGATAATGTATGTGGTCTTTCCTACAATTCAAATGCAATTGTATGGTTAGAAACATTTCATAAGGTATATTCATAATGAAATATTCTTATGCATAACTTATATGATAATGCAACTATTTTAGCCAATACAACATTCATCTATATCTCACAGAAACTTTTCTAGATGCCTTCCATCTCTACTAGGACAACATTGAGATTGTGCACTAATCCAATATGTCAACAAAGAGGTTTCATTCTAGATAAGTAGCAATGGAGAGTTGTATAGCACCATGAGCTACTTACCCATCATATGCATATTAGTAGTATACTATCGTTAATGCAAAAATTCTATCATGCATAATACATCAACTGAATATAAACAAATGCATAACAAAATAATATCATGAAATGACAATTGAATACTTATATTTATTTGTTTCATGGGTAGACTCCTTCTTGAGCCTTCAGCTTCATCATCTTCTTCATTCATAATAGCATCGTTTCTTATTCAAATGCTAGGATGGATAAGGGGTTCTTCAAGAGTTGAGTCCTTCGTATTCCTCATTGCTTGAGGGATCTTCTTTGGATGATGAGAGCTTGATCTTCAACTTCTTCCATCTTCCCTTCTCTTCGAGCTTCTTCTTCTTCTCAGAATCTACTGAAAGTAATTACTTCCTTCTGGAACACATTCTTCAAATGAATGAATCCCATGATCCTGGGAGACCATTCAAGGTGGCTGTCACCACTTCTGCATTCTTCACTTCTTCTTTCACCACTTCAAGTTGTTCTTTGATTTGAGAGACCCTTGTAAAGTATGACTGTATGGTCTCTGCATTCTGGATCTTCACTTCCTTCAACTGGTTTCTTAAGGTCATATTCTGATTTATGTTCTTCCCTTCAAATAGATTTTTCAAAGAATCAAACCTCATCAGTGTATTTAGGGAATACACTTGTGGTACAAGTTGATCCATGACTGAATCAACCATGATCTTCTTGGCCTTGACCAAGTTCTTGTGAAAAGCTTCTAGCCTCATCTCCCTCTGAAACTGGAACCTCCATACTCATGTAGGTGTCCAATCCATTTTCTTCAGAGAGATCAAATATTTCTATGCTTGGAAATTGTCAACTTCACCAAGCTTATCATCAAGCTGATGTGATAGATTACTTTGAAATGAGAACCTCAACTAAGAATAGTAATAGATTAGATCTTACCGATTAGAGGTGTCCGTCCTGGTTCCGGAGCTGGCTGATCTAGGGTTTGTCATAGAAACTCTAATTTTCAAAACTTGGAATATTTCAGATCTAATTGGATAGACAGATAGATCTCTTCAAATGGATCTATTTAATGTACTCCTTTTCTGAAAACAGTGGAGGGAAGCTCCCAGAACAGGAAGCCCTAGTTTTCCAATTTCTTCTGCGGAAATTCCTGTTACTGTTGCTGTGATATATCCGAAATTATTGCTCCTATGTGTCTGAAATTTCACACTGAGGTAAACTTGCATGTTACTGATCCAACAACATAGGATTCATCAGAATTTGTTTCACCATTTGGGATTTATGATCCTTTTCCCAATGTGACCTGTTACAGGACTGTTCAGAACAACGAAGTTGTACGGCATGCCACGTGTCACTGATTCATCTTATGAGTCTGATATTTGGACCACCGAAATCAAATTCCGTGCCATTTCTAGAAAATCTTCAGGAATTCCATTTGGACCTCTGTATCCCAATATATTTCAATTCTCCCCAGGTGTCCTGTTTAGGGATGAATTCTGGAAGAGGCTGGAACTCTAAGTTGTAGGGATCATATCTCCTAGAATAGAGAGAATTGGAGGCTTAATTTTGGACACAGTGTACATTAGGATTGGATATTTTGGACCTGCAATTTTCAGCTCTTGAGCCTTCTCCAATCGCGGAATATAGTGAATGTACCAAAACGTAGCAGTTTTAGTATTTAGGGTTTTTCTAGCTCGAGGTCAAACTAGGGTTTGAATTTCCTGGAGTTTCACCCAACCAAATTTCTTGATATAGGTCTCTAAAATTTGGTTTTGATGAGGAGAAAAATCCTATTCTGGGCTCACTCAAAAATTCTTCTTATGTAGAAAGCCCTAATTTTCGCATCGAAAACTGAAAATGCTCGGAATCGAATTCCGCTTCGACAGAAAGATGCGCCCTTCAATGGAGAGTCATCCTAGCATAATTTTACTGATGGATTGTGGAGAGAGACCCAAAAAGTAAGAATCCCTAGCTTCTATAGCTTCACAATTTCTTATTCTTAGGTTAGCTCTGATTCCATGTTAGAGTTTTATCATTCAAGCTAGCATTATGATCTTAGGATCTTTTAACTGAGAGAATAAGAAGCACAGCAATAAAACATAAGCACATCACAAGAGACAAGAGACACAAAGAGTTTTCCTCAGGGAAACCATAAAGGAGAAAACCATGTAACTTTCTTTGAGATAGAATCAACACCAAAACAATGAAAGCCCCAAAACAGTAAGATGATCTCCACACAGCAGTAGTCTCTCTCTCTTACACTGAGAGAGCTTCTCCTCTCTCACTCATGCACCCCAATGAGTGAGTGTGAGTGTTGCAAGTGAGATAAATAGAGAGGCTCACTCTCTATTTATATTCTTTCGTTCACTTGAAGTGCACTCCAACATGTCGGCCTCACTTAACAATTACTTACTAGAGCTGACATCTCTAGGAGTGTCTAATAACCCTAGTGCCCCACCACTTGTGGGGACTTTAGCTCCTCCGACCAATAGGAGGGTAACAAAATGGTGGGTACTATTGCCCTGACTTACAATGACTCACCTAGGGTCGACTTCACTAGGATAGTCTAATAACCCAAGGGCCCCATAACTATGGGGACTTTAACCCTTGACCAATAGGAGGGTTACCCACAATGACTTGACATGACTTTTTCATTATAGAAACTTCCCAGAATAAACATCGGTGTATGACATGACTGAAATACATTACAATACATCCTAGAATAAACATCAGGTTATAATACATAAGAAATACAAGTGAATAAATTCCGAAGTTACAATTACATCAACATATATAAATAATATTTAATAAATATTATTTACCATTGCATTCAATCTATTTTATGAGTACATAGATAGGATTTGTTATTATTTCCTTGTTACACTATTATAATTGTTGTTCTTAATTTATTTATAATAAGATCTATACTAGAATTACCCTACTTGAAATGTGAACATTTGTAGAAATAGTTAAGCAGTATGAACAATAAAATAACTCTGTAAAATGACTTGGTTCTTTCTTCATAGAAATAAATGAGTGTTTATCTAAGTTAAATATTTTACCTATGTGACAGGTTAGTAGTTTCATTTTACATAAATATAATTCTGAATAAGATAAATAACCTATTTACAATAATCAACTTGTTAAAAGAAATAAACCTGCTGTTTGTAAAGTATTATGAATACTTCTTTGCTAGCATTCTTAATACAATAGTCTGGTTTTTAAACAATAACTTAATTAGACAGAATAGTATCCTTTCCAGAAAACATCTATGTACAGAAATAAATTACTCCATTGTTCTCAAATACAAACTAACATTATTCAATCCAGATTTCTATCATAATTCATCTATTCTAAACACACTACCTGTGCTAGAGTACGGTTTGGTTTATTCCAGACGGGGAAAAACACAGGTAGGGTTATCTCATTCAAATACAGATTCAACATTCAAGAAATAAAAGATTATAAATTCTAATAGTTCACTACATAAGATGTAAATCATTCATTATTCATTCATTCTCAGAAATAAACTTTTAACACAGCAAATAAAAGACTGTAGAACCTGTTTTTAAAGCTGGATGACAACAGCGTTGGGAGGCTGTTCCTCCCTACCAACTCCTGGAGAGCGCTCAAACATCATCTTCTCAGGACCCCCGAGACTGTTCCTGGTCTCCTTGGCTGGGAATTGGTGGAGTAAGCAACAAAATACTAGTCCAATGACTCAGTACTAACTCTGCACTCAGCAGCAAGATCCTTCAGCTAAATAGCTGTACTAGATCATTCTCTGCAATTTACCCCTCAAACACCTTCCAAAAATTCCCTTCCCAATGAAATCCTTTGAAGTACATTCACCTAAATGATTCTCCTCTTGGAATGAGCAGCTTAAGCTCTCTTCAATGGGAATTTTTATTAAGATTGTCTAGGTCTTTTTGGGTTAGTTGTCATTCATTGAGCCACCTGCTCTGATCCCACTTTCTTGGGGGATCATGACCCCAAATGTAGGGAGGTTGCCACCTACAACATTGGAAGTGTTTGAGGATGCTGCCACTTGTCTATTTGCTCTCCACCTAGTCTCCTCCACCAACTTGACCAGTAAACACTCTTTTAACAACTCTCCCAAGCTGTTGTCTCCACATTTTATTTATTTATAATTAAAATATTCATAATTACATTCAACATCCTTGACTCTGTCGACTCATCAATTACAACTTTAGCATAAAATTTAACATAATGTCTTGGAATAAAATCAAACAAGATAATATTATTTTGCAAAATTGGGGCATGTGATAGATTCTATCTCTGAGGAACTTGCAGGGTTTTCTCCATTTATGGTTTCCCCAAGGAAAAACACTGTGTTCATTGTCTCTTGTGTTTGATTGCTGTACTTATTATTCTCTCAGTTAAAGATCCTAATAATGCTAGCTTAATGTTGAAAAAGTAACAAAATGGTGGAGCAATGGAAAAGATTTATTAACTATCAATCTAGAAATACAGTAGGTAGTATCTAAAATTCCGACCTTATTACAATCAAATACTATTTTTATAGGCCACAATTAAGCTAGGTAGGTGTGCCCCAGACCTAAGAAGGCATGCACACTGCCTTTTTTAAATTCTAGTAACCCGTTGATCTCTAGTATTCACTAATGGAACACTAGTACTAGTAGAAAAGTTATGTTGAGGTTTTCTTGCTTGCATTAAACCAGAGCATTGGCATGACTCTAGTTTTCCCCTTCGAAACATAAATTGGTTGACCTACTTGACTTCAGCACTGATCTGCATCTCACGCTTTAAACTATTACTTGACTAAGGTTCAGCTTTTCAGAACAACATGCAATTTGATCCACCTCCATAGTTGGACTATATTCAATATGAAGTATATAATGCTTGTTTGATAGCATGTTGATTAACCATTGTAATTGTTGTACGAATCAACATGCATACGCCTTCAATGCTGTCTCATGCACTCATAAATATACTGTGACTTTTTGTCCTAACCATTATGCAACTGTGTTTCCGCCTTTCACACACCTGGGTCATGTGGTAGAAATCTTCAAGCCACTCGGTGTGTCCTTGGGGGAAAGTCTAGAGTCAAGGCTGTCACCTTGTTCTTGACTCCTCCATTTAGGCTCAAATCCCAACGAAGCCAAGGGGGGTAGACCCTATTAAGTTACTAAGGCTAATTACTTAGTATGGTGATGTTAAACTGAATGAATTACTTAAGAGTTTGAAATTTAACCATAAACAACCATAGATGACAAGATACAAAATGAGCGCATGAAAGCACAATGCTGAGACACAATATATATATATAGCAAGAAAATAACCAGTGCCTTAAAATGAAGTCAAAAGATAATCAATGTACTTGCATGTGCTTGGAGTGAAAGTTTTGCGACTACCTCTTGGTACGTTTTAAGTTAATGTGAAATATGAGTTGATTAAAAATAGGCGAAGGGGGGGGGGACTCCAGATATACCCGAGAGTACTTGGAGTATGTCCAAAACTAAACCGTCATGGCTACCCACAAGGAATATGTGGGATAAATGGAGTATCTAGGGATATTTTTCATAACGCACCCATTAGGGTGTGACAGAGATCGGCGCCCCGAGGTCACTTTCAGGAGTTCCCGCTTCCTTTGGGTATTTTGCCATCGTAATGGTTTGATCTAGGTGTTGGATTTTCACCTGATGGTTTGTCAATTTGGGAAAGTGAATCCTAATTATTCTAGTCACTCAAATTATTTTGATACAGCTTGACTGATCAGAATAACTGCATCCAAGTACAGAGCATACACACCGGCGTCTTGTCAATTTTAGTAAATTTTGAGACAGGTGTTCTTGTTAAAAAAGAAAACCCTCCAGGAACCTCTTTCGATCCAAGTGGATCTCAATCAGGGAATCAAGGAGGGGTTAATTTTATAATAGCTGATGAAACAAATGATGAAAAGGAAAACACAGATACACAATTCCGGTTTTCTAATTAGTCCTACCACGCATCTCTTTCCCCTTTCGGGTCAATCAGGAAGTCGCGGGGTAAGTATTAAGATTACTTTGAAATCTCAAATATGGAATATGAAATCGATAATAAATCAAAGTATACTACCCTGCAGATTAGAACTATGCTAGATTGAAAAGAGATGAACAAAAAGTAAAAAATTGACACCGACGCAAATCCCCCCAGGGGGGATGGTGAATAGGCTCGAAAGAGCCTATTCGGAAGGACCTCTTATTTTTATTAGAAGTGATTTACAATATCAGAAAATTGAAATTGATGCACTTTGGTCCTTGTTATCTTGGATCCAAAGGCTTACAACAAGCTTGTAACAAGCTTGAATTAAAACACAACGGTGGGGGAAGCTTTCGGGAAGATCTAGTTCGTCCTAGAGTCAGAAATTTGGCAAAGTATCCTTCTCTTTTATGTTAAAACTGATAAAAAAATAGCAATCAATTAAAATCAAATGTGCCCAAACACACTTTAAAAGTGTTTTGGGTCACCACGCTAATTACCAAAAAAAAACTAAGTAAAAATTGTTAAACAGGGGTAATCTAATTTCTACAAAAAGGAACCAAGGAAAGAAATATTTCCTTGGGATCTTGGCTTGCTGTTTGGGAAGCCAATGAGATGTGCACTTTTATTTCATATTTTAAATCTTTGAAGAACAAAAAAGGAAGCTACCTTATGAGCAAGCTTTAGATTTATGCTTTAGCTACTTGCAAAAAAGGAATTTCCTACACCTAGATCTATCTTTATGAACTGATATTCTTTATGAAATTATAGATATAAGCAGAAAAAATATTTTAAAATAGATCTAACCATATATATTCAATTCTTGGAACTAGATCTGATCATAAGAGGAAGAGACAGGTAACCGGAAGATTGATTTTAAAAGAAAGGAGGAAGAGAAGGGAAAGACCCATTGTTGGATGGATCTACAATGGAAGCTTGTTAGTGGAATATAGAGGGGAAATGTATTCACAAAGATTTTGGATGTACAGTGGAGTCAAACTAGATCCACATCTCGTCCAATCCTTGCTACCTGAAAGCTAAACACACAATTTTGCATGAAACCTCATGAGATCTGGATATATATATGAAAAAAAGACAAGAATTACATGCAAATAAACTTATTATACATGTATAATCTAGATATTCTAACATATATGCTATGAGATATAAGAAAAACAAGTAACCTTACTTGCCCAACTATACTCCTATTGATTCAGCTAAATCGTTCAAGCCAGACAGGGTTCAGATGCAGAAATTGAGAGAAAAGATGGCAACATCAATAGCCGTAAGACAATGCTTAATCCACACACATGAGAGCATTACACCATTTGGCCTCCAAAGCTTCTTTATTCCAACAATAAAAATATTACAATAGTATTACAATAGCAATCCCTTCAATCCAACTCTAACTATCTTGGAAGAGGCAGCCTGAGCTTTATTTATACAAAAAAAGGAGATCCAGCCTAGGGGGGCACAAATCCCAAGGAGATAGACCACTGTAGCTGAAGGAGAGTCCATCAATGCCTGATCTGTGTCTAGCTAAGCTAGATCTAAGTCTCACTGAGTGCAACTGTCAATCAAGGGGATGATCTGACTGACACCTCAACTTGTTGACTGAAGCATCCACCAAATCTCATCCAGATGAGCCCAAATGTGTGGAGAAGAGAGGGAGGGAGAAATTATCCATAAAGGATGCTGAATTTCAACTTTGGATATTTCCAGATCACCTCCTTCAATCAAGGACTTGTTAGATTCAGTCAATCTGGTTCATATCCGACTGATTTCAATCAAATCGGTTGAGAATCCACTGATCTAGGATTTTGGATTTTCCCCATTATTCATCAATTTATTAATTAAAATAATCAATAATTGATTTTTTGGGGATTTCTGACCTGAGTGATGGAAAATCACTCAAAACTAGGAAAAAGTGGGTCCATGGGTTTACATGGTGCTCTTAGCTTGAAAATGAGCATCTACATGACTGAAACTGATTATTTGGCCCACTTTTATTACAAAACCAAATTTTCCAATTAAACTATTAAAAAATAGCCTAAGCTTTGGAAAAGTTAAATTTTAATAAAAAACAATGGAAAAATAAAAAATTTAAAAAAGTTGAAAAAACCTAGGGGGACTTAGACATGTTCATATGACTCGACCATGATGCCTAGCATGTTTATACATTGACACATAGACTCTAATAACCTCAATAGGCATAAATGCCAAGCCGACCACCCTAACTTTGGAGGTATGGAGTGAAAAACTCAGAAATTATCAGTCGTTTATTCAACAACCAATAATAAACAAGGGAAAAAAACACCCTGGGCTGATAAGATTGATAAATAAAGTCTAAGAGACCGAATCTTTTACAGACACTATCATGCTAGAACATTTATTACAATTCCCCCATGGGGTATGAACATGTGATATGTTACAACAAAGCTTCCCAGAAGTAAGACTGAAGGTCTTCTGAAGTCCAAACAAGTTATCCTTGTCCGGTTCACCAGGCTCACTTGATAAAAAACCACTGTGTATAACTTAGTTGGTAACAAACTGCACCTTGTCTTGTCCATTAATTGTCATGTTTTCACCACTATTTGGATGTTTGCAAAATCGTTTTATCGTTGCACTTCCCGTGACTGTGTTTAACTGTTAACATATATTTTAACATGTTAAACCATAATTATCACATCTATAAATATTGGCCGAATTTCATATTTCAATGAACATACCATCCACTTGTCTTCTACCTAACAACTACTGCTATTGTTTGCACTTCATGTATTGACCAAAGTTTAAGCACACATTAAAGAAAGAAAACAAATGTGGATTAACAAACTAGCTTTATTAACTGCCAATATGGAAATAAAATAAGCAATCTCTGAGATTTCATCTCTTTACAATGAGACTATAACATTATTTTATAGGCTTCCATTTACTTAGGTCAATGCGACCTAGGTATGAATGCACATGCATTGCATCAAGACAACTTGTTTAGTTACTGTATTATGGAAACCATTCCCCTATTGTTGTTTAAATATAATTATGCATGGATCTGAAGTCAAATTGTAAGAGTTCACTCTCCCTTTTAGTAGTTGTATTTTCCTGTTTGAATGAGACTTCATTAATTCCTACTTAACTGCTAAGTATGCCATGTTGAGATTGTTGATTTGTGCAACAAATTGCCTCCTCTTCTCTAAGAACAATAATATGAAGCAGTGCTTAATAGTTTCCTTTAGTAGATGCACCCTAGTTGACTGTTGTTGATACACAACATGTAACCTATCCTCTAACTGTGCCTTTGTATGTAAGATAATTCCATATAACCAGAACACAAATCTGCTATTTTTTAAAGAATAGAACAGAAATTTAAGTTTCACCTTCTTGCATGCATAACAATTTCAGATCATCACCCCAAGGTGTGCCTTGCTTCTATGAGTGTGTAACAACTACTTGAGTCATAACAAGTGCAGTTTCCTAGTGTGAATGTCAACCTCAAGATAAACCAACCTTCATTTATTGTTCCCTAAACTAGCACACCAGTTCTCCTTGGCTACATCCCTTTACATGGAGAACTTAAAATAACAACCAAAGGTGCAACCTCTCAAGAATAGCAACTAACCGCCAGACAGAATCGATGATGCATTCATCCTTGTCACATGTAAGTGTTGTTAATCCTGAGTTCAAATTGAGTCTAAGATAATGTTGAAGTCCATGTCGAGTTAACTAATTTGTTTGTGTGCATTTAACTAAAGTTTTATTATTTTATCTGAAGTGGAATAGCACGTGGTTACTAAGCAAGTGTGCCTTTTCTAACATGTAGAGATACGCTTGTATGTTTCTCCTTTGTTGGAATCCAATTTCAATGACCTCAACTTAGATCTTTCCCCCAGCCTAGAGTTCTGTAATAAAAAGTATCAGAGGGACATAATAAAAAATGATGTAACATACAAACTAATTGAGAATTGATTTAAATAAATGGAATCAGAGAAATTAGATCAGTTATTTCTATAACATATCTTACCATCAATTATGCAGGAAAAACATAGCATACTCAAATCCTTGTGAGCTTCCTCAATGCTCCTGCGGTCATTACATAACCTCTGAGAACTTATTCTGAGTCATGGCGGGAATTTTCTTGAAACAGTGCAAATCTCACTGGGAAGCACTTTTGACAATTTAGTATTTACTTCCTCAGCTTCTTCCAAGACAAACTGGAGACATGGTTAGATAGAAAAAATACCATGCTATAGTTTGATCATCTTGTGCGGGCATTTCCTTCCACATAAAATTTATGGTGGGCATTTAAAAATGGCTTTTCATCACTGTTTTTCAATTCTAAGACAGTTTTGACAAACTCTGGTTTTTTACTGTACCAGGAGGCGTTTTGGCAAGTTGATATCTTTTTCCTCAAGGACTCTTTGAGAGATATTAATCCATGGATGGATGTGTTGGGCTAAGGGTAGACTCGGTTTCTTATGATTTTATCTTCACACCAACAAAGAGACCCACAGTGTTGGACCTTTCGGCAACAACCTGCGAACATGTTGCAGTCTCACCTAAAACAGCTATGGGGTGCCGCAGAATCAGGTTTCTGTAGGCGAAAGAGGGATATTACTGTACCTTTATCCTTAATAAAGAATAATCATACAATACAGAGCTTCGATATTCACTTAAATAGCTTCACAGTTTAGATAAAAGGACAGTTTCTTGCTTAACCCTTAACTAGGAATTCACAACGAAGTTAATACTTAGCAATCTATCTTACTTTATCATTCATCTACTTATCAAATGCATAAAACATAACAGCACAAAAACTAAAAGGAACCACCACAACACAAGATATACGTGGTTCACCCCCAGTGTAGGGGCTACGTCCACAGAACTACGTTTTATATTCAACAATTTACAAACACACAGTTCTGATCTGCGCACTTAGCTGCAGATCTTCTCAACGACAAAAAACTGCGCACTTAGCTACAGAACCTTTCTTCCAAAACCCTTTGCGCACTCAGCTACAGAGGTCATCCACGCACTCAGCTGGGACTTAGCCTTAAACCCAAAAATAGACCTTAGCTTCTTCGCATTAAATTGTCATCATACACAAAAACCTACTTGACTCCTTTATATAAGTGCCTATTTATACAAGTGCACTATTACAATACCATGGGATTAAACCATGGGCTTAAACCATGGGTTATTTACAAAAAGAGGGGCTTCGACCCAACCTTGAAACCCCTAAGACTATTTTGGACTGCAACTCCGCTTACAAGCTTCGCACCAAAACCGCAGAGTTGCCAAAATTAAGGACCTTCAAGGTCCGAGCCCCAACAAGCCCCTAAGACTCACCAGTGTCCCGTCTCGGGACACTCTACAGCTTTTTTGGTGTAAGAATCTTGTTGGCAAAGATAGTAAATTGCTTGTTGAGGCTGCGCATGATATCTTCGGCTGCTTGCTCCTTCTCTAATATCTCCTGCAATGTTGCTGCAGATGCTTCGTTGGCCTTTTCCTGTGCAAACGCATCATACTCCTTCAAAACTTTGAGCTGGTTGTCCGCAACAGTGCTCAACTCTAAGGCCTCGTTAATAAGGGGCTGCACAGAGTTCACCAATAGTGTTTCTTTCCTTCTGCAAGACTCAATTTCTTGCTGGAGCTCATTGCTATGCTTCACCTTAAGCATCTTCTACATAGGAGGCAATGTCTTAATTTATGCCTTTACTGCATCCAGCTCTGTCTGTCGTTGCTTGATGGTTCCTTGCAACTTTTCGACTTCTGGGTTGTCCTGCAAGTTTTCCCAGGCCTCGACACTTCTGTCCAGCAGCTTTGATGCACTACTCACAAGATCTGAGATCTTCATTGCTGAGGCTTGAATATCTCTGCGACACTATTCCCTGACCTCTGGTGGACTCTCAGGAATGAGGCGAAGCTGAAGCTCCGCAATCTGGGCCTCATGTTCTGTTTTCAGCATCTCTATCTAGCTTCGAGACTATTGTGCATAGTATTTCAGCTTGACTATTCTTTTCTCTGGTTCTTCTTCAGCCTGCATGTCGAAGTCAGGGAGACTTCGACACACCTCATCCAATACTTGCGCCAGTGCAGCCTGCTTGCTTTCTGCTTCCCTCTTTTTCTGTTCAGCTTCTTCCAACTGTGCTATGAGGCTCTCACTCTGCTTCGTGGTATTTTCCAACTGCATGTGTGAGTAGCTTTCGCGTTCTTGGATCTCGTTCATGATTGCCAATTGACAAAGATGCAGCTCCGACATAGACAACTTGGCGTAGTCTATCTCAACTGTCATACTCATCTGTGATCAAGATACTGCGTCAGTTATTATGAGGGATGCACTTGGTACTTGTCCTCTGTTGTTTCTGGTGGGCCATTGTCAAGTTCTGTAATTCGCTGTGCTACGCCAGCGAGTGCGTCAAGATGTGTAGCTGCAAATTCTACCCACTTGCTGGATAATACTTCTGGGGAATTTGTCAGAGCTTGATCAAGCTCTTCAATTGTCAAAGCAAGCTCTTCAATGATATTCTTTCCCTTCGACGCCTTAGCTTTCTTTCTGGGTGAAGGCTTCGTAACTTCCTCCACTTCTGGAGACTTGCACTTATCTGGGCGATTAGGGTCAGAAATTGTATTTACTGATTCTTCTTCTTCTTCATCAGCTCCATCATCGCCACCATGGTCATCTCCGCTCTGCTGCGACTCATCTTGTTCTTTTCTCTATTCTGGTGGGTCACTCTGCGACGGCTGACTAGGACCTGCACCCACATCTGTCACACGGGGGACTGGTATGTTGGGCCTTGTTCCGACGTCCTTCATCCATTCAACCGGCCACTGCTGGACTACTGCGATGATGTCTTCCTGGGTCACCACGTATGGCAACTTCCAACATTCATGTTTATCATCTGCGTGGGCTTGGATGAAGACATTGTGCATGTCATCCTTGAAGTTGGCCACTCCAGTGTACTGAGAAAATAGCTCATTACTGAGCCGTGACATTTTCAGGATCTCATATGAAATATTCAATGCATAAAAGGTGAACACACAGTTCATCATCTATCGCAAGGCCTTATCCTGTGAAACCCAAAGAGATGCATACCTTGCTGCACCAGGAATCTCCGGAGGCACATCAACAAACTCTGCCTCGGTAGTCTCTCTCCATCCTACCAGTGCAATAAGCACTAACAACCATGAGTAATGAAAGGGTCTACCTTTCTCCTGCACATTGTGGACATATTCAAGGAATTCCCTAGCAATGTACTCTGCCCATTTGTAACTGTAGCCTTCGTCACAGTTCGCAGCAATACTGATAATCGAAGCAGGTACTTCATTCGGTCTGCACTTTCACATTAATTTGCATGCTAGGAGCTCTGAGGCAAAGCGAATGTTTTGGTGCCGAATTGTCGAGGTTTGATACCCTCGTTTTATTTTGTATGGATGAAGCAGTCCTTCATGTGCTGCGCCAGCTTCGTATCCTTGTGTTTTTCGACAAACTCAATCCCAGGATCAGGCCCTTCCTTCGGCAAGCTTATAATCCTATGAATCAGTTCTCCATCAATAGCTATTTTCTGGCTTCCTATCCATAGGTGCCCATCATGCACCAACGCCAATAGCTGCTTGACCACCACGGTAACCTGCGTGCTACGATCGAAGTGGGGGACATTTAGCATCTTCAACAAGCCAGCAGCCCACTGTTTCACTTCCAGTAGCGTCGTACCGGCCTCTGGATAATGGACAGAGTGCAAGCATTTCCCAGGTGTGAACTGCAGAAATTTCTCACGATCATTCGTATCGTGGTATGCGTACTTGAGCCGGTCTATTTTTCCTATCATCGTTCCGACCAACTTCACACCCTGTGGCAGCGAAGGGGTGCGTAACGTGAACTTGGATTTCCGCCGAGGTGGCTGAACTCCTGGTCGAACAGGTGGAAGATATGGTGGTCAGTATGATGCAACGTTCTCATCCTCACCGAAGTCTTCAAAACCTTCAGGTGGGATCTCTGTGGAACCAACAGGATTCATCTCGGGACCCTTTGGTGTCTTTCCTGATGGCTTGTGTCTTTCTTCGTTCCGCTTAGAGCGAACTTTTGCCTTAAATTTCTTTTGGGTTGATCGTATCTGCATTGGCTGATTCGGCACTAGGGGAGTTTCTTTGTGAGGTGCAGATGCAGGTGGATTGCTCATAAGGTTCTGCAGACCCCTCTGTCTGAATTCTCTCAACAATTCCTGGACTTCGCGATCAGCTGACATGGACTCAACTCAATAAAATGCGTAATGCAAAATTCGTAGGCATGGGTGTCTTCTTATAGAATCCAACGACCAAATCTGCCATAACTGTGCATTAAAGACACCAAATCTGACCGAAAGACGGTAGATCTTGTCCAAACGGGGCTAGATTTCCCAAAATCTCATCATTACAGGCAGTTAATGCAGTTAACGTACCAGTGCCGCCAAACCTAATTTTTTCCAATGGTCTCATTTTAAGCTTCGACACACCTTTCTTTTTCAGTACAACCACTAAATTCAGCTTCACCACAATAAGGACCTTCGACACAATAAGGACCTTCAACACATACTGACACAAGCTTCGACACTTCTTAAGTTTTCCCACAATATTCCCAAGCTCTCTGAGAACAGCTTTATTATAGTCTAGTACCCAATTTCAACTGTTCTTGGTACTTAGACTCTTCTTCTTGCTATTACTTTGGGTCAGGGGGGTACATGCCCATCCCTGTACTTCTTTAATCTACTTCCATTCACCATGGAGGGCAAAATTTCTCCATTCAATTTAGCTAACTGAACTGCACCACCATCGGTAACTTTCTGAACTATGTATGGTCCTTTCCAATGTGTCTTGAACTTTCCTGGGAACTTCATGAATTTACTGTCGTACAAGAGCACAAGATCACCATTTTGAAAGTGCTTCTTCTTAATGTGTCTATCATGCCATGCTTTTTCTCTAGCTTTCTGCACTTGCTGCTGGAAACCTACAATGAATCTGTCTTCTTCTAGTTCCAGTATCCTCGCCAGCCTTTCATTCAACATAGCTAGATCATCCATCTCTGTGAAGGCAGATATTCTGAGGCTAGGAACAATGTACTCCATGGGCATAATTGCTTATTGTCCATATACTAGCCTAAAAGGTGTGTGGCCAGTCAAATTCTTGCAAGTGGTTCTATAAGCCCATAATACTGTTGGAATTCTAAGATCCCACTCATTTCTGTTAACATTGCAAACCTTCGTTAGAGCGTGCTCAAGAATCTTGTTAAAGGCTTCGACAGTTCCATTTGGTTAAGGATGGTAGGCAATACTCTTCTGATGATATACTTGAAATTCTTCGGTCCATGCTTCAATAGTCTTATTCAGAAAATGTGATCCTGGATCACTGATAAGAATTCTAGGACATCCAAACCTCGACAAGATATTATTGAATATGAACTTCGCAGCTGTAGCAACGCTACAGTCCTTGACTAGTTGATCTTCGGCCCAACGAGTAAGGTAATCAGTTGCTGTAATAATGTATCTTTCTCCAGATTTCTTTGCAGGGGGATTGATTGGTCCAACAAAATCAATAGCACACTTGTCAAATGCTTGTAAAGTTACCTGTGGAACCGGAGGCATCTTATCCCTCCTTGATGGTTTTCCTATCCTATGACAGATATCGCAGCTGTGGCAATACTCTCTTGCATCCTTATGAATCATAGGCCACCACAATCTAGCTGTCAGAGTATTATGTGCCGTAGATTTTCCTGCATAATGGCCTCCTGCTGCTCTAGAATGTGCCTCAGCCAAAATCAATGGCTTTTTATGCTCCAAGACACATCTGTGCAGTATTTCATCTGGTCCCATCTTATATAGTTGTCCTGCTATCAAGGTAAAGTCACCTGCTCTAACCACCAGCTGCTTCTTCTGCTGTGTTGTCATCTCAGAGGGTGTAAAACCTGTAGACAAGTACTAAACAATATCCTGAAAATAGTCATCAGCCATCTGGATGGAAAACAACTGGGCATCATGAAGACCTTCATCCAAACTAGTGGGATCTTCTCCTGACTCAAGCCTCGACAAGTGGTCAGGTCCCAGGTTAAGTCTTCCTGGCTTAACTATGATCTCAAAGTCATACTCCTGAAACAAAATCAGCCATCTGCATATCCTTCCACCTAACACAGGATTGTTAACCAAATACTTCAAAGCAGAATGGTCAGCGAACATCTTAAAATGAGATCCTAACAGATAATGTTGAAACTTCTGTAAGGCATAAACCATAGCTAGACCTTCTCGTTCTGTTGTAGTATAATTATTTTCTGTTGTGGACAATTTTCTACTTGCAAGAGAAATAGGGTGATCAATATTACCTTCACTTGACTGAGCCAATACTACACCTAAAGAAATGGAAGATGCATCGACATGAACATGAAACACCTTACTCCAGTCAGGGAATACTAAGATAAGGGCAGTTACCATCTTTTCTTTCAAAATATCCAAGCTTTACTGACATTCAGGTGTCCACTCAAACTTAATATCTTTCTTCAATTTCTTTTCCATAGGGGCTGCAATCTGAGCATATCCTTTAATGAATTTCCTGTAATATCCAGTATGACCAAGCGTAGTGTGAAGTTGCTTAACATACTTTGGAGGTGGAAAGTTCACAATAATGGCTATCTTCGTAGGATCCACC
The DNA here is from genome assembly GCA_001517045.1 of Pseudotsuga menziesii. Lineage (NCBI taxonomy): Eukaryota > Viridiplantae > Streptophyta > Pinopsida > Pinales > Pinaceae > Pseudotsuga > Pseudotsuga menziesii. Next base: position 113,973 of record LPNX010659645.1, on the reverse strand, counting down.
ATCAATCCTTGCTTGCATACAATGTGACCTAGTAGAATTCCAAAAGGTGCACAAAAGATACACTTCTTTAGGTTCAATGAAATATGATGCTGTCTACACTTGTCTAGCATAAGTCTTAAACTGGCTATATGATCTTTCAATAAACCAAAGATAGTTCAATCATCAAAGTAAACTTAAAAGAACTTATGAATAAATTCCTTAAATGCAGATATGACTACTTTGGAAAACATAGCAGGTGCATTCTTCAATCCAAAGGGCATAACAGTATACTGAAAAGATCCCATTTCTGTAGTGAAGGTTGTTTTATGTCGATCCTCTAGAGCAATTTTGATCTGATGGTAACCTGAAAATCCATCAGTGAAAGAATACACTTCTTGACCTCCGATATTGTCTAAAAATTCATTTGTAAAGGGAGTAGGAAAAGGATCATGTAAATAGGCATCATTTAGCTTCCTCAGATCAACACAGATTCTGATTTCTCCCTTGGTCTTCTTTTCTTGTACCACCATAGGGCTGACCCATTCGAACTCTTTGACAGGCTCAATGATTCTTGCAGTGAGCATCTTATCTAGCTCCATCCCAACTTTTTCTTTATACTTAGGATTTAGCCTATAAGGGTGCTGCTTCACAGGCTTCGCATTAGCTTTCAAAGGGATTTTTATCACTCCTATATCACCAAGGATACCTTTCATTTGTGAGAACTTCGTTGGAAATAAGTCCTGATACTCATGGCGGAGTTCAGTCACTTTCCTCACCATTTCTTCGTCCCAATAATCGCCAATGGTAGCATACTTAGGCATTTCTTCTGATCCAATGTTTACTTTCCTTGTTTTCAAGGGCTGAGTTGCTTCAGGTGATTCGACTGCTGGTCCATGTACTTTGCAATGTCCTTCTGAATCAGGAATATTAATGTTGCGAGGGTCATTGTCTTCATCAATGGCGAGGTTATAACATTCTACTGCATTAGCTTCTTGTTCCTTCCAATCAGTTTGGTATTCGACTATTTCTTTATCATCAAAAACCTTAGTATGGATCAACCTAACAACCACGTCCAAAGCAGGGAAAACCTCATTAATAGAAAATGTGAGCACAAAACTATCAACAAGGCTAACCCAACTTACAGTACCATGACGAAGCTCCACCTCTGCATACTAGTTCTTTGCTACAGGTTCTAGAGTGTGTACAAACCTATGTACCCATTCTTCACAAGGTACATGCTTCCATGCTTCATAACACTGCTCCAAATGTTCCTAAGGGCTAGTCTTACCATAAAATCTGCTTCATACCTCCTGAGGTTGATCCATGAATCTCAGGAGAAGAAACTTTTGACAAGCTCTCCAACTATGAATATACTTTTTATGACCATTCCACCATCTGGCAGCTGCGGCTCTGAATACTGAATCTAGAGTCTCCATTTTCTGTGAATCTGGTACTTGTTCTGAGAATTGTAAAATAAAATATTCTGGGTCTATAAAGCCATCAAAAGTAGGTAAGATCTTTGTCTGTGAGCCAACCCATCTGATAGACTTGGTAATTCTTGCACATCGATGTCCATGTAGCTCATAAAGTCTATTCTGCCAATTCTCTAGGCCTTCATCTGAATCAGTCATGCAAGAACTGTCACACTGCCAATCCATTATACCTTCAGTAGTAGGGTTAACATAGTCTTCTTCTTTAGCTATGATGTTGTAAATATGATCCAAAACATCCTGATCTTCATCTCTAACTGGATCTGTATACCTTTCTCCTTGAGAAGGGTCCAACGGTACTATGACTCTCAAGCCTTTTCCTTCAAAAGTCATCTATCTGTTCTTAAGGTTGATTACTGCATAATTTTCTATTGCCCATTCAATTCCTAGCAAGGCTGGATAGGGGTTGCTATCATCAATTATTTCAATCACTTCAAAATATGCTAAGGTACTGACTCCATCAATGTCCACTGGTACACTAGGGAATCTTCCCAAGGGCATAATCTTCTGCTGATTGGCTAATCTCAGCTGTATAGGGGACCATTCAAGTGTAGGTTTTCCTATTTGTTCCCATGTTTGCTTAGTTAGGATATTCACTTCTGATCCTAGGTCTAAAATGATATCAGTCATGTCATAATCTCCTATTTGAGCATGCAATCTCATTTCTCTTCCAGTCCTTCTAACTCTATTAACAGTTTTTCCTTTATCAGAGGTTCGCTGAGGTTCGCAAGACTGAATAAATTTCTGTAACTCATTCAAAGCATTCTGATTTCTTAATAGATTCATACATTTCTGTAAAAATGATGTCAGTGTACTTACTTGATCCGGCAAAGCTTCTTGAAACTGTAACTATTGTTGATGCTGTTGCGTAGTTGCTATTGATGTTCTTGGATCAACAAAGTATTTTTTAGCTTCCATAAATGTTCCTTTTTATCTTCCAACATCGAAGGCTGGAATTTTCTCTGGGGTCTTACGGACCCAAGCCTCATCAGGCCGCTTCCCCTTATTCTACAGTTGCGTCGTAGCTCCACTTCTTGTAACAAAGTTAACGGCTGGGACAGGTCTTTTCTCTACAGCAATCCTATGAAGATTCTGAGTGGGAGTGCCATTTCTTTCTTGTATCTTGGCTATCAACTGTGGGCATTGCTCAATCACATGATCGACTACTCTGCAATATCGACATGTCGTAGTTGGGTTTTGACAGTCTCTAGCTACATGTCCTACCTGATTACAGTTATAGCAAATAACCTGGCCTCAACCTCTTCCAGGCATACCACCACGACCACGACCTCTGAAATTACCTTGACCTGATGTACTACCATGGTAACCATATCCATAGTTGCTTTGTGCATTGGGTTGTACCCTATAAGCATCATAGGTTCGCTCTCTCATGAGGTCAAAGCTGCGACATTCGTCTTCGTTGTGTCCAACTGACTTACCGAACTTGCAGTAGGGATTCTTAGGTACTTGAACATATCTCTGTAGCAGATAGCAATCTTCAGGTCGATGCTGGCCAGTTGTTCTACAGATCTCATAATATAAGACAGTAGGGTTAAACGGGTTCGGTGCACTAGTATTCAAATAATTTCTTAATGCAGGACATTGTTCTTTGTCATGGCCTTCTGTCTTACATCGTGTACACCAAACCTCTTCTCGAATAGATTTCCCTTTTTTCATGTTGCGAAGCTCCAAAGCCATTTCTGCTAACTATGCTTGTATTTGGGCTATTCCAGAACTATCTCTAACAGGATCTATTTCAAGTTTCATAGCAATTTCCAACGCCTCTTGCTGATCAGCAACCTTCTGTTGCATAAGTGGAGTCCTGATATGAGGTAATAGTGCTGCAATGAACCATTCTTTATGCTGTTCTGGTCCAATAGTGAATCTAACTTGATCCAACAAAACCTTGAACCTCTGATCAAAGTCTCAAACTGATTCACCTCGCTTCTGCTGAATTTATTTTAGTTTAGTTATACACCGTGACTCTGATTTAGGCTTCTTGAATTCTTTGATCATTGATTTTTTAATATCAGCCAAGGCATAGTTCTGAGTACTGGAAAACTTCATAAACCAGGTCAAAGCTTGGTCTCTGAAAGAGGTGACCAGTTGCGCTCTTCTTGTATTTTGTTCCATAATATTCTTAGCAGTCCAAATAGCTTCGCATAGGAACCAAAACCGCTCTGGATCCTCTGATCCAGTTCCTCTAAAGACTGGGAGCTTGATATCATCATTTACATGGGCCATAGTGGATCGAGGGGGGGGAGGAGGGGGAGGAGGAGGGGGAAGACTGGTAACAGGAGGAAGGGAAATTTCTGAGGTAGACTGACCTGCGACAGGACTACTCGGGCTAGGGTTACTTTCGGACTGCGAAGGGTTCTCAGGGATAACAGATCTGCGTTGTGGAGTTATAGGAGGGTTTCTAACAAAAGGGGTTTCTTCAGATTCAGAATATTTTTGGATTAATGAGGTATAATCGGTATTCTGGCCTAGGGTATAGGATCCAAGAGTTCTCTTGTATCTTTTACTGTTGTGAAGCAAAACCACTTTGCTCATCGAAGTCACTTTTGCTTTCAAACATAGGTTAGTAGCAATAAATATAGAAATTTGATTGGATAAGCAATATGCCTTTCTTAGCCAAGAGAATTTTAATTTTCAGACTTAATGAATTCAGGTACTTACCCCTTGGTTCTTTGAGAAACTATCTTTCTGCTTCGCTGAAAGAAGTATGTGTGTCGATGGCGAACTCCGTCACAAATACTTCAAGGGTTCGCATTATCCAGAAGTCAACAGCTCTTGATATCGCGTTGTTCACACTTTTCAATAGCTTAATTCTTTCTGGGGTCCAGGCATGAGACTGATCTTCTTTGAAGTTTGTCTTTCTTTCTGTCAACCTAGATAACCACTGGTGCAATTCTATGTGGATACTAGCAAAGAAAATTTCATAAATATCAGTAAAAACGTACTTTTGCAAGAAGTCGTCTGAGCTACAACGAGGGTCCTTATTGTCTTGTTCAGTAAATTTTAGATAAGTATCTCCTACCCAGTCACTGATTTCTTTTACTAAGGGCCTCCAAAACATATCCCTCCATGTGTGACGTAGATCCCTCTTGAAGCAGATACTGGTTCAACCGGCAACGAAACCAATTTGTTGGGCTAAGGGTAGACCCGGGTTCTTATGCTTTTATCTTCGCACCAACAAATAGACCCACAGTGTTGGCCCTTTCGGCAACAACCTGCGAACAGGTTGCAGTCTCACCCGAAACAACTATGGGGTGCTGCAGAATCAAATTTCTGTAGGCGAAAGAGGGATATTACTGTACCTTTAGCCTTAACAAAGAATAATCATACAATACAGAGCTTCGATATTCACTTAAATAGCTTTGCAGTTTAGATAAAAGGACAATTTCTTGCTTAACCCTTAACTAGGAATTCACAACGAAGTTAATACTTAGCAATCTATCTTACTTTATCATTCATCTACTTATCAAATGCATAAAACATAATAGCACAAAAAATAAAAGGAACCACCACAACACAATATATACGTGGTTCACCCCCAGTGTAGGGGCTACGTCCACAGAACTGCGTTTTATATTCAACAATTTACAAATACACAGTTCTGATCTGCGCACTTAGCTGCAGATCTTCTCAACGACCAAAAACTGCGCACTTAGCTGCAGAACCTTTCTTCCAAAACCCTCTACGCACTCAGCTACAGAGGTCTTCCACGCACTCAGCTGGGACTTAGCCTTAACCCCAAAAATAGACCTTAGCTTCTTTGCATTAAATTGTCATCATACACAAAAACCTACTTGACTCCTTTACATAAGTGCCTATTTATACAAGTGCACTATTACAATACCATGGGATTAAACCATGGGCTTAAAAAACATGGGCTTAAACCATGGGTTATTTACAAAAAGAGGGGCTTCGACCCAACCCCGAAACCCCTAAGACTATTTTGGACCTCAACTCCGCTTACAAGCTTTGCACCAAAACCGCAGAGTTGCCAAAATTAAGGACCTTCAAGGTTCGAGGCCCAACAGGATGAAACATAAAACATAATATATCCCCATGTCTTCAAAACAATTTAATATTTCTCCCACAGGAAATGGCGGGCATTTTTCTGGAGCCATTTTTTCTTATTTTCATACAAAAAGGCAGTAAAACTGGTTTTAACCCTGTTTTGGAAATTATGTATTTTTCTCCTCACACATTTCTAAAACAATCTGAAACTATGGTCATGTGAAACTATCATCCAGCTTCAACGTTATTCTTTCATTTTATTTTTATCACCTTCCTAGAGAAAATGGCAGGCATTTCCTTGAGGCACTTTATGCAGTTTTGCTAGTATAAAAATAGTGCAAAACAGACTGAAACCTTGCTTTTGTCGGCCTATAACGTTTTCCTCAGACACGATCAATGAAAAATGAGACCATTTTTGGGTATAACACTAAAAATACTTCGGGATGACCATGAGGGGCGGGCATTTTCATTCTCCTACAAATTATGGCGGGCATTTCTATATGGCAGTTTTTACTAAATTTCCTATACTTGGTCATTTTCCAGTTTTGCACAAAATTGTCATAACTTACCAGAATGATGTCAAATTGCAGCCATGACTACCTGATGACTCCAGGACACCATCACAAGTGTTTCAAGCCTCATCACACATGCGACATCATCACATATGCCATGTCATTGCTTCCTTTGACTTCCTTTGACTTTCTTTGACTTTTACTGAGTTTTGCCCTGCCATAATGTCTTGGTTAGTCCTTGGTCATTACGGAACTCTTCTTGACATCAATGACAACTCTTGCCAACCTATATTTCCAACATCATATAGGTTTGAATTGTTTGATTACTTCTTTTAATCTTTTATGTTCCTATGTGGAATTTTATTGGTAGCATAGAGAATCTTATTCAAATTTCACCTATTATAGATGGTGTTGTACCAAGAGCTAAGATGAACAAGCAGCGTTCCCGTCGTTTAAGGGAAGCCAAAGATGTAGCTGATTTGGTGAGTGTTAGGAAAAATGGTAATAGTATTCAAAAGAGAAGATGTTTAGAAGCACAACAAAACATACTTTCAAGCCGAGAATGAGGTTTAATGTTTTTTCATGCACTTGTTAGGCGGCTGAAGAGGAAAGATTAAGAAAACAGTTGAGGAAGAAGGTTGGGTTTTAGCTCCTAAAGTGAAGTGTGAAGCATGTGACTCAAATATAATTACTCGTGGTACGGAATTTACGGCGACACTGTCAATTTCTCTTCGATATTACATACACATGAAATTAAACTATGATCCTGGCTAGCGAAATATCAAGGTATGCCCTGATCACATTTTTGCTGCTGCACCATATCAACATGAAAATAGAAATTTTAAAAAAACTAACTACTGATGCTTTTCTTGCCTTCTATTCCAGATATATGCTCTTTTTTGTTGGATTATGTTTTGGTCTCTCCTTTTTCTCCTTCTTGTTAAATGTATTTTAATTGTGTTTGATTGCAATTTTGAAGGTCATTCTCTCTGATGCAAGTGTTCCAGTGAAGGCGAGCACAAAATCATGACGTATATTCGCCTGCAAAGAAATCTTGCAGGTTTTCATCCCAATACAATACATTGCTTATATGGGCTGGTAAGTGCTTCATTGTTCAAGGAAAAGGAAATTATAATCACTACTGATATTCAAATATTGCTGTTGGTAAATGCCTTTGTCCCAATTGCTGCAGGATGCTGATCTAATCATGTTAGCATTGTCTACTCATGAGGTGCACTTCTCAATTTTGAGAGAGGTTAGTGCTCCTGATTTATAGAGAACAGAGTGTAATAGAACTATTGGTATTGTTCACCGTTATGTAGTAGTTCAATCTCATGATTATTTGCTTAGAATCAAGATCAAGGTCCTTATTTTCATTTGATATGGGTCATGATGCATTGACATGCACAAGTAGCCACTAGGTTTTTCTTTTAAGGATTTAATGAGTACATTTTTATTGTTATCTGATTTTTTTTATTGCACTTTTGTGCATTACATATTGTAACATCCACCCATTCTCTTAGATCATGTTGCCTTGAAGTGGAAATGGTTCATACATTGTCAAACTCTTAGAAATAATTATTGCATCTTTGTATTGGGAAGAGGTTCTGGTAGTCCTATCTTCGAACTCATGGGAAGTACTTTCAAATTTATATCACTCTTATTGATCTCTAGATATGTTTTATATGTTGATGACCTTCACCAAACCCAATAAACGTTTGAATGTTAACCCAATAAACTCTTGAACTTTTATACTCATCTATGTTCAAATTTCAATACTTAACCCCATTTCTAGGCTTTACTCTTGAGTGTTACCGGTAGACAAATACCAAAAACCATTGAGGGTAGGAGTTATGCTTAGAAATTCTACACATACACAATATCCAAGCATGGTCAGTGAAAAAATCATCCCCACAAAAGTAGAGACTCTCTTTTAATAGTTTGTCCTTTATGAAATATAGAAATTAACGCTCATCCTTTGTTCAAGATGAAAATTTTAAATTGCTTGATAGGTTTGTATGACTGAAATGCATTTAGATCACATTTTCATCTCTTTTACTATAGTCTTTGAAAATAATGAGAGGAATATGATAACATTGCCTCTTTCCTTATATATGTAATTGTGCAGATTGTGGTTACGCCTGGACAACAAGACAAATGCTTCCTTTGTGGTCAGGTTGGTCATTTTGCAAATGCATGTGAAGGACAACAAAAAAGAAAGCAAGGAGATTTTGATGAGAAATGTGGTGAACTGAATGTTAATCCTAAAAAGCCTTATCAGGTAAGTCGGATATAGGTATAATTTTTGATGTTAGGATTTTGGTTATGCATGCTTGGAGGTTTTTTCTTTTTGTTAATGTCGTGTGGTTGCATTAATACTAATAACGGTCCCATTTATGTCATGATAATTAAAGCAAGTTTCAAGATTATTATAGATCATGTGGATTTTTTACTATTATTTTTACATCTAACTTGTTTCTAATATCTCAAATATTTGGTAGTTAATCAACATCTAGGTTTTACGTGAATATTTAGAGTATGATATGAAGATTCCAAAACCTCGAATGGAGATTGATTTTGAACGGGTTGTGGATGATTTTGTCTTCATCTATTTCTTTGTTGGCAATGATTTCCTTCCACACATGCCTACATTGGAAATTCGTGAGGTTTGTATGTAGAGATGTTACACCTCCTATATTCTATTTGAATTCCTTAAATAGTCGCTGAATAAATATTATCTAAATTTACATCCTGTTCTGAAATTCATTTCAGTTGAAATGCTTGGAATATTTTTATGTCCAAGCTGATTGTTGTTCTAACTTCTAAGCATGATTATCTCTAGTGTGTAGACAGTTTATTATAGATTTGGTTTTACAGCTCACATTCTCTGTTTTGGTTCTGTGACAATATTCTCGTGGAAGATAATTTGTTGGTGGCTATTTTCTATTTTACAGGGTGCAATTAATTTGCTCATGTCTATATACAAGAAACAATTCAATGCAATGGGTGGCTATTTGACAGATGCAGGCAAGGTATTATGACAATGATTGCATTTATTATATAATTTTTGTTGGCAAATATTATGTTGATCGAAGGACTTCACTATATGTTACTAGATATTGTGATATTTTCACTTTGGTCTTCTAAATCTTGCAATCTGAAGTTGTGCGGCCTTTGAAATTTTAATTATCACTTGAATCGCAAGATCTCATGTCCCCATATTGATGGAAATGATACCGAGTTCATCTTGACTAGATTTATCCAATTGCTGGCATTAAAGCTGTATAATGTTTTCTCTTTCTGAAATTTCAAATGCACATGGATTTTTGTAAAGGCTATAGGACGTATTTTGTGTTTAAAATTACTGAACATTGAATGAAAGGGTGTTAACTGGTTTGGATACAACTAGCATTTCCAGCTAAGCTGATATCACACTAAAATGTGGAACATTTTATCATGCAGGTGATATTGGACAGGGTGGAGCATTTTATTCAGGCTGTTGGAACATGAGGATAGGATTTTTCAAAAGCGAGCTCATATTCATGAGGTACACATTTAGTTTATATGAAATTATGAAAACCTTTGTCAGTTGTACGTATTTGGGCCTTATTTTGAAAAAAACACAGCTATACATTTTTTCACTATTCAATAACCCCCACTGAGGATAGCACCCTTCCATTGGGACAAGCTGTGAGCTTAAGAACATTTTGAATAGGAACTCTATTCGATATGAAAAATGGAAAATGGGTCAATATCTATTTTTGTAGAGCATTTTATTAGGAAATACATTAAGCCAAGGGAAATACTTCGTTAAAACTCTAGAAATATTAGAAAATACATGTATTTTACATGCTCACACATATTTTACATGTATTTTTATATATGCATATCCAACCATATTGTATCCAATTTGTTCTCATATATGTACATATATATCTATATACTGGTAACTTTAGCTTCTCACTGATAACTAGATGAATTATCATAGTTGACTTCTGTTAAGTATTTGATTACTAGCAATATATTAGGTCAGACTAACCTAAGCTTCTTGTTGTTTTTTCTTAAAATTTACGCTCGTTTCCTTTATATCCAAACGAGGGAATACAATATGCTTTACAGGATGAAATGATTGTCACTGCATTTTTTTTATGGGAATGACCCATATCCTAAAGGATACAACCTGGAAAAGTTCCCAAAAAAGGACAAGAAATGGACGCCAACAAACCGTTCCTAGGGAGTTCTTGGAATTGTCAGTATTTTAGAAATGGTACTAGTCTTTTCTATAAACTTTCTTTTTGATCCCTTTGATCCCTTTATCATAATGAGTACCATTATACACTTGATGTAGTTCAACCACATTACTCTTTTGTACTCGCCATTTTTTATGTTCAGGAAGATATTGTAGATTCTTAGTGTATGCTGTTTCCACTGAAAATTCCTTCCATATTACCATCAACCCCCACCCCCCAACATATTTAGTGAGTGGTCTATTCCTTCTGCGCCTTATAAATATTTAAAGACATTGGAATTAAGTTTCCTTATAGCACTCATGCTATTTCCCAGATGCATTTTTGCAGTTAATTCTCAATTCTCATGCTTTTAAATGCTTGAATCAACAATTCACAATTCATTGCAATGATATAAAATCTGTTTCAAGGCACACTCTCTTTGTTTTCACTCTTGTTTCCCCACTCTCTTAGAACTGATCTTATGCAGGTAACTATGTTGGTACATAAGTTATAACTTATCTCGTGTGTAATCACATGCAGCTAGGACCAACAATAGAATTGTCTGTCTACTAGAATAAGGTGCAACATATTACATGTTTGTAACTAGGTTGTCATAATTTGGCTGCTAGCTAGACTGGTGGAACATAGCTTTTTTCTCTGGTCATGTGCATGCACTAATGTGTATTGCTAATCACATGGCTTTTTAGGTCCTGATATAACTAGAATTCCCAAGATACATGATTTTAGGTAACCAAATTCGTACTATTACATTGTCATCTTCTGATACATGCAACATTGTTGATGTTGATGAGTGTCCTTTCTGGTATTACAAAATCCTCTTTCTCTATTGCCTTGTTCGACCATTAGATACTCAAAGTTGTGTATTGATCCTTTTTACCATTATAGAGGACTCTGTAAGTTAGGTTCTCAAATTATTAAAGGGTTCTAGCTCAATGGAAGAGCGCCTGCCTTACAAGCAGGAGTTTGGTGGTTCGATTCCTCCATGCCCTAATGATATTATAATATCGGTTAAATACTAAAAATGACTAAATTAGTGACCAAAACATGAGAGACGTGAAACTAGGCATTAAAAGGGATGCAACACATGGTGCTAACGATGAAGCCAAACATGGTGTTGATATGGTAGAAAAATAAGACATTACTTTGGATGCAAAACATGGCGTTGCACAGGAAGCAAAATCTGGTGCAACAATAGAAGAAATATTTGGTGTCATTTTGGTAGCAAAACATGATGCAAAAAAGGAAGCAAAAATTGGTGCAAATTTGGAAGCGAAAATTGGCACATATTTGGAAGTAAAACATGGTGCAAAATGGGATGCTAAAGTGGTAGAAAAAATGGATGGTAATTTGGATGCTAACATGGTGCTATTAAGGATGCAAATATGGCGTGAACGAGGGTGTCATTTAAGAAGCAAATGCAGACACTTGCTAGGAAGCAAAGAAGGACGTTATTTAGGAAGCAAACCTCGATGTTGTTTACTAAAGCAAAGTTGGGCGCTATTCTGGAAGCAAACCTTGACATTGTTTAGGAAGCAAAGTTGGATGCTATTCTAGAAGCAAAAAAAGAGACGCTATTTTGGACGTCATAAAGGATGCTATTTAGGAAGCAAAAAAAGACATTTTTTGGGATGCTTTAAGTTTTGTCCATGACATGTCCCATTTAGCGTCTAGTTTGACCACTCAATGTAAAAAAAATTACACTAAAAAGGGATGCTAAATGGGAAGCTAATTCCATGATTTGTTTTAGTGCATTGAAGGTTGCATCAACTGCTTTATCCGGTAGGGCTGCTCGCCATGGCACATCACAACCCATCTGTAACTGCTGCTCAAGCAACACGACCAAGTGATGTTTTCTCTAGGAGCACCCTTATTTTATAAGAGGAGCATTGGTTCACATGCCATCTTGACTTATCCAGGTGCATCATTAGGACAAGACCCTCTGCTGACGCACCAAATATGTCTCTCATATTTTTTATGATTAACCCTATCATCATTTTCCTGTACTGACAGCCGTGATCGAGTATTGATGTGATGGTCGATCACTGTCATAGAGTTTCCCGTACCTGATGAGGTATTCATTCTATCTAGGGCGATTTATTTTTGCGACCTCCCAGTGTATGCCAGTAGTTTGTGTCCTCTCACCAGTTGTCTCTTAGCTACTTTGTTGGTAGGTTTATAGTGCACTATTTTTCAGTGCAACTTCCTTTTCATGCGCTAGGTTGTGCGGGAGATGCTTCTCTCGTTGCTTTCCTTCCTTTAGATTTTTTTTTTTGCTTCCTACCTCGATCTTATTTCCTTGCACAATTTTAATTTGATGGCACCAACTCAATTTTATACCAAAATCCTATCACTACCATGTGATAAGATCTCTGACTTACATAGTTTCCCTTAATCCCAGCACTTGGAGTGGAAAACCATGTTTTTTGTCAATTCTACATGAAAATACTCAGCACCGCGCTTTCCCTATGAACCATGAGTGGTACCTTGCTCGCACCACCTTCATACTGTTTTCCATAAGTGGTGCCACCATCTGTGGCCTTTGGTCCATAAGTGTTTCTCATCTAAACCGCTCTGTCATAAGAGGAGAAAAGTGGTACCCTGGGTAAAATGGGAAAAAGAGAAGTTTCTCGAGGCTTCTAGATCGTGAGCCTCATGTCCTCCCTTATCCCTATAAATGTGGGTCAGTTGAGCTTGAGATCCCTCATCATAGGATCTTAGATGCCACCTCATCCAAAAATCTCTCAACCATTCCTATCCTTTGAGCCTTATAAATACAAGCTCATGCCCATGGTTGAGGTTGAGAACAATAGAGGTATTGTTATGCTGTTGGATTGACCACTTGGCCCAAGCCATTGGAGAGCATAGAGAGAAAACTTGGATCTTATGGGGATGAAGTGTTTGTCTCATGGAGATTCATGTTGACACTAAGGATTAATTGTTTGTAAACTTCTCCATTCATCTTAATGCAAAGCTGATTTCCGTCCCACATTACTGTTGTTTTGATTTCCCATGTACATGTTGTTAGATTCCTTAGTCACTAACATGGATAAGTAGATGATGTTCTGGTAGATTTGATGTGTTTGCATGTTTGATCTAGTTGCAGGTACATAGGATCACTATCGAAGCAACATTCCAGGTGTCTACGACATCCAAGGAGGGTCTTCACCCTTTCTCTTTCACTCATTTGTTTTGGATCTAAACCATTCAGACCAGAGGAACAACTTCTATCCGTAGAAGGTGAAATATTCCTGGTTACAAATATAGCGACTCCGCTGGGGAATAGATACATGTATTAGTTGATCTGATCTTCCTTAGTTCTTCAAATCTTGCCCAAATCCATGCTCCATATCCAACTCTCTCCAGTCAGATATGCTACCTAGATCAGTGTATTTTGGTGTGAAATTTCCAGATCTGCCTAGATCTGAATTATTTCAACCTTTTATGCTCTCTTTTACTCTCAATCTATCAGTTTTTACCTTGATCTGATATTTTTCTAACTTGGTCTATCATTCTCCTTTGTGTTTTGGATTTATATAGGGAACTGCTCTTATGTTGTTGGTGAGAAGTGGTGCCACCTCCTGAACCCTGTTAATAGCACACGGTGCCATCGATTGATTCCTGTTCTCCAGAAGCGGTGCTAGGCCAGAACCGCTCTGTCAAGACCCGTCCAGTGCGGTGCCAGGTAGGCCTTATTCCAAGACCACTTTTTCCTCATTTTTTGCAAAAAAATTGAGTTGATTTTCTTTCAACCCTGCACTGTTAGGATTGTGTGTTAGAATCTGATGCTTGTGGTTTGAAATTTTGTGGTAAAAGATTGGTTTTTTTGAAGAATCCAAAAGCTAGATTAGGCTTGTTGATTGTCCATTTTCTTCTGTGCTTGTTGGTTGTCTTTGTGAAATGATTTCTTTTTCGAAATCTTAGGTGTTAGAGAGCTCTCTTTTATTTTTGTTACATAGACTGAAAGAAAAACATTTAATTAGCATCTTGATTTCATTTTTTGTTCCCATAGAAGACTTCTTTTTGCTTGTTTTAAAAAGAAAATTTTTGACTGAGATTAAGTTATTATCATTAGTGAGCATAAGAAATTGGATCTCTGATTGGACTCACAAGCTTTGAGGCTCTCTATGTTCTTTTGTCTCTTTTGCATTTACACTATCTCATCAAAATAAAAAATATTATAGTTTTAAGTTAGATCTGTCTATGCTTTGAAAAATAAAAAAATAGAGTGCATATGCATATAGTGTGCTGCTTGTTTTTCTTTTAAGAAAAGAGACTCCTTCCCTTTTGACTGCTTTCAGAAAAGAGAAATGAGTTTGGAAAGTGCTGTTTGTCTTTGATTTTGTGTTCAAGATTGTTGTTTGGGAATATTTTTGGTTTTGAAGAAAAAGAAAATACTCTCTTTCCCTCCCGTAGGTAGGCATACCAAACGGTAAAGTGAAATATTTGCATATGCATATTGCATGGTTTTACTTTTTTTGTCAAAAATCCATGCATTCACCTAACTATCCATTTTAAAATTAATGGTAGTTATAGGTTAAAATTTACATATCAATTTGAGTGATAGGTTAGAGACGTGTTCAGGCATCATTAAGCGTAGGAGCTGTCATTACTCGTCCACATTACATCCCGGGACTCGCGCGGTTCTTCCACATACCGTCAGTATATTGAATGGAATTTCACATACCCTTGAGGTATATAGAAAGGTACTTCATGTAATTGATTGTATATTGGAATGCCCCTTATGTACGGTTATGCATTAGACAACTCTACCACAGATTTGAGCTCCCACGTACCTTGAGTATATCGGGAGACCCCACTAGGATACCTTATCCATATGAGGAAATCCCTTTGGCCGTCTTGCTTGGAGCCATACACCAAGAACATCATTCGGGGAGATTACTACGCATGTACCCTTGAGGTATATAGTGAGTGGCACCTTCTTGACAATCCTGGTGAGAGACCTAACTATATGAACCCCTCATGTCATTTTAAGTTTGCTTGTTTGACCTATAGCTTGAGTAGGGAAATTTTTGGTGTGTTTTCTAGTTTTTCAGACCCTAGGTTAGATAGGAACTGTACAAACTAGCTGAGCTAAGACAATGCAGAAGAGTATGGGACTTGCCACCCAATTTTATTCCTAGTTTAGGAGAAAATCCAATGGAAGTTATCGACCAAGGATCTGCTACCACCTCCCAAGTGGGAGATAATGTGGTTGCAGAAAGTGGAGGACCATATCCTTCACACTTGCCTCCCTTGGTCCAACAAACTTCTTAGGGTAATACTTGGTTCCATTCTCCCATAGAAGGTCATGTTGATGATACTACCCATTTGGATTACGGTCCCAATGCTCCATTTTGGGATACCTCTATAAGATAGGCCATTGACTCATTTGGCACCCGTTTAAAATTTTCTGAAGAAGTTTCTCGAGATGAAGAAGAACATAGACAATACCATGCAACCATTCTCCGTGCACAGGAGATTGAAAGGAAAATAGATGACATATTGGGCACACCACCATCACGTTCCATAGCCCTTCTTGTGGGATATTGTTCACTTGCCGATTCTATGAGACCCATTGAACCGATTATAGATCGCAGAGTAACACCACAGAACCCAGGTCAAACTACCAACCCCACCACCTCCCATATTATGTTTGTTCCCAATCCTCCCAGGTATTCTGCACTTGGGGCCCAACCTTCAATTCCCGTTTCATCATTACCTTCTAGTGCCGGGGTGTAACCTCCGGCACGAACTACGTTATCTGGCATCAAAATTGTATATAGTCAAGGACATACCTCTAGTATAGAACAATCTACAGTTTATGTCCCTCCCATCCACACTAATGTGGTTATTCCCCCATTTAGTTCAGGTCATCCCTTGGGGGCACAACCTATAACCAGTCAAACCTCTTGGGGTTATGGTTATACAACAAATCAAATACCTGTAGGGAACATTAATTATCAACCTAATCCTATAGGAATGCCTTATACCAGAATTCCATATCCTAGTAATAATTTCATGCCATGGGGGCAACCTGACGGGTCCTACATGCCAGCTATGTGGGGGATACCCATACATACTGTGGGAGGTGCTGGAGGACCACCTTATGGAGGTCCTCCCCTTGGGGGGCCTAATGGTCCTGGAGGGCTTGGTGGCTTTCCTCCAAATGGTCCTGGTGGTCCTGGGGGGCCTGGTGGCTTTCCCTCTAATGGCCCTGGAGGGTCTGGTGGCCCTCCTCCTAGTGGTTTCAGAGGCTCTGGAGGTTTACCTCCTAGAGGCCCTGGAGGGTCTGGTGGTCTACCTCCTGGTGGTCCCACTGGTCCTAGTGGTCCCAATGGCCTTGGTGGGCCTGGAGGCCCTAGTGGTCCTAATGGTCCTAATCCCAGAAATCAACCCCTTGTGGGCGGATTGTCTGGTAGTTATTCGTCACAACAACCTACCTATCAGTCTACTTACGGTCCTACTAGTAATTATATGCCATATCAATATTACTAGTATGTGCAACCTAACCATCAGTTACCTTTCCTAGCAACTTTGGATTTGCCTAACTTGTCCAAGTTGATTAATAACCCCATTCGACACAATCCCTCGTGGCCTCCCATTCCGATAAAGTTACCATTGGACATTCCAAAGTTTGATGGGAAGCAGGGAGACACTTTGAAAAACCATGTCATGACATTCCATCTGCGGTGTTCTTCAAGATCCCTCATGGATGATTCAGTTCGGTTACGACTCTTTCAACAAACTTTGATCGGTATAGCCGTGAAGTGGTACATTGAACTTCCACAACATTCATTTGTGGATTTTGGCTCCTTGGAAACCATGTTTCTTACACACTTTCAGCTCCCTTTCCATTATGAAATGGGTACTGATCTCTTAACTTCTCTACGACAAAACACCTCCACCCACATATCCGATCATATCCATGAGTGGAGAAGGAGGAGAAAGCTTATTAAGGCCCCTATTCTGGATCAGTTATTAGCTGATTGGTTTACCAAATCTTTGTTGCCTCCAATTGCCTGAGATGTGGCTATTGGTGGTACCGTTACTGAAGAGAAAGCTATTAGTCGAGACCAGTATCTAGACTTGGTCTATTCCTAGTCTGGAACTCTTTATGACTTGATTCCTCAAGCTCCTCGCCCAAGCACCGATCCCACAAACCCAGCAGCATAAGTACCTGTTGATGGGATTTTTGGTTCAATCCAGTCCCTGTGAGTAGTGAAACCTGCCAAGCAACCCCAGACTACCACCCCTACTCCTTTGACTCCTATAGTTTTCTCCGAGGTCAATTCTATTCAAAGTACTCAAACCTTGGGCAATAATAAAAAGAAGGCTAAAAATAAGAATAAAAAACTTGGAAACCAATAGGAGAATCCAAGACCAACCAACAATGATAACGATAAAGGGAAAAGAAAGGAAAAATATCCATGTCTGCTATGCAGAGGTGACCATTTCACAAAAGAGTGTCCCCGTCGGGAATAAATCTCCTAATTTTTGAAATCAAATCCCCCAGCTGTAGTTCTCACGGATCCTTTTCCCTCTCAACAACAACTGATAGAACACATGTCTAATCAGGGAAAATCTAGTTCGTCAGTGGAAATTTGTATGATGTCCTTGGATACCATTAGTCTACAAACTTGAAGTTAGAATTATGACAAACCCGTAGACAAGAAAGAAGACCTTTCTTCTTCATGGAAATCTCCCTCTACTGGTTCTCCCGAATCCTCGTCTACTGTCCCCCTAACCATCGAGAAGCCTACTCTCGATATGATTTTGTGTCCACCCAAGAGTACTCTTAGGAAGGCTCTTTTTAACCCTAATACCTGAGCTGCTCAATTTTATAATGTAGTTGAAGATCTCGCTCGGGCACCTTGTGCAATGTCTACCTTAGAAGTACTCCAAAATTGTCCTATACAACACAAAAATATGTTAACAACATTAGGAGCTTTAGACCTAGATAATACTAATTTGATTCATTTCAATATTGAGAACTATAAGTCTAGGCTACCTCATAAAATTTCTTTTCAAATCATTATGAAAGTAGTTGGAAAGAAGGTTTTTAGAATGGTACTAGATGAAGGAGCTTCAACCTCAGTTTTGTCTCTGTCTTGTTGGAAAGCTCTCGGCTCTCCCGAGCTTGTAAAATCACCTACGACTTTGAAGGCCTTTGATGGATGAGGTTTCTAGCCCCATGGACTCATATCAGCCCTCGCAGTTGAGCTTGGGGGAAAAAATATTTCTATTCAAGTAGAAGTGGTAGATGCCCCGTTAGATTACAACCTCCTTCTAGGAAGAAATTGGTTTTATGCCATAACTGCTGTCGCTTCGGCAGTATTCTGAACAGTCCAATTTCCGCATCTAGGGAGAATTTTTACCATTGACCAGCTTGATTTCTGTACACTGGATGTTACTACCTCTATGGCTAATAACATCCCCATGTTAATCCAGTCCCCTCCTCCTTACTAGTCAATTGGGGTAGGCATGTTGAAGGATTCATCCCTTATGGGGATTTTTCCATCCACTCCTTCTAACACGGATACCATGATAGTTCATATGATTGCGTCATTTGAACATGATCCTAAGGGAAAAAAAATTGTTGAGTCCACCTCATTAAGTCCACACGAAGCAATGTATGACACCATTCAAACCCTTTTCGATGATCACACTGATGACCTTCATCTAGTGGCTTCGGATCCTTACCACTTACCTTACTGGTTAGAACCATCTCTTCCTGTTCTAGATTATCTCTCTAAGACTTTTCCTTCCGATGAGTCCATTATGGAGATCATGAGTATAGATGAGTCCATTTGGGAATATCACCGCCATAGATCCATGTTCCTCCCCAACACCAGTTTGGTTAACCATGATTATGCATCCCTGTTTCCTGCTGATATTTGTTAGTTTTTCAACATTTAAGCTAGCATTATGTTAGGATCTTTTCACTGAGAGAATAACAAGCACAACAATAACATAAGCACATCACAAGAGACAAGAGACACAAACAGTTTTGATCGGGGAAACCATAAATGGAGAAAACCCCGCAACTTCCTCTAAGATAGTATCACCACAAGATGTGAAACCCAAAACAGTAAGATGCACTCCCATCATAGCAGTAGCCTTCTATCTTCTGTCAAGCCAAAGTATTTCCTTCTCCAATAGTGCGCCACACTTGAGAGAGCAAGTGATGTATGTCACAAGTGATAAATAGAGAGACTCTCACTCTCTATTTATATTCATCCGTTCACTTGAGTTGCCATTTCACATGTAGGCTCAACCTAATAATTACTATTCGAGCCTACACCTTAATTAGTGTATAATAACTCAAGTGCCCCGAAACTGTGGGGACTTACCTAATGACTTGATATGACTTGTTTACATTATTAATATTCCCGATCGGAACATCGGGGCATGACCACATGACTCAGATACATAATAGAAACATCCCGGAATAAACATCGGATTAC